>CM073596.1:75665507-76238007 GCA_037074705.1 Zhengitettix transpicula | reverse complement strand
CTAACCTAACCTAACCTAACCTAACCTAACCTAACCTAACCTAACCTAACCTAACCTAACCTAACCTAACCTAACCTAACCTAACCTAACCTAACCTAACCTAACCTAACCTAACCTAACCTAACCTAACCTAACCTAACCTAACCTAACCTAACCTAACCTAACCTAACCTAACCTAACCTAACCTAACCTAACCTAACCTAACCTAACCTAACCTAACCTAACCTAACCTAACCTAACCTAACCTAACCTAACCTAACCTAACCTAACCTAACCTAACCTAACCTAACCTAACCTAACCTAACCTAACCTAACCTAACCTAACCTAACCTAACCTAACCTAACCTAACCTAACCTAACCTAACCTAACCTAACCTAACCTAACCTAACCTAACCTAACCTAACCTAACCTAACCTAACCTAACCTAACCTAACCTAACCTAACCTAACCTAACCTAACCTAACCTAACCTAACCTAACCTAACCTAACCTAACCTAACCTAACCTAACCTAACCTAACCTAACCTAACCTAACCTAACCTAACCTAACCTAACCTAACCTAACCTAACCTAACCTAACCTAACCTAACCTAACCTAACCTAACCTAACCTAACCTAACCTAACCTAACCTAACCTAACCTAACCTAACCTAACCTAACCTAACCTAACCTAACCTAACCTAACCTAACCTAACCTAACCTAACCTAACCTAACCTAACCTAACCTAACCTAACCTAACCTAACCTAACCTAACCTAACCTAACCTAACCTAACCTAACCTAACCTAACCTAACCTAACCTAACCTAACCTAACCTAACCTAACCTAACCTAACCTAACCTAACCTAACCTAACCTAACCTAACCTAACCTAACCTAACCTAACCTAACCTAACCTAACCTAACCTAACCTAACCTAACCTAACCTAACCTAACCTAACCTAACCTAACCTAACCTAACCTAACCTAACCTAACCTAACCTAACCTAACCTAACCTAACCTAACCTAACCTAACCTAACCTAACCTAACCTAACCTAACCTAACCTAACCTAACCTAACCTAACCTAACCTAACCTAACCTAACCTAACCTAACCTAACCTAACCTAACCTAACCTAACCTAACCTAACCTAACCTAACCTAACCTAACCTAACCTAACCTAACCTAACCTAACCTAACCTAACCTAACCTAACCTAACCTAACCTAACCTAACCTAACCTAACCTAACCTAACCTAACCTAACCTAACCTAACCTAACCTAACCTAACCTAACCTAACCTAACCTAACCTAACCTAACCTAACCTAACCTAACCTAACCTAACCTAACCTAACCTAACCTAACCTAACCTAACCTAACCTAACCTAACCTAACCTAACCTAACCTAACCTAACCTAACCTAACCTAACCTAACCTAACCTAACCTAACCTAACCTAACCTAACCTAACCTAACCTAACCTAACCTAACCTAACCTAACCTAACCTAACCTAACCTAACCTAACCTAACCTAACCTAACCTAACCTAACCTAACCTAACCTAACCTAACCTAACCTAACCTAACCTAACCTAACCTAACCTAACCTAACCTAACCTAACCTAACCTAACCTAACCTAACCTAACCTAACCTAACCTAACCTAACCTAACCTAACCTAACCTAACCTAACCTAACCTAACCTAACCTAACCTAACCTAACCTAACCTAACCTAACCTAACCTAACCTAACCTAACCTAACCTAACCTAACCTAACCTAACCTAACCTAACCTAACCTAACCTAACCTAACCTAACCTAACCTAACCTAACCTAACCTAACCTAACCTAACCTAACCTAACCTAACCTAACCTAACCTAACCTAACCTAACCTAACCTAACCTAACCTAACCTAACCTAACCTAACCTAACCTAACCTAACCTAACCTAACCTAACCTAACCTAACCTAACCTAACCTAACCTAACCTAACCTAACCTAACCTAACCTAACCTAACCTAACCTAACCTAACCTAACCTAACCTAACCTAACCTAACCTAACCTAACCTAACCTAACCTAACCTAACCTAACCTAACCTAACCTAACCTAACCTAACCTAACCTAACCTAACCTAACCTAACCTAACCTAACCTAACCTAACCTAACCTAACCTAACCTAACCTAACCTAACCTAACCTAACCTAACCTAACCTAACCTAACCTAACCTAACCTAACCTAACCTAACCTAACCTAACCTAACCTAACCTAACCTAACCTAACCTAACCTAACCTAACCTAACCTAACCTAACCTAACCTAACCTAACCTAACCTAACCTAACCTAACCTAACCTAACCTAACCTAACCTAACCTAACCTAACCTAACCTAACCTAACCTAACCTAACCTAACCTAACCTAACCTAACCTAACCTAACCTAACCTAACCTAACCTAACCTAACCTAACCTAACCTAACCTAACCTAACCTAACCTAACCTAACCTAACCTAACCTAACCTAACCTAACCTAACCTAACCTAACCTAACCTAACCTAACCTAACCTAACCTAACCTAACCTAACCTAACCTAACCTAACCTAACCTAACCTAACCTAACCTAACCTAACCTAACCTAACCTAACCTAACCTAACCTAACCTAACCTAACCTAACCTAACCTAACCTAACCTAACCTAACCTAACCTAACCTAACCTAACCTAACCTAACCTAACCTAACCTAACCTAACCTAACCTAACCTAACCTAACCTAACCTAACCTAACCTAACCTAACCTAACCTAACCTAACCTAACCTAACCTAACCTAACCTAACCTAACCTAACCTAACCTAACCTAACCTAACCTAACCTAACCTAACCTAACCTAACCTAACCTAACCTAACCTAACCTAACCTAACCTAACCTAACCTAACCTAACCTAACCTAACCTAACCTAACCTAACCTAACCTAACCTAACCTAACCTAACCTAACCTAACCTAACCTAACCTAACCTAACCTAACCTAACCTAACCTAACCTAACCTAACCTAACCTAACCTAACCTAACCTAACCTAACCTAACCTAACCTAACCTAACCTAACCTAACCTAACCTAACCTAACCTAACCTAACCTAACCTAACCTAACCTAACCTAACCTAACCTAACCTAACCTAACCTAACCTAACCTAACCTAACCTAACCTAACCTAACCTAACCTAACCTAACCTAACCTAACCTAACCTAACCTAACCTAACCTAACCTAACCTAACCTAACCTAACCTAACCTAACCTAACCTAACCTAACCTAACCTAACCTAACCTAACCTAACCTAACCTAACCTAACCTAACCTAACCTAACCTAACCTAACCTAACCTAACCTAACCTAACCTAACCTAACCTAACCTAACCTAACCTAACCTAACCTAACCTAACCTAACCTAACCTAACCTAACCTAACCTAACCTAACCTAACCTAACCTAACCTAACCTAACCTAACCTAACCTAACCTAACCTAACCTAACCTAACCTAACCTAACCTAACCTAACCTAACCTAACCTAACCTAACCTAACCTAACCTAACCTAACCTAACCTAACCTAACCTAACCTAACCTAACCTAACCTAACCTAACCTAACCTAACCTAACCTAACCTAACCTAACCTAACCTAACCTAACCTAACCTAACCTAACCTAACCTAACCTAACCTAACCTAACCTAACCTAACCTAACCTAACCTAACCTAACCTAACCTAACCTAACCTAACCTAACCTAACCTAACCTAACCTAACCTAACCTAACCTAACCTAACCTAACCTAACCTAACCTAACCTAACCTAACCTAACCTAACCTAACCTAACCTAACCTAACCTAACCTAACCTAACCTAACCTAACCTAACCTAACCTAACCTAACCTAACCTAACCTAACCTAACCTAACCTAACCTAACCTAACCTAACCTAACCTAACCTAACCTAACCTAACCTAACCTAACCTAACCTAACCTAACCTAACCTAACCTAACCTAACCTAACCTAACCTAACCTAACCTAACCTAACCTAACCTAACCTAACCTAACCTAACCTAACCTAACCTAACCTAACCTAACCTAACCTAACCTAACCTAACCTAACCTAACCTAACCTAACCTAACCTAACCTAACCTAACCTAACCTAACCTAACCTAACCTAACCTAACCTAACCTAACCTAACCTAACCTAACCTAACCTAACCTAACCTAACCTAACCTAACCTAACCTAACCTAACCTAACCTAACCTAACCTAACCTAACCTAACCTAACCTAACCTAACCTAACCTAACCTAACCTAACCTAACCTAACCTAACCTAACCTAACCTAACCTAACCTAACCTAACCTAACCTAACCTAACCTAACCTAACCTAACCTAACCTAACCTAACCTAACCTAACCTAACCTAACCTAACCTAACCTAACCTAACCTAACCTAACCTAACCTAACCTAACCTAACCTAACCTAACCTAACCTAACCTAACCTAACCTAACCTAACCTAACCTAACCTAACCTAACCTAACCTAACCTAACCTAACCTAACCTAACCTAACCTAACCTAACCTAACCTAACCTAACCTAACCTAACCTAACCTAACCTAACCTAACCTAACCTAACCTAACCTAACCTAACCTAACCTAACCTAACCTAACCTAACCTAACCTAACCTAACCTAACCTAACCTAACCTAACCTAACCTAACCTAACCTAACCTAACCTAACCTAACCTAACCTAACCTAACCTAACCTAACCTAACCTAACCTAACCTAACCTAACCTAACCAACAAACAAAGCTCACACACACACACACTCACACACACAGCACAGCGCACACACACTCGCACAAAAACAGCGCACACACAAAAACATCACACAAACACACACACTCACACACACAGCACAGCGCACACCCACTCACACAAAAACATCGCACACACAAAAACATCACACACACACACATACACACACACACACACAGCACACACATTACACACTCATAGCACGCACACACACAAACATCGCTCACACACACACACACTCATAGCACGCACACACACAAACATCGCGCACACACACAAACATCGCTCACACACACACACACACACACACAAACATCGCACACACGCACACACAATCATCGCACACACACATAGCACACACACACAGCACACACACAAACAGCACACACATTACACACTCATAGCACGCACGCACACACACTAACATCGCTCACACACACAAACATCGCACAAACACACACACAAACATCGCACACACACAAACATCGCACACACACACACACACAAGCATCGCGCACACACACACACAAGCATCGCACACACACACACTCAAACATCGCACACACACACACACTCAAACATCGCACACACACACACACACACACTCAAACATCGCACACACACACACACAAACATCGCGCACACACACAAACATCGCGCACACACACACACAGCACACACACACACACAAAGCACACACACACACACACACTCACACATAGCACCCACACCCACACTGCACACTGCGGCCGTTCTCCGGGGGCCGACGTGGAGACGGTGCACAAACATAGCACAGACACACCAACAAACAAAGCTCACACACACACACACACACACTCACACACACAGCACAGCGCACACACACTCACACAAAAACAGCGCACACACACTCACACAAAAACAGCGCACACACAAAAACATCACACAAACACACACACTCACACACACAGCACAGTGCACACACACTCACACAAAATCAGCGCACACATAAACATCACACAAACACACACACTCACACACACAGCACAGCGCACACCCACTCACACAAAAACATCGCACACACAAAAACATCACACACACACACATACACACACACACACATTACACACATTACACACTCATAGCACGCACACACACAAACATCGCTCACACACACACACACACAAACATCGCACACACGCACACACAATCATCGCACTCACACATAGCACACACACACAGCACACACACAAACAGCACACACATTACACACTCGAAGCACGCACGCACACACACTAACATCGCTCACACACACAAACATCGCACAAACACACACACAAACATCGCACAAACACACACACAAACATCGCACACACACAAACATCGCAGACACACACACACACACAAACATCGCGCACACACACACACAAGCATCGCACACACACACACACACTCAAACATCGCACACTCAAACATCGCACACACACACAAACATCGCACACACACACACACACTCAAACATCGCACACACACACACACACTCAAACATCGCACACACACACACACACAAACATCGCACACACACACACACACAAACATCGCGCACACACACAAACATCGCGCACACACACACACATAGCACTCACACACACACTCACACATAGCACCCACACCCACACTGCCACACTGCGGCCGTTCTCCGGGGGCCGACGTGGAGACGGTGCACAAACATAGCACAGACACACCAACAAACAAAGCTCACACACACACACACACACTCACACACACAGCACAGCGCACACACACTCACACAAAAACAGCGCACACACAAAAACATCACACAAACACACACACTCACAGACACAGCACAGCGCACACCCACTCACACAAAAACATCGCACACACAAAAACATCACACACACACACACATACACACACACAGCACACACATTACACACTCATAGCACGCACACACACAAACATCGCTCACACACACAAACATCGCGCACACACACACACAAACATCGCACACACGCACACACAATCATCGCACACACACATAGCACACACACACAGCACACACACAAACAGCACACACATTACACACTCATAGCACGCACGCACACACACTAACATCGCTCACACACACAAACATCGCACAAACACACACACAAACATCGCACACACACAAACATCGCACACACACACACACACACAAACATCGCGCACACACACTCACAAGCATCGCACACACACACACACTCAAACATCGCACACACACACACACACACTCAAACATCGCACACACACACACACACACACTCAAACATCGCACACACACACACACACAAACATCGCGCACACACACAAACATCGCGCACACACACACACAGCACACACACACACACACATAGCACACACACACACACACACACACTCACACATAGCACCCACACCCACACTGCCACACTGCGGCCGTTCTCCGGGGGCCGACGTGGAGACGGTGCACATACATAGCACAGACACACCAACAAACAAAGCTCACACACACACACACACACTCACACACACAGCACAGCGCACACCCACTCACACAAAAACATCGCACACACAAAAACATCACACACACACACACATGCACACACACACACAGCACACACATTACACACTCATAGCACGCACACACACAAACATCGCTCACACACACACACACTCATAGCACGCACACACACAAACATCGCGCACACACACAAACATCGCTCACACACACACACACACACAAACATCGCACACACGCACACACAATCATCGCACACACACATAGCACACACACACAGCACACACACAAACAGCAGTCACATTACACACTCATAGCACGCACACACACAAACATCGCACACACACACACACACACACAAACATCGCGCACACACACAAACATCGCGCACATACACAAACATCGCGCACACACACACACAGCACACACACACACACACATAGCACTCACACACACACACACACACTCACACATAGCACACACACTCACACATAGCACCCACACCCACACATAGCATACCCACTCACACATAGCACACACACACATACAATCACGCACACATACACATACAATCACACACACGCACATAGCACCCACATACCTTGTGCATGAAATTATTATCTCGAATAAAACAAATTAAATTTAACTTCCATATCAAAATGAATAGATCATAGAATTCGATTGCAATAAATAAATCACTATTATGTTTGGACCGAATCGGTTACATAACATACGACACGACCAAATGCAACACTAACGGCCTGCATATTACGTTCAGAATTAATTAAATAAATGCATTAACCAATCATATTAACAGGAATTATATCGAATAAAACTATTTTATATTGAATTTCCATATGAAAAGGAAAGAAACACAAAGCGACAGCAGTCAAAGGTATCAGAAGTTCGTTAGGTCAGAATCCGTTACGTTATACGCAGCAAGGTCGTTTGCAACGTTAAGGGCATTCATATTACGGTCATAAATACGTTTCCACGTACCTTGTGCCGCCCACTTGTGTACTGGAAGACGTGGCACGTAATTCTACATCGGATGCTACACCTTATTGCACTCCTTTGAGCGATTGAACGCCAACGACACATGATTTATTACGAGCGGTGCAGGTCCGTTAAAAGCTCACACACACACACACACACACACAGCACAGCGCACACACACTCACACAAAAACAGCGCACACACAAAAACATCACACAAACACACACACTCACACACACAGCACAGCGCACACCCACTCACACAAAAACATCGCATACACAAAAACATCACACACACACACATACACACACACACAGCACACACATTACACACTCATAGCACGCACACACACAAACATCGCTCACACACACTCATAGCACGCACACACACAAACATCGCGCACACACACAAACATCGCTCGCACACACACACACACAAACATCGCACACACAATCATCGCACACACACATAGCACACACACACAAACACACAGCACACACACAAACAGCACACACATTACACACTCATAGCACGCACGCACACACACTAACATCGCTCACACACACAAACATCGCTCACACACACAAACATCGCACAAACATCGCACACACACAAACATCGCACACACACACACACAAACATCGCGCACACACACACACAAACATCGCACACACACACACACACACACTCAAACATCGCACACACACACACACACACACTCAAACATCGCACACACACACACACAAACATCGCGCACACACACAAACATCGCGCACACACACACACAAACATCGCGCACACACACACACACAAGCATCGCACACACACACACACTCAAACATCGCACACACACACACACACACACACACACTCAAACATCGCTCACACACACACACAAACATCGCGCACACACACACACACAGCACACACACACACACACACACATAGCACTCACACACACACACACTCACACATAGCACACACACTCACACATAGCACCCACACCCACACTGCCACACTGCGGCCGTTCTCCTGGGGCCGACGTGGAGACGGTGCACAAACA
Organism: Zhengitettix transpicula; assembly: GCA_037074705.1. NCBI lineage: Eukaryota > Metazoa > Arthropoda > Insecta > Orthoptera > Tetrigidae > Zhengitettix > Zhengitettix transpicula. The sequence continues at coordinate 76,228,589 of CM073596.1, read as the reverse complement.
TAGCACAGACACACCAACAAACAAAGCTCACACACACACACACACACACTCACACACACAGCACAGCGCACACACACTCACACAAAAACAGCGCACACACAAAAACATCACACAAACACACACACACACACACACAGCACAGCGCACACCCACTCACACAAAAACATCGCACACACAAAAACATCACACACACACACATACACACACACACGGCACACACATTACACACTCATAGCACGCACACACACAAACATCGCTCACACACACAAACACTCATAGCACGCACACACACAAACATCGCGCACACACACAAACATCGCTCACACACACACACACACACACAAACATCGCACACACGCACACACAATCATCGCACACACACATAGCACACACACACAAACACACAGCACACACACAAACAGCACACACATTACACACTCATAGCACGCACGCACACACACTAACATCGCTCACACACACAAACATCGCACAAACACACACACAAACATCGCACACACACAAACATCGCACACACACACACAAACATCGCGCACACACACACACAAGCATCGCACACACACACACACTCAAACATCGCACACACACACACTCAAACATCGCACACACACACACACACACACACACTCAAACATCGCACACACACACACACAAACATCGCGCACACACACAAACATCGCGCACACACACAAACATCGCGCACACACACACACAAACATCGCGCACACACACACACAAGCATCGCACTTACACACACACTCAAACATCGCACACACACACACAATCACACACACACACACACTCAAACATCGCACACACACACACACAGAAACATCGCGCACACACACACAAACATCGCGCACACACACACACAGCACACACACACACACACGTAGCACTCACACACACACACACACTCACACATAGCAAACACACTCACACATAGCACCCACACCCACACTGCCACACTGCGGCCGTTCTCCGGGGGCCGACGAGGAGACGGTGCACACACAAACATCGCTCACACACACACACACACAAACATCGCACACACAATCATCGCACACACACATAGCACACACACACAAACACACAGCACACACACAAACAGCACACACATTACACACTCATAGCACGCACGCACACACACTAACATCGCTCACACACACAAACATCGCACAAACACACACACAAACATCGCACACACACAAACATCGCACACACACACACACAAACATCGCGCACACACACACACAAACATCGCACACACACACACACTCAAACATCGCACACACACACACACACACTCAAACATCGCACACACACACACACACACACTCAAACATCGCACACACACACACACAAACATCGCGCACACACACAAACATCGCGCACACACACACACAAACATCGCGCACACACACACACACAAGCATCGCACACACACACACACTCAAACATCGCACACACACACACACACACACACTCAAACATCGCACACACACACACACACACTCAAACATCGCTCACACACACACACAAACATCGCGCACACACACACACAGCACACACACACACACACATAGCACTCACACACACAAACATCGCGCACACACACACACAAGCATCGCACTTACACACACACTCAAACATCGCACACACACACACACACACACACACACACTCAAACATCGCACACACACACACACAGAAACATCGCGCACACACACAAACATCGCGCACACACACAAACATCGCACAAACACACACACAAACATCGCACACACACACACACACACAAACATCGCGCACACACACACACAAGCATCGCACACACACACACACTCAAACATCGCACACACACACACACACACACACTCAAACGCACACACACACACACTCAAACATCGCACACACACACACACAAACATCGCACACACACACACACACAAACATCGCGCACACACACACACACAGCACACACACACACACACACACATAGCACTCACACACACACACACATAGCACTCACACACACACACACACTGACACATAGCACACACACTCACACATAGCACCCACACCCACACTGCCACACTGCGGCCGTTCTCCGGGGGCCGACGTGGAGACGGTGCACAAACATAGCACAGACACACCAACAAACAAAGCTCACACACACACACACACACAGCACAGCGCACACACACTCACACAAAAACAGCGCACACACAAAAACATCACACAAACACACACACTCACACACACAGCACAGCGCACACCCACTCACACAAAAACATCGCATACACAAAAACATCACACACACACACATACACACACACACAGCACACACAGCACACACATTACACACTCATAGCACGCACACACACAAACATCGCTCACACACACTCATAGCACGCACACACACAAACATCGCGCACACACACAAACATCGCTCGCACACACACACACACAAACATCGCACACACAATCATCGCACACACACATAGCACACACACACAAACACACAGCACACACACAAACAGCACACACATTACACACTCATAGCACGCACGCACACACACTAACATCGCTCACACACACAAACATCGCTCACACACACAAACATCGCACAAACACACACACAAACATCGCACACACACAAACATCGCACACACACACACACACAAACATCGCGCACACACACACACAAACATCGCACACACACACACACACACACTCAAACATCGCACACACACACACACACACACTCAAACATCGCACACACACACACACAAACATCGCGCACACACACAAACATCGCGCACACACACACACAAACATCGCGCACACACACACACACAAGCATCGCACACACACACACACTCAAACATCGCACACACACACACACACACACACACACACTCAAACATCGCTCACACACACACACAAACATCGCGCACACACACACACACAGCACACACACACACACACATAGCACTCACACACACACACACACACACATAGCACACACACTCACACATAGCACCCACACCCACACTGCCACACTGCGGCCGTTCTCCTGGGGCCGACGTGGAGACGGTGCACAAACATAGCACAGACACACCAACAAACAAAGCTCACACACACACACACACACACACTCACACACACAGCACAGCGCACACACACTCACACAAAAACAGCGCACACACAAAAACATCACACAAACACACACACACACACACACAGCACAGCGCACACCCACTCACACAAAAACATCGCACACACAAAAACATCACACACACACACATACACACACACACGGCACACACATTACACACTCATAGCACGCACACACACAAACATCGCTCACACACACAAACACTCATAGCACGCACACACACAAACATCGCGCACACACACAAACATCGCTCACACACACACACACACACAAACATCGCACACACGCACACACAATCATCGCACACACACATAGCACACACACACAAACACACAGCACACACACAAACAGCACACACATTACACACTCATAGCACGCACGCACACACACTAACATCGCTCACACACACAAACATCGCACAAACACACACACAAACATCGCACACACACAAACATCGCACACACACACACAAACATCGCACACACACACACAAACATCGCGCACACACACACACAAACATCGCACACACACACACACTCAAACATCGCACACACACACACTCAAACATCGCACACACACACACACACACACTCAAACATCGCACACACACACACACACAAACATCGCGCACACACACAAACATCGCGCACACACACAAACATCGCGCACACACACACACAAACATCGCGCACACACACACACAAGCATCGCACTTACACACACACTCAAACATCGCACACACACACACAATCACACACACACACACACTCAAACATCGCACACACACACACACAGAAACATCGCGCACACACACAAACATCGCGCACACACACACACAGCACACACACACACACCAATAGCACTCACACACACACACACACTCACACATAGCAAACACACTCACACATAGCACCCACACCCACACTGCCACACTGCGGCCGTTCTCCGGGGGCCGACGAGGAGACGGTGCACAAACATAGCACAGACACACCAACAAACAAAGCTCACACACACACACACACACACTCACACACACAGCACAGCGCACACACACTCACACAAAAACAGCGCACACACAAAAACATCACACAAACACACACACTCACACACACAGCACAGCGCACACCCACTCACACAAAAACATCGCACACACAAAAACATCACACACACACACATACACACACACACAGCACACACATTACACACTCATAGCACGCACACACACAAACATCGCTCACACACACACACACACATAGCACGCACACACACAAACATCGCGCACACACACAAACATCGCTCACACACACACACACAAACATCGCACACACAATCATCGCACACACACATAGCACACACACACAAACACACAGCACACACACAAACAGCACACACATTACACACTCATAGCACGCACGCACACACACTAACATCGCTCACACACACAAACATCGCACAAACACACACACAAACATCGCACACACACAAACATCGCACACACACACACACAAGCATCGCGCACACACACACACACAAGCATCGCACACACACACACACTCAAACATCGCACACACACACACACACACACTCAAACATCGCACACACACACACACACACACACTCAAACATCGCACACACACACACACACAAACATCGCGCGCACACACAAACATCGCGCACACACACACACAGCACACACACATAGCACTCACACACACACACACACTCACACATAGCACACACACTCACACATAGCACCCACACCCACACTGCCACACTGCGGCCGTTCTCCGGGGGCCGACGTGGAGACGGTGCACAAACATAGCACAGACACACCAACAAACAATGCTTACACACACACACACTCACACACACAGCACAGCGCACACACACTCACACAAAAACAGCGCACACACAAAAACATCACACAAAAACATCACACAAACACACACACGCACACACAAAAACATCACACAAACACACACACTCACACACACAGCACAGCGCACACCCACTCACACAAAAACATCGCACACACAAAAACATCACACACACACATATACACACCCACACGGCACACACATTACACACTCATAGCACGCACACACACAAACATCGCTCACACACACACACACTCATAGCACGCACACACACAAACATCGCGCACACACACAAACATCGCTCACACACACACACACACAAACATCGCACACACGCACACACAATCATCGCACACACACATAGCACACACACACAGCACACACACACAGCACACACACAAACAGCACACACATTACACACTCATAGCACGCACGCACACACACTAACATCGCTCACACACACAAACATCGCACAAACACACACACAAACATCGCACACACACAAACATCGCACACACACACACACACAAACATCGCGCACACACACACACTCAAACATCGCACACACACACACACACACACTCAAACATCGCACACACACACACACACACTCAAACATCGCACACACACACACACACAAACATCGCGCGCACACACAAACATCGCGCACACACACAAACATCGCGCACACACACACACAAACATCGCGCGCACACACACACAAGCATCGCACACACACACACACTCAAACATCGCACACACACACACACACACTCAAACATCGCACACACACACACACTCAAACATCGCACACACACACACACACACACACTCAAACATCGCACACACACACACACAGAAACATCGCGCACACACACAAACATCGCGCACACACACACACAGCACACACACATAGCACTCACACACACACACACACTCACACATAGCACACACACTCACACATAGCACCCACACCCACACTGCCACACTGCGGCCGTTCTCCGGGGGCCGACGTGGAGACGGTGCACAAACATAGCACAGACAGACCAACAAACAATGCTCACACACACACACACACACTCACACACACAGCACAGCGCACACACACTCACACAAAAACAGCGCACACACAAAAACATCACACAAACACACACACGCACACACAAAAACATCACACAAACACACACACTCACACACACAGCACAGCGCACACCCACTCACACAAAAACATCGCACACACAAAAACATCACACACACACACATATACACACACACGGCACACACATTACACACTCATAGCACGCACACACACAAACATCGCTCACACACACACACACTCATAGCACGCACACACACAAACATCGCGCACACACACAAACATCGCTCACACACACACACACACACAAACATCGCACACACGCACACACAATCATCGCACACACACATAGCACACACACACAGCACACACACAAACAGCACACACATTACACACTCATAGCACGCACGCACACACACTAACATCGCTCACACACACAAACATCGCACAAACACACACACAAACATCGCACACACACAAACATCGCACACACACAAACATCGCACACACACACACACAAACATCGCGCACACACACACACAAGCATCGCACACACACACACACTCAAACATCGCACACACACACACACACACACTCAAACATCGCACACACACACACACACACACTCAAACATCGCACACACACAAACATCGCGCACACACACAAACATCGCGCACACACACAAACATCGCGCACACACACACACAGCACACACACACTCACACACACATAGCACTCACACACACACAGACTCACACATAGCACACACACTCACACATAGCACCCACACCCACACATAGCATACCCACTCACACATAGCACACACACACATACAATCATGCACACACACACATACAATCACGCACACATACACATACAATCACACACACACACATAGCACCCACATACCTTGTGCATGAAATTATTATGTCGAATAAAACAAATTAAATTTAACTTCCATATCAAAATGAATAGATCATAGAATTCGATTGCAATAAATAAATCACTATTATGTTTGGACCGAATCGGTTACATAACATACGACACGACCAAATGCAACACTAACGGCCTGCATATTACGTTCAGAATTAATTAAATAAATGCATTAACCAATCATATTAACAGGAATTACATCGAATAAAACTATTTTATATTGAATTTCCATATGAAAAGGAAAGAAACACAAAGCGACAGCGTCAAAGGTATCAGAAGTTCGTTAGGTCAAAATCCGTTAGGTTATACGCAGCAAGGTCGTTTGCAACGTTAAGGGCATTCATATTACGGTCATAAATACGTTTCCACGTACCTTGTGCCGCCCACTTGTGTACTGGAAGACGTGGCACGTAATTCTACATCGGATGCTACACCTTATTGCACTCCTTTGACCGATTGAACGCCCACGACACATGATTTATTACGAGCGGTGCAGGTCCGTTAAATTCAAACGCGCGCCATATTGCGAAACTCTTGTGACGTCACGCGCCACTACAGAGACTCAATCTCATTGGCAAAGATATAGTTATCTAGCAAAGTGCAATGAATAGCTCCTGTGATCGGCCGGACGGTTACTTTAGGATAAAATGCTATATGGCTTTTATTTTTAAGTTCATAATTAATTAAACAAAATGCACCCATTAATACGTCATTGTAGAAGGAATTAACTGGAAGAAAATTAATTATACACGATTGCCATTTTAGAAACTTTGAAACACACAAGGCACTGCAGTTAGAAACAGCAGAAATCAAAATTTTTATAAAAGGAATAGGGGATACTATAGTAATTGATTTACGTTCTCTTATAGATTGGTAAATGTAGAATAAGAACGGTTCCTATGAAAATTGTTTTTATTTTTGTTGGAATAAGGATTATCTTAGGTTCACAGGTCATAAGAGGAAGTTTGTTGTTTGGAATTAAATAGAATTTGGATCATATAATAGAAAAATATGCACTACATATGCAAAACAAAAAAGTTTTAATAATTTTAATAAAAATTACAATATTTATATATAAATGTATACATCCATACAATTACACACACAATGAACAAACATTGGTCAGTGCTGTAATTACACATATAAAACAATGTTATAAAAAATTCACTAATGAAAGATGTCTTCAATTTTTTTAAACTGTACAATATATTAAGCATTGGACACTAACATATTGTGTCTCATTAACATTGGTAAATGACATGTCCTGTATAAAATTTAATATAATAAATATTTTATTAACATTCAATTAGTCAAATAGAATAATTAAAGGCTAAAATATCATAAACAGTAATATTAATATTACAGATAGACCTACATATCAGCACTACTTATTTGTCATGTAATGGGGTTCAAAGATTAGATTGAACAAGTTGCATTTTACTCTATCCTGTATAACTGACTTTTGACCTATGATCATAGGTCATGATAATATAAGAATTATTAATTTAATGCATGCAGGTTTAAAAAAATGTGATAGAAATGTTAAACAAGTTAGGTTAGTGACCACATTATACTAATTATGTTTAACGTTACACAAATAAACAAAACAAATATTTACAGATGAAATTTTGTAATTTTGAAATTGATAAAATCAACAGGGCACGAGAAAATATATATACCTTTAAATTATTCTTCATTTACAACAAATATCACAAGACGCACTACTAATACAATTTCTTTAAATCAAGGAAGACCCAATGCATCCAAGTATTAGATATATTGTTACTATAATTTCAATTAATATTTATCTACAATTACAAATTGTATTAAAAAGGAAACATTTAGAAGTTCAATTCTGAGTTAAATATAATTATGTTCATAACAAACATATATTGTGATAGGTGTATCACTAACTGTTACGACAAAAATGGTTTCCACGTAGAAAGTTGTCTTTCCCTTTAACAACGGTCTGCTGACTGGTTACAGAACATGTGCCTATAATTTGAAACATTATCTTCATTGTTAATGTACACTTTTAAACACACAAAAATCAAATACTTGAATTCACAACCTAGGTGAGCATACTTAACACAGATGTCTCTTGCTGTATTGGTAAGTTACAAGGCCTGCCAACTATGAGGAATGCATCTATACAATCTCTAGATTGTGTTTGGGCTCACTGTGGTTGAAAAGTGTAAAATCAAATACTGAAACTCTTACACTGAAAAGGGAAATATCATGACTACTATGAAAAAAATGCAAGTGTTTCAATCATACTATGTAGAGAAATAGCAAAATATTATACAAAATTTAATACTAAATAAGTTACTTCATTTCCAGTTGTTCGTTGTAATGAACTGGATATCCAATTCTGCAAATCAGTTAGTATAAGTCTTAAAGAGATGTAAGATCATTAGGAGTGAAACCTAAAACATTTACCTTCCACTATAAATCACAACCTTAATCTTAAAATTTTACATTTAAACTTAAATATTTACATTAAATTTTATACTTCTCTCTTTAAACTTTTACAAATACTTTTATCTTAAATCCAAAAATTATATGTTAAACCTTAAATTTATACTTAAATCCTTAATCCTTATCTACTGTGCTCAAATATTAAATAAAAAACCTTAAATTTACACCTTCTTCATTAAACCTTAAATTAACACCTTCCTCATAAACCTTTATTTTAATTCATGATCCATATCTACAGTTCTGAAACATTAAATAATAAACCTAAAATATACACCGTCTTCATAAGCCTTTACTTTAATTCTTAATCCTCATCTACAATTTATGAATCATTAAATTTCAAAACATTAAATTTTCACCTTCTTCATAAATAATTTCTTTAATTCTTCATCCTTATCTACAGTTCTGAAACATTCAATAAGAACCATAAATATTCACCTGCTTCATACACCGTAAATTTACACATGCTTCATAAATCATAAATTTACACCAGCTATATAAACAATAAATTTACACCTGATTTGTAAACCTTTACTTTAATTCTTGATCCTTATCTACAATTTTGAAACTTTAAATAATAAACCTCAAATTTACTATTTCTTCTTAAACCTTTACCTTAATTCTTGACCCTTATCTACAGTTCTGAAATATTAAATAATAAACCTTAATTATACATCATTTTCTTAAAATTTACATTAATTATTTATCCCCATCTACAGTTCAGAAACGTTAAATAAAAAACTTGAAAATTTTACAACTTTTTCAAAAACCTTTACATTAATTCTGAATCCATATCTACAGTTCTGAATCATTAATTAATAAACCTTAAAATTTACACCTTCTTCATAAACCATTACTTTAATTCTACTGTTTTGAAACAAATTAATAAAGCTAAAAATATACACTGTCTTCGTAAGTCTTTACTTTAATTCTTAATCCTTATAAACAGTTCTGAAACAATAAATAAAAAACCTTAAATATACATCTTCTGCACAAACCTTTCCTTTAATTCTACAGTTTTGAAACATAAATTAATAAACCTAAAATATACACCGTCTTCATAAGCCTTTACTTTAATTCTTAATCCTCATCTACAATTTCTGAATCATTAAATAATAAATCCAAAATTTACACCATCTTCATAAACCTATACTTTAATTCTTAATCCTTATCTACTGTATGAATCATTAAATAATAAACCTAAAATGTTTACCTTCTTCATAAACCATTCTTTAATTCTACAGTTTTGAAACATAAATTAATAAAGCTAAAAATATACACCGTCTTCATAAAACTTTCCTTTAATTCTTATCTACAAATCTAAAACATTAAAAAATAAACCCTAAATTTACTACTTCTTCATAAACCTTTACTATAATTCTTAAATCCTTATCTACTGTTCTGAAAAATGAAATAATAAACTTAAAATTTACTACTTCTTCATAAACCTTTACTTTGATTCTAAATCCTTATCTACAGTTCTTAAACATTAAAAAAACTTTAAAATTACACCTACATCATAAACCTTTACTTTAATTCTTAAATCTTATCTACAGTTCTGATACATAAAAATAAACTTTAAATTTATACATTCTATATAAACCGTTACTTTCATTCTTATATACAGTTCTGGAACATGAATTAATAAACCTATAATTTACTACTTCTTCTTAAAACTTTACATTAATTGTTGATCCTTATCTACAGTTCTCAAACTTTAAATAATAAACCTTAAAAAAACTACTTCTTCGTAAACCTTTACTTTAATTCTCAATCCTTATCTACAGTTCTGAAACATTAAATAATAAACCTAAAATTTACACCTTCTTCCTAAACCTTATCTTTAATTCTTAATTCTTAATCCTTATCTACAGTTCTGAAACATTAAATAATAAACCATAAATTTACACCTTCTTAAAAAGCCTATACTTTAATTCTTAATCCTTATCTACAGTTCTGAAACATTAAAAAATAAACCATAAATTTACACCTTCATCAGAAAACTTTAAATTTACACCTTCATCAAAAAAAAATATTTTAATTTACACCTTCATCAAAAAACATTAAATTTACACTTTCATCAAAAAACATTAAATTTACACTTTCATCATAAACCTTTAATTTTCACCTTTATCATAAACCTTAAATTTTCACCCTCCTCATAAACCTTAAATTTACACCTTCATTATACACCATTATTTTAATTCATGATCCTTATCTACAATTCTAAAACATTAAAAAAATAACCTTAAAATTTACTACTTCTTCATAATCCTTTACTTTAATTCTTAATCCTTAAATACAGTTCTGAAACATAAAAAAACCTTATCTTTAATTCTTAATTCTTAATCCTTATCTACAGTTCTGAAACATTAAATAATAAACCATAAATTTACACCTTCTTAAAAAGCCTATACTTTAATTCTTAATCCTTATCTACAGTTCTGAATCATTAAATAATAAACCTTAAATTTACATCTACTTCATAAACCATTACTTTATTTCATGATCCTTATCTACAATTCCAAAAAATTAAAAAATAAACCTTAAATTTACTACTTCTTCATAAACCTTTACTTTAATTTTTAATCTGTAAATACCCTTCTGAAACATTAAAAAAAACAATTAATTTACACCTTCATCATAAACCTTAAATTTACACCTTCATCATATACCTTTAATTTACACCTTCATCATAATTCTTAAATTTACACCTTCATCATAAACCTTAAATTTATACCTTCTTCATAAATCTTTACTTTAATCCTTAATCCTTATCTACAGTTCTGAAACAATTAATATAAAACCTGAAAAATACACCTTCATCATAATCCTTTACTTTCATTCTTATCTACAATTCTAAAACATTAAAAAATAAACCTTAAATTTACTACTTCTTCAGAAACCTTTACTTTAATACTTAATCCTTATCTACAGCTCTGAAACATTAAAAAATATTTCCAAAAATTTACACCTTCTTTATATACCTTTACTTTAATTCTTAATCCTTATCTACAGTTCTGAAACATTAAATAAAAAATCTAAAATTTACACCTACATTATACACCTTTACTTTAATTTTTAATTATTATCTACAGTTCTGAAACATTAAAAAAAAACAATAAATTTACACTTTCATCATAAACCATAAATTTACACCTTCGTCATAAAACTTTACTTTACTTCATATCTACAATTCTAAAACATTAAAAAATAAACCTTAAATTTACTATTCCTCATAAACCTTTACTTTATTTTTAATCCAAAACTACAGTTCAGAAACAATTAAAAAAAACAATAGATTTACACCTTCATCATAATCCTTAAATTTACACCTTTATCATAAACCTTAAATATACACCTTCATCATAAACCTTAAATTTTCACCTTCATCATCAACCTTAACTTAAATCCTTGATCCTTATCTACAGTTCTGAAACATTACATCATAAACTTTAACATTAATTCTCAAGCCTTATCTACAGTTTGGAAACAAACTAAAAAACGTTAATTTTACAACTTTTTCTTATACTTTACTTTAATTCTTAATCCTTATCTACAGTTCTAAAATATTAAATAATAAAAACTTAAATTTTACATTTTCATCAATCTTTACTTTATTTTCTTAATCCTTATCTACAGTTCTGAAACAATTAATAATAAACCTGAAATATACACCTTTATCATAAAACTTTAATTTATACCTTCATCATAAATCTTAACTTTAATTCTTAATCCTTATCTACAGTTCTGAAACATTACATAATAATCCTTTACATTAATTCTTAAGCCTTATCTACAAATCTGAAACATAAATTAAAAAACCTTAATTCTAAACCTTTTTCTCATACTTTACTTTAATTCTTAATCCTTATCAACAGTTCCAACACAATAAATAATAAAAGCTTTAAATTTACTCCTTCTTCATCAATCTTTACATTATTTTCTTAATCCTTATCTACAGTTCTGAAACAATTAATAATAAACCTGAAATATACACCTTCATCATAAACCTTTACTTTCATTCTTATCTACAATTCTGAAACATTAAAAAATAATCCTTAAATTTACTACTTCATCATAAACCTTTTACTTTTATTCTTAATCCTTGTATACAGATCAGAAACATTAAATAATAAACCTTAAATTTACATCTTCTTCAGAAACATTTACTTTAATTTGTGATCCTTATCTACAATTCTAAAACATTCAAAAATAAACCTTAAATTTAATACTACTTCATAAACCTTTACTTTAATTCTTAATCCTTGTCTACAGATCTGAAACATTAAATAATAAACCTTTACATTAATTCTTAAGCCTTATTTACAGTTCTGAAACATAAACTATACAACCTTAATTTTACACCTTCTTCTCAAACTTTACTTTAATTCTTAATCCTTATCTACAATTCCAAAAAATTTAAAAATAAACTTAAAATTTACTACTTCCTCATAAACCTTTACTTTAATTTTTAATCCAAAACTACAGTTCTGAAACAATTAAAAAAAACAATAGATTTACACCTTCATCATAAACCTTAAATTTACACCTTCACCATCAACCTTAACTTTAATTCTTGATCCTTATCTACAGTTCTGAAACATTACATAATAAACCTAAAATATACACCTTCTTCAGAAACCTTTACTTTAATTCTTATCTACAATTCTAAAACATTAAAAAATAAACCTTAAATTTACTACTTCCTCATAAACATTTACTTAATTTCTTAATCTTTGTCTACAAATCTGAAACATTAAATATTAAATCCAAAATTTACATCTACTTCATAACTTTTACTTTAATTTTTAATCATTATCTACAGTTCTGAAGTATTAAAAAATGGACCAAAAGATTACACCTTCATCATAAACCTTAAATTTACACCTTCATCATAAACCTTAACTTTAATTCTTGGTCCTTATCTACAGTTTTGAAACATTACATAATAAACCTTTACATTATATCTGAAGCCTTATCTACAAATCTGAAACATAAACTAAAAAAGCTTAATTTTACACCTATTTCTCATACTTTACTTTAATTTTTAATCCTTATCAACAGTTCTAACACATTAAATAATAAAAACTTAAAATTTTCACCTTCTTCATAAATCTTTACTTTAATCCTTAATCCTTATCTACAGTTCTGAAACAATTAATATAAAACCTGAAAAATACACCTTCATCATAATCCTTTACTTTCATTCTTATCTACAATTCTAAAACATTAAAAAATAAACCTTAAATTTACTACTTCTTCAGAAACCTTTACTTTAATACTTAATCCTTATCTACAGCTCTGAAACATTAAAAAATATTTCCAAAAATTTACACCTTCTTTATATACCTTTACTTTAATTCTTAATCCTTATCTACAGTTCTGAAACATTAAATAAAAAATCTAAAATTTACACCTACATTATACACCTTTACTTTAATTTTTAATTATTATCTACAGTTCTGAAACATTAAAAAAAAACAATAAATTTACACTTTCATCATAAACCATAAATTTACACCTTCGTCATAAAACTTTACTTTACTTCATATCTACAATTCTAAAACATTAAAAAATAAACCTTAAATTTACTATTCCTCATAAACCTTTACTTTATTTTTAATCCAAAACTACAGTTCAGAAACAATTAAAAAAAACAATAGATTTACACCTTCATCATAATCCTTAAATTTACACCTTTATCATAAACCTTAAATATACACCTTCATCATAAACCTTAAATTTTCACCTTCATCATCAACCTTAACTTAAATCCTTGATCCTTATCTACAGTTCTGAAACATTACATCATAAACTTTAACATTAATTCTCAAGCCTTATCTACAGTTTGGAAACAAACTAAAAAACGTTAATTTTACAACTTTTTCTTATACTTTACTTTAATTCTTAATCCTTATCTACAGTTCTAAAATATTAAATAATAAAAACTTAAATTTTACATTTTCATCAATCTTTACTTTATTTTCTTAATCCTTATCTACAGTTCTGAAACAATTAATAATAAACCTGAAATATACACCTTTATCATAAAACTTTAATTTATACCTTCATCATAAATCTTAACTTTAATTCTTAATCCTTATCTACAGTTCTGAAACATTACATAATAATCCTTTACATTAATTCTTAAGCCTTATCTACAAATCTGAAACATAAATTAAAAAACCTTAATTCTAAACCTTTTTCTCATACTTTACTTTAATTCTTAATCCTTATCAACAGTTCCAACACAATAAATAATAAAAGCTTTAAATTTACTCCTTCTTCATCAATCTTTACATTATTTTCTTAATCCTTATCTACAGTTCTGAAACAATTAATAATAAACCTGAAATATACACCTTCATCATAAACCTTTACTTTCATTCTTATCTACAATTCTGAAACATTAAAAAATAATCCTTAAATTTACTACTTCATCATAAACCTTTTACTTTTATTCTTAATCCTTGTATACAGATCAGAAACATTAAATAATAAACCTTAAATTTACATCTTCTTCAGAAACATTTACTTTAATTTGTGATCCTTATCTACAATTCTAAAACATTCAAAAATAAACCTTAAATTTAATACTACTTCATAAACCTTTACTTTAATTCTTAATCCTTGTCTACAGATCTGAAACATTAAATAATAAACCTTTACATTAATTCTTAAGCCTTATTTACAGTTCTGAAACATAAACTATACAACCTTAATTTTACACCTTCTTCTCAAACTTTACTTTAATTCTTAATCCTTATCTACAATTCCAAAAAATTTAAAAATAAACTTAAAATTTACTACTTCCTCATAAACCTTTACTTTAATTTTTAATCCAAAACTACAGTTCTGAAACAATTAAAAAAAACAATAGATTTACACCTTCATCATAAACCTTAAATTTACACCTTCACCATCAACCTTAACTTTAATTCTTGATCCTTATCTACAGTTCTGAAACATTACATAATAAACCTAAAATATACACCTTCTTCAGAAACCTTTACTTTAATTCTTATCTACAATTTTAAAACATTAAAAAATAAACCTTAAATTTACTACTTCCTCATAAACATTTACTTAATTTCTTAATCTTTGTCTACAAATCTGAAACATTAAATATTAAATCCAAAATTTACATCTACTTCATAACTTTTACTTTAGTTTTTAATCATTATCTACAGTTCTGAAGTATTAAAAAATGGACCAAAAGATTACACCTTCATCATAAACCTTAAATTTACACCTTCATCATAAACCTTAACTTTAATTCTTGGTCCTTATCTACAGTTTTGAAACATTACATAATAAACCTTTACATTATATCTGAAGCCTTATCTACAAATCTGAAACATAAACTAAAAAAGCTTAATTTTACACCTATTTCTCATACTTTACTTTAATTTTTAATCCTTATCAACAGTTCTAACACATTAAATAATAAAAACTTAAAATTTTCACCTTCTTCATAAATCTTTACTTTAATCCTTAATCCTTATCTACAGTTCTGAAACAATTAATATAAAACCTGAAATATACACCTTCATCATAAACCTTTACTTTCATTCTTATCTACAATTCTAAAACATTAAAAAATAAACCTTAAATTTACTACTTCTTCAGAAACCTTTACTTTAAGACTTAATCCTTATCTACATCTCTGAAACATTAAAAATATTTCCAAAAATTTACACCTTCTTTATATACCTTTACTTTAATTCTTAATCCTTGTCTACAGTTCTGAAACATTAAATAAAAAATCTAAAATTTACACCTACTTTATACACCTTTACTTTAATTTTTAATTATTATCTACAGTTCTGAAACATTAAAAAAATACCAATAAATTTACACTTTCATCATAAACCATAAATTTACACCTTCGTCATAAACCTTTACTTTACTTCATATCTACAATTCTAAAACATTAAAAAATAAACCTTAAATTTACTATTCCTCATAAACCCTTACTTTAATTTTTAATCCAAAACTACAGTTCAGAAACAATTAATAAAACAATAGATTTACACCTTCATCATAAACCTTAAATATACACCTTCATCATAAACCTTAAATATACACCTTCATCATAAACCTTAAATTTTAACCTTAATCATAAACCTTAAATTTTCACCTTCATCATCAACCTTAACTTTAATTCTTGATCCTTATTTACAGTTCTGAAACATTACATCATAAACTTTAACATTAATTCTCAAGCCTTATCTACAGTTTGGAAACAAACTAAAAAACGTTAATTTTACAACTTTTTCTTATACTTTACTTTAATTCTTAATCCTTATCTACAGTTCTAGAATATTAAATAATAAAAACTTAAATTTTACATCTTCTTCATCAATCTTTACTTTAATTCTTAATCCTTATCTACAGTTCTGATACATTAAATAATAAATTTAAAATTTACTACTTCATCATAAACCTTTACTTAAATTCTTTATCCTTATCTACAGTTCTGAAACATTAAATAACAAACCTTTACTTAACTACTTCTTCATAAACCTTTACTTTAATTCTTAAGCCTTATCTATGTTGGGTTTTATGAGTAATAACTCCTATTATATTAGTTTTTATGGGTTTTTATTAGCAGAACACGTTCAGCGAAACGTAACACACAATCACAACTACAACAAGAGATATATATATAGCAACAACAATGTACAGTCAAAGACTACACATGAAACTATTCCACTTTCATAATACTACCACAATGACAATTATTCAATGATATTAATAGTCAATATTCATCAATCTACAGTTCTGAAACATTAAATAAATAACCATAATTTTACACCATTTTTTTAAACTTTACATTAATTCAGTATCCCTATCTACAGTTTAAAAAACATTAAATAAGTAACCTTAAATTTACACCTTGTTCATAAACCTTTAATTTAAATCTTGATCCTTATGTACAGTTCTGAAACATTAAATAATAAAACCTAAAATTTACACTTTCTTCATAAACCTTTACTTTAATTCTTAATCCTTATTTATAGTTCTGAATAATTAAAAAATAAACCTTTATCATAAACATCTAGTTTAATTCTTGATCCTTATCTACAGTTCTGAAACATAAAATAATTAATCTAAAAGTTACACCTTCTTTATACACCTTTACTTTAATTCTTATCTACAGTTCTAAAACATTAAAAAATAAACCATAAATTTACACCTTCATCATAAACCTTAAATTTTCACCTTCATCATAAACCTTAAATTTACACCTTCATCATAAACCTTTAATTTTCACCTTCATCATAAACCTTAAATTTACACCTTCATCATACACCATTATTTTAATTCATGATCCTTATCTACAGTTCTGAAACATTACATAATAAACCTTTACATTAATTCTTAAGCCTTATTTACAGTTCTGAAACATAAACTATACAACCTTAATTTTACACCTTCTTCTTAAACTTTACTTTAATTCTTAATCCTTATCTACAATTCCAAAAAATTTAAAAATAAACTTAAAATTTACTACTTCCTCATAAACCTTTACTTTAATTTTTAATCCATAACTACAGTTCTAAAACATTAAAAAAAAACAATAAATTTACACCTTCATCATATACCTTTAATTTACACCTTCATCATAATTCTTAAATTTACACCTTCATCACAAACCTTAAATTTATACCTTCATCATAAATCTTAACTTTAATTCCTAATCCTTATCTACAGTTCTGAAACATTACATAATAAACCTTTACAAATCTGAAACATAAACTAAAAAATCTTAATTTTACACCTTTTACTCATACTTTACTTTAATTCTTAATCATTATCAACAGTTCTAACACATTAAATAATAAAAACATAAAATTTTCTTCATAAATCTTTACTTTAATCCTTAATCCTTATCTACAGTTCTGAAACAATTAATATAAAACCTGAAATATACACCTTCATCATAAACCTTTACTTTCATTCTTATCTACAATTCTAAAACATTAAAAAATAAACCTTAAATTTACACCTTCTTCATAAATCTTTACTTTAATTCTTAATCCTTAACTACAGTTCTGAAACAATTAATAATAAACCTGAAATATACACCTTCATAATATACCTTTACTTACTTTGTTATCTACAATTCTAAAACATTAAAAAATAAACCTTAAATTTACTACTTTTTGTTAAACCTTTACTTTAATTCTTAATCCTTTTATACAGATATGAAACATTAAATAATAAACCTCAAATTTACTACTTCTTCATAAACCTTTTCTTAAATTCTTTATCCTTATCTTCAGTTCTGAAACATTTAAAAATAAATCCAAAATTTACACCTTCTTTATATACCTTTACTTTAATTCTTAATCCTTATCTAAAATTCCTAAAAATTGAAAAATAAACCTTAAATTTACTACTTCCTCATAAACCTTTACTTTAACTTTTAATCCATAACTACAGTTCTGAAACATTATAAAAAACAATAAATTTACACCTTCATCATAAACCTTAAATTTACACCTTCATCATAAATCTTAAATTTACACCTTCATCATAAACCTTAAATTTTCACCTTCATCATCAACCTTAACTTTAATTCTTGATCCTTATCTACAGTTCTGAAACATTACATCATAAACTTTAACATTAATTCTCAAGCCTTATCTACAGTTTGGAAACAAACTAAAAAACGTTAATTTTACAACTTTTTCTTATACTTTACTTTAATTCTTAATCCTTATCTACAGTTCTAAAATATTAAATAATAAAAACTTAAATTTTACATCTTCATCATCAATCTTTACTTTAATTCTTGATCCTTATCTACAGTTCTGAACATTAAATAATAAACCTTTACATTAATTCTTAAGCCTTATCTACAGTTCTGAAACATTAAATAATAAACCTAAAATTTACATCATCTTCATACACCTTTACTTTAATTCTTCATCCCTATCTACAGTTCTGAAACAAAAAGTAAAAAACCTTAATTTTACACCTTTTTCTTAAACCTTACTTTAATTCTGAAACCTTAATCGTTATCTATAGTTCTGAAACATGAAATAATGAAAATCTTAAAATATCCAACTTCTTCATAAACCTTTACTTTAATTCTTAATCCTGATCTACAGCTCTGAAACATTAAATAATATATCCAAAATTTACACCTCTTTCATAAGCCTTTACTTTAATTCTGAATCCTTATCTAAAATTTTTGAAACATTAAACTAAAAAACATTTAATTTTAAAAATTGATCCGTATCTTTAGTTCTGAAACATAAAATAAAAAAACTTAATTTTTCACATTTTTCATATACTTTACTTTAATTCTTTATCCTTATCTACAGTTCTGCAACATTAAATAAAATACCTAAAATTTACACCTTCTTCAGAAACCTTTACTTTAATTCTTATCTACATTTCTAAAACATTAAAAAATAAACCTTAAATTTACTACTTCTTCAGAAACCTTTACTTTAATACTTAATCCTTATCTACAGTTCTGAAACATTAAATAAATAACCTTAAATTTACACCTTCTACATAAACCTTTAATTTAAATCTTGATCCTTATATACAGTTCTGAATCATGAAAAAAAAAACCTAAAATTTACACCTTCGCTACTAATCCATTCTTTTAATTCTTAATCCTTATCTACAGTTCTAAAATATTAAACAATAAAAACTTAAAATTTACACCTTCTTCATAAACCTTTACTTTAATTCTTATCCACACTTCTAAAACATTAAAAAATTAACCTTAAATTTACATCTTCTTCAGAAACATTTACTTTATTTTGTGATCCTTATCTACAATTCTAAAACATTCAAAAATAAACCTTAAATTTAATACTACTTCATAAACCTTTACTTTAATTCTTAATCCTTGTCTACAGATCTGAAACATTAAATAATAAACCTTTAATTTACACCTTCTTCATAAACCTTTACATTAATTCTTATCTACAATTCTAAAACATTAAAAAATAAACCTTATATTTACTACTTCCTCATAAACCTTTACTTTAATTCTTAATCCTTGTATACAGATCTGAAACATTAAATAATAAACCTTTAACTTACATCTTCTTCATAAACCTTTACTTTAATTCATGATCCTTATCAACAATTCTAAAACATTAAAAAATAAACCTTAAATTTACTACTTCTTCAGAAACTTATACTTTAATACTTAATCCTTATCTACAGTTCTGAAACATTAAATAATAAATCCAAAATTTACACCTTCTTTATATACCTTTACTTTAATTTTTAATCCTTATCTACAGTAATGAAATATTAAATAATAAATCTAAAATTTACAACTACTTCATAACTTTTACTTTCATTTTTAATCATTATCTACAGTTCTGAGGTATTAAAAAATAAACCAAAAGTTTATACCATCATAAACCTAAAATTTACACCTTCATCATAATCCTTAAATTTAAGTCTTGATCCTTATCTACAGTTCTGAAACATTACATAATAAACCTTTACAGTATAACTTAAGCCTTATCTACAGTTCTAAAACATAAATTAAAAACCCTTATTTTAACACCTTTTTCTTATACTTTTGTTTAATTCTTAATCCTTATCTACAGTTATAAAACATTTTAATAATAAACCTAAAATTTACTACTTCTTCATAAACCGTTACTTTAATTCTTGATCCTTATCTACAGTAATTAAACATTAAATAATAAACCTGAAATTTACATCTTCTTCAAAAACCATTACTTTAATTCATGATCATTATCTACAATTCCAAAAAATTAAAAAATAAACCTTAAATTTACTACTTCCTCATAAACCTTTACTTTAATTTTTAATCCAAAACTACAGTTCTGAAACAATTAAAAAAAACAATAGATTTACACCTTCATCATAAACCTTAAATTTACACCTTCACCATCAACCTTAACTTTAATTCTTGATCCTTATCTACAGTTCTGAAACATTACATAATAAACCTAAAATATACACCTTCTTCAGAAACCTTTACTTTAATTCTTATCTACAATTCTAAAACATTAAAAAATAAACCTTAAATTTACTACTTCCTCATAAACATTTACTTAATTTCTTAATCTTTGTCTACAAATCTGAAACATTAAATATTAAATCCAAAATTTACATCTACTTCATAACTTTTACTTTAATTTTTAATCATTATCTACAGTTCTGAAGTATTAAGAAATGGACCAAAAGATTACACCTTCATCTTAAACCTTAAATTTACACCTTCATCATAAACCTTAACTTTAATTCTTGGTCCTTATCTACAGTTTTGAAACATTACATAATAAACATTTACATTATATCTGAAGCCTTATCTACAAATCTGAAACATAAACTAAAAAACCTTAATTTTACGCCTATTTCTCATCTTTTACTTTAATTCTTAATCCTTATAACAGTTCTAATACATTAAATAATAAAAACTTAAAATTTACACCTTCTTCATAAATCATTACTTTAATTCTTAATCCTTAACTACAGTTCTGAAACAATTAATAATAAACCTGAAATATACACCTTCATCATAAACCTTTACGTACATTCTTATCTACAATTCTAAAGCATTAAAAAATAAACCTTAAATTTACTACTTTTTCTTAAACCTTTACTTTAATTCTTAATCCTTTTATACAGATATGAAACATTAAATAATAAACCTCAAATTTACTACTCCTTCATAAACCTTTTCTTAAATTCTTTATCCTTATCTTCAGTTCTGAAACATTTAAAAATAAATCCAAAATTTACACCTTCTTTATATACCTTTACTTTAATTCTTAATCCTGATCTAAAATTCCAAAAAATTGAAAAATAAACCTTAAATTTACTACTTCCTCATAAACCTTTACTTTAACTTTTAATCCATAACTACAGTTCTGAAACATTATAAAAAACAATAAATTTACACCTTCATCATAAACCTTAAATTTACACCTTCATCATAAATCTTAAATTTACACCTTCATCATAAACCTTAAATTTTCACCTTCATGATCAACCTTAACTTTAATTCTTGATCCTTATCTACAGTTCTGAAACATTACATCATAAACTTTAACATTAATTCTCAACCCTTATCTACAATTTGGAAACAAACTAAAAAACGTTAATTTTACAACTTTTTCTTATACTTTACTTTAATTCTTAATCCTTATCTACAGTTCTAAAATATTAAATAATACAAACTTAAATTTTACATCTTCTTCATCAATCTTTACTTTATTTTCTTAATCCTTATCTACAGTTCTGAAACAATTAATAATAAACCTGAAATATACACCTTCATCATAAACCTTAAATTTACACCTTCATCATAAATCTTAAATTTATACCTTCATCATAAATCTTAACTTTAATTCTTAATCCTTATCTACAGTTCTGAAACATTACATAATAATCCTTTACATTAATTCTTAAGCCTTATCTACAAATCTGAAACATAAACTAAAAAACCTTAATTCTACACCTTTTTCTCATACTTTACTTTAATTCTTAATCCTTATCAACAGTTCCAACACAATAAATAATAAAAACTTAAAATTTACTCCTTCTTCATCAATCTTTACTTTAACTTTTAATCCATAACTACAGTTCTGAAACATTATAAAAAACAATAAATTTACACCTTCATCATAAACCTTAAATTTACACCTTCATCATAAATCTTAAATTTACACCTTCATCATAAACCTTAAATTTTCACCTTCATCATCAACCTTAACTTTAATTCTTGATCCTTATCTACAGTTCTGAATCATTACATCATAAACTTTAACATTAATTCTCAAGCCTTATCAACAATTTGGAAACAAACTAAAAAACGTTAATTTTACAACTTTTTCTTATACTTTACTTTAATTCTTAATCCTTATCTACAGTTCTAAAATATTAAATAATAAAAACTTAAATTTTACATTTTCATCAATCTTTACTTTATTTTCTTAATCCTTATCTACAGTTCTGAAACAATTAATAATAAACCTGAAATATACACCTTTATCATAAAACTTTAATTTATACCTTCATCATAAATCTTAACTTTAATTCTTAATCCTTATCTACAGTTCTGAAACATTACATAATAATCCTTTACATTAATTCTTAAGCCTTATCTACAAATCTGAAACATAAACTAAAAAACCTTAATTCTAAACCTTTTTCTCATACTTTACTTTAATTCTTAATCCTTATCAACAGTTCCAACACAATAAATAATAAAAGCTTTAAATTTACTCCTTCTTCATCAATCTTTACATTATTTTCTTAATCCTTATCTACAGTTCTGAAACAATTAATAATAAACCTGAAATATACACCTTCATCATAAACCTTTACTTTCATTCTTATCTACAATTCTGAAACATTAAAAAATAATCCTTAAATTTACTACTTCATCATAAACCTTTTACTTTTATTCTTAATCCTTGTATACAGATCAGAAACATTAAATAATAAACCTTAAATTTACATCTTCTTCAGAAACATTTACTTTAATTTGTGATCCTTATCTACAATTCTAAAACATTCAAAAATAAACCTTAAATTTAATACTACTTCATAAACCTTTACTTTAATTCTTAATCCTTGTCTACAGATCTGAAACATTAAATAATAAACCTTTACATTAATTCTTAAGCCTTATTTACAGTTCTGAAACATAAACTATACAACCTTAATTTTACACCTTCTTCTCAAACTTTACTTTAATTCTTAATCCTTATCTACAATTCCAAAAAATTTAAAAATAAACTTAAAATTTACTACTTCCTCATAAACCTTTACTTTAATTTTTAATCCAAAACTACAGTTCTGAAACAATTAAAAAAAACAATAGATTTACACCTTCATCATAAACCTTAAATTTACACCTTCATCATAAACCTTAACTTTAATTCTTGGTCCTTATCTACAGTTTTGAAACATTACATAATAAACCTTTACATTATATCTGAAGCCTTATCTACAAATCTGAAACATAAACTAAAAAAGCTTAATTTTACACCTATTTCTCATACTTTACTTTAATTTTTAATCCTTATCAACAGTTCTAACACATTAAATAATAAAAACTTAAAATTTTCACCTTCTTCATAAATCTTTACTTTAATCCTTAATCCTTATCTACAGTTCTGAAACAATTAATATAAAACCTGAAATATACACCTTCATCATAAACCTTTACTTTCATTCTTATCTACAATTCTAAAACATTAAAAAATAAACCTTAAATTTACTACTTCTTCAGAAACCTTTACTTTAAGACTTAATCCTTATCTACATCTCTGAAACATTAAAAATATTTCCAAAAATTTACACCTTCTTTATATACCTTTACTTTAATTCTTAATCCTTGTCTACAGTTCTGAAACATTAAATAAAAAATCTAAAATTTACACCTACTTTATACACCTTTACTTTAATTTTTAATTATTATCTACAGTTCTGAAACATTAAAAAAATACCAATAAATTTACACTTTCATCATAAACCATAAATTTACACCTTCGTCATAAACCTTTACTTTACTTCATATCTACAATTCTAAAACATTAAAAAATAAACCTTAAATTTACTATTCCTCATAAACCCTTACTTTAATTTTTAATCCAAAACTACAGTTCAGAAACAATTAAAAAAACAATAGATTTACACCTTCATCATAAACCTTAAATATACACCTTCATCATAAACCTTAAATATACACCTTCATCATAAACCTTAAATTTTAACCTTAATCATAAACCTTAAATTTTCACCTTCATCATCAACCTTAACTTTAATTCTTGATCCTTATTTACAGTTCTGAAACATTACATCATAAACTTTAACATTAATTCTCAAGCCTTATCTACAGTTTGGAAACAAACTAAAAAACGTTAATTTTACAACTTTTTCTTATACTTTACTTTAATTCTTAATCCTTATCTACAGTTCTAGAATATTAAATAATAAAAACTTAAATTTTACATCTTCTTCATCAATCTTTACTTTAATTCTTAATCCTTATCTACAGTTCTGATACATTAAATAATAAATTTAAAATTTACTACTTCATCATAAACCTTTACTTAAATTCTTTATCCTTATCTACAGTTCTGAAACATTAAATAACAAACCTTTACTTAACTACTTCTTCATAAACCATTACTTTAATTCTTAAGCCTTATCTATGTTGGGTTTTATGAGTAATAACTCCTATTATATTAGTTTTTATGGGTTTTTATTAGCAGCACACGTTCAGCGAAACGTAACACACAATCACAACTACAACAAGAGATATATATATAGCAACAACAATGTACAGTCAAAGACTACACATGAAACTATTCCACTTTCATAATACTACCACAATGACAATTATTCAATGATATTAATAGTCAATATTCATCAATCTACAGTTCTGAAACATTAAATAAATAACCATAATTTTACACCATTTTTTTAAACTTTACATTAATTCAGTATCCCTATCTACAGTTTAAAAAACATTAAATAAGTAACCTTAAATTTACACCTTGTTCATAAACCTTTAATTTAAATCTTGATCCTTATGTACAGTTCTGAAACATTAAATAATAAAACCTAAAATTTACACTTTCTTCATAAACCTTTACTTTAATTCTTAATCCTTATTTATAGTTCTGAATAATTAAAAAATAAACCTTTATCATAAACATCTAGTTTAATTCTTGATCCTTATCTACAGTTCTGAAACATAAAATAATTAATCTAAAAGTTACACCTTCTTTATACACCTTTACTTTAATTCTTATCTACAGTTCTAAAACATTAAAAAATAAACCATAAATTTACACCTTCATCATAAACCTTAAATTTTCACCTTCATCATAAACCTTAAATTTACACCTTCATCATAAACCTTTAATTTTCACCTTCATCATAAACCTTAAATTTACACCTTCATCATACACCATTATTTTAATTCATGATCCTTATCTACAGTTCTGAAACATTACATAATAAACCTTTACATTAATTCTTAAGCCTTATTTACAGTTCTGAAACATAAACTATACAACCTTAATTTTACACCTTCTTCTTAAACTTTACTTTAATTCTTAATCCTTATCTACAATTCCAAAAAATTTAAAAATAAACTTAAAATTTACTACTTCCTCATAAACCTTTACTTTAATTTTTAATCCATAACTACAGTTCTAAAACATTAAAAAAAAACAATAAATTTACACCTTCATCATATACCTTTAATTTACACCTTCATCATAATTCTTAAATTTACACCTTCATCACAAACCTTAAATTTATACCTTCATCATAAATCTTAACTTTAATTCCTAATCCTTATCTACAGTTCTGAAACATTACATAATAAACCTTTACAAATCTGAAACATAAACTAAAAAATCTTAATTTTACACCTTTTACTCATACTTTACTTTAATTCTTAATCATTATCAACAGTTCTAACACATTAAATAATAAAAACATAAAATTTTCTTCATAAATCTTTACTTTAATCCTTAATCCTTATCTACAGTTCTGAAACAATTAATATAAAACCTGAAATATACACCTTCATCATAAACCTTTACTTTCATTCTTATCTACAATTCTAAAACATTAAAAAATAAACCTTAAATTTACACCTTCTTCATAAATCTTTACTTTAATTCTTAATCCTTAACTACAGTTCTGAAACAATTAATAATAAACCTGAAATATACACCTTCATAATATACCTTTACTTACTTTGTTATCTACAATTCTAAAACATTAAAAAATAAACCTTAAATTTACTACTTTTTGTTAAACCTTTACTTTAATTCTTAATCCTTTTATACAGATATGAAACATTAAATAATAAACCTCAAATTTACTACTTCTTCATAAACCTTTTCTTAAATTCTTTATCCTTATCTTCAGTTCTGAAACATTTAAAAATAAATCCAAAATTTACACCTTCTTTATATACCTTTACTTTAATTCTTAATCCTTATCTAAAATTCCTAAAAATTGAAAAATAAACCTTAAATTTACTACTTCCTCATAAACCTTTACTTTAACTTTTAATCCATAACTACAGTTCTGAAACATTATAAAAAACAATAAATTTACACCTTCATCATAAACCTTAAATTTACACCTTCATCATAAATCTTAAATTTACACCTTCATCATAAACCTTAAATTTTCACCTTCATCATCAACCTTAACTTTAATTCTTGATCCTTATCTACAGTTCTGAAACATTACATCATAAACTTTAACATTAATTCTCAAGCCTTATCTACAGTTTGGAAACAAACTAAAAAACGTTAATTTTACAACTTTTTCTTATACTTTACTTTAATTCTTAATCCTTATCTACAGTTCT
Source organism: Zhengitettix transpicula (assembly GCA_037074705.1). NCBI lineage: Eukaryota > Metazoa > Arthropoda > Insecta > Orthoptera > Tetrigidae > Zhengitettix > Zhengitettix transpicula. The sequence goes on along the minus strand of CM073596.1, from coordinate 76,199,640 downwards.
AAAATATTAAATAATAAAAACTTAAATTTTACATCTTCATCATCAATCTTTACTTTAATTCTTGATCCTTATCTACAGTTCTGAACATTAAATAATAAACCTTTACATTAATTCTTAAGCCTTATCTACAGTTCTGAAACATTAAATAATAAACCTAAAATTTACATCATCTTCATACACCTTTACTTTAATTCTTCATCCCTATCTACAGTTCTGAAACAAAAAGTAAAAAACCTTAATTTTACACCTTTTTCTTAAACCTTACTTTAATTCTGAAACCTTAATCGTTATCTATAGTTCTGAAACATGAAATAATGAAAATCTTAAAATATCCAACTTCTTCATAAACCTTTACTTTAATTCTTAATCCTTATCTACAGCTCTGAAACATTAAATAATATATCCAAAATTTACACCTCTTTCATAAGCCTTTACTTTAATTCTGAATCCTTATCTAAAATTTTTGAAACATTAAACTAAAAAACATTTAATTTTAAAAATTGATCCGTATCTTTAGTTCTGAAACATAAAATAAAAAAACTTAATTTTTCACATTTTTCATATACTTTACTTTAATTCTTTATCCTTATCTACAGTTCTGCAACATTAAATAAAATACCTAAAATTTACACCTTCTTCAGAAACCTTTACTTTAATTCTTATCTACATTTCTAAAACATTAAAAAATAAACCTTAAATTTACTACTTCTTCAGAAACCTTTACTTTAATACTTAATCCTTATCTACAGTTCTGAAACATTAAATAAATAACCTTAAATTTACACCTTCTACATAAACCTTTAATTTAAATCTTGATCCTTATATACAGTTCTGAATCATGAAAAAAAAAACCTAAAATTTACACCTTCGCTACTAAACCATTCTTTTAATTCTTAATCCTTATCTACAGTTCTAAAATATTAAACAATAAAAACTTAAAATTTACACCTTCTTCATAAACCTTTACTTTAATTCTTATCCACACTTCTAAAACATTAAAAAATTAACCTTAAATTTACATCTTCTTCAGAAACATTTACTTTATTTTGTGATCCTTATCTACAATTCTAAAACATTCAAAAATAAACCTTAAATTTAATACTACTTCATAAACCTTTACTTTAATTTTTAATCCTTATCTAAAGTAATGAAATATTAAATAATAAATCTAAAATTTACAACTACTTCATAACTTTTACTTTCATTTTTAATCATTATCTACAGTTCTGAGGTATTAAAAAATAAACCAAAAGTTTATACCATCATAAACCTTAAATTTACACCTTCATCATAATCCTTAAATTTAATTCTTGATCCTTATCTACAGTTCTGAAACATTACATAATAAACCTTTACAGTATAACTTAAGCCTTATCTACAGTTCTAAAACATAAATTAAAAACCCTTATTTTAACACCTTTTTCTTATACTTTTGTTTAATTCTTAATCCTTATCTACAGTTCTAAAACATTTTAATAATAAACCTAAAATTTACTACTTCTTCATAAACCGTTACTTTAATTCTTGATCCTTATCTACAGTAATTAAACATTAAATAATAAACCTGAAATTTACATTTTCTTCAAAAACCATTACTTTAATTCATGATCATTATCTACAATTCCAAAAAATTAAAAAATAAACCTTAAATTTACTACTTCCTCATAAACCTTTACTTTAATTATTAATCCATAACTACAGTTCTGAAACATTAAAAAAAACAATAAATTTACACCTTCATCATAAACCTTAAATTTAATTCTTGATCCTTATCTACAGTTCTGAAACATTAAATAATAAATTTAAAATTTACTACTTCATCATAAACCTTTACTTAAATTCTTTATCCTTATCTACAGTTCTAAAACTTTACATAATAAACCTTTACTTTAATTCTAAAGCCTTATCTACAGTTCTGAAACATTTAATAAATAACCATAATTTTACACCATTTTCTTAAACTTTACATTAATTCTGTATCCCTATCTACAGTTTAAAAAACATTAAATAAATAACCTTAGATTTACACCTTGTTCATAAACCTTTAATTTAAATCTTGATCCTTATGTACAGTTCTGAAACATTAAATAATAAAACCTAAAATTTACACCTTCTCCTAAACCATTATTTTAATTCATAATCCATATCTATATTTCTGAGACATTATATAATAAACCTAAAATTTACACTTTCTTCATAAACCTTTACTTTAATTCTTAATCCTTATTTATAGTTGTGAATCATTAAAAAAAAAACCTTTATCATAAACATCTAGTTTAATTCTTGATCCTTATCTACAGTTCTGAAACATAAAATAATAAATCTAAAAGTTACACTTTCTTTATACACCTTTACTTTAATTCTTATCTACAGTTCTGAAACATTAAAAAATAAACCATAAATTTACACCTTCATCATAAACCTTAAATTTACACCTTCATCATAATTCTTAAATTTACACCTTCATCATAAACCTTAAATTTATACCTTCATCATAAATCTTAACTTTAATTCCTAATCCTTATCTACAGTTCTGAAACATTACATAATAAACCTTTACAAATCTGAAACATAAACTAAAAAAGCTTAATTTTTTACCTTTTACTCATACTTTACTTTAATTCTTAATCATTATCAACAGTTCCAACACATTAAATAATAAAAACTTAAAATTTTCACCTTCTTCATAAATCTTTACTTTAATCCTTAATCCTTATCTACAGTTCTGAAACAATTAATATAAAACCTGAAATATACACCTTCATCATAAACCTTTACTTTCATTCTTATCTACAATTCTAAAACATTAAAAAATAAACCTTAAATTTACTACTTCCTCATAAACCTTTACTTAATTTCTTAATCTTTGTCTACAAATCTGAAACATTAAATAATAAATCCAAAATTTACATCTACATCATAACTTTTACTTTAATTTTTAATCATTATCTACAGTTCTGAAGTATTAAAAAATGGACCAAAAGATTACACCTTCATCATAAACCTTAAATTTACACCTTCATCATAATCCTTAACTTTAATTCTTGGTCCTTATCTACAGTTTTGAAACATTACATAATAAACCTTTACATTATATCTGAAGTCTTATCTACAAATCTGAAACATAAACTAAAAAACCTTAATTTTACGCCTATTTCTCATCTTTTACTTTAATTCTTAATCCTTATCAACAGTTCTAACACAATAAATAATAAAAACTTAAAATTTACTCCTTCTTCATCAATCTTTACTTTATTTTCTTAATCCTTATCTACATTTCTGAAACAATTAATAATAAACCTGAAATATACACCTTCATAATAAACCTTTACTTACTTTGTTATCTACAATTCTAAAACATTAAAAAATAATACTTAAATTTACTACTTCTTCATAAACCTTTACTTTAATTCTTAATCCTTGTATACAGATCTGAAACATTAAATAATAAACCTTTAATTTACATCTTCTTCATAAACTTTTACTTTAATTCATGATCCTTATCAACAATTCTAAAACATTAAAAAATAAACCTTAAATTTACTACTTCTTCAGAAACTTATACTTTAGTACTTAATCCTTATCTACAGTTCTGAAACATTTTAATAATAAACCTAAAATTTACTACTTCTTCATAAACCGTTACTTTAATTCTTGATCCTTATCTACAAATATTAAACATTAAATAGTAAACCTGAAATTTACATCTTCTTCATAAACCATTACTTTAATTCATGATCATTATCTACAATTCCAAACAATTAAAAAATAAACCTTAAATTTACTACTTCCTCATAAACCTTTACTTTAATTTTCAATCCATAACTACAGTTCTGAAACATTAAAAAAAAAAACAATAAATTTACACCTTCATCATAAACCTTAAATTAAACCTTCATCATAAACCTTAAATTTACACCTTTATGATAAACTTTAAATTTACACCTTCATCATAAACCTTAAATTTTAACCTTCATCATCAACCTTAAATTTTCACCTTCATCATCAACCTTAACTTTAATTCTTGATCCTTATCTACAGTCCTGAAACATTACATCATAAACTTTAACATTAAATCTCAAGCCTTATCTACAGTTTGGAAACAAACTAAAAAACGTTAATTTTACAACTTTTTCTTATACTTTACTTTAATTCCTAATCCTTATCTACAGTTCTAAAATATTAAATAATAAAAACTTAAATTTTACATCTTCTTCATCAATCTTTACTTTAATTCTTAATCCTTATCTAATGTTCTGAAACATTAAATAATAAACCTAAAATAAATATACACCTTCATAATAAACCTTTACTTACTTTGTTATCAACAATTCTAAAACATTAAAAAATAAACCTTAAATTTACTACTTTTTCTTAAACCTTTACTTTAATTCTTAATCCTTTTATACGGATATGAAACATTAAATAATAAACCTCAAATTTACTACTTCTTCATAAACCTTTTCTTAAATTCTTTATCCGTATCTTCAGTTCTGAAACATTAAAACATAAATCCAAAATTTACACCTTCTTTATATACCTTTACTTTAATTCTTAATCCTTATCCAAAATTCCAAAAAATTGAAAAATACACCTTAAATTTACTACTTCCTCATAAACCTTTACTTTAACTTTTAATCCATATCTACTGTTCTGAAACATTAAAAAAAAAACAATAAATTTACACCTTCATCATAAACCTTAAATTTTCACCTTCATCATCAACCTTAACTTTAATTCTTGATCCTTATCTACAGTTCTGAAACATTACATCATAAACTTTAACATTAATTCTCAAGCCTTATCTACAGTTTGTAAACAAACTAAAAAACGTTAATTTTACAACTTTTTCTTATACTTTACTTTAATTCTTAATCCTTATCTACAGTTCTAAAATATTAAATAATAAAAACTTTAATTTTACATCTTCTTCATCAATCATTACTTTATTTTCTTAATCCTTATCTACAGTTCTGAAACAATTAATAATAAACCTGAAATATACACCTTCATCATAAACCTTTCCTTTCATTCTTATCTACAATTCTAAAACATTAAAAAATAATCCTTAAATTTACTACTTCTTCATAAACCTTTACTTTAATTCTTAATCCTTTTACACAGATCTGAAACATTAAATAATAAACCTTAAATTTACATCATCTTCAGAAACCTTTACTTTAATTTGTGATCCTTATCTACATTTCTAAGACATTTAAATATAAACCTTAAATTTACTACTTCTTCATAAACCCTTACTTTAATTCTTAATCCCTGACAACAGGTCTGAAACATTAAATAATAAACCTTAAATTTACACCTGCTTCATATACCTTTACTTTAATTTTTAATCATTATCAAGAGTTTTGAAGAATTAAAAAATAAACCATAAGTTTACAATTTCATCATAAACCTTACATTTACACCTTCATCATAAACCTTAAATATACACCTTCATCATAAACCTTAAATATACACCTTCATCATAAACCTCAACTTTACACCTTCACCAAAATCCTTAACTTTAATCTCGATCCTTATGAACAGTTCTGAAACATTACATAATAAACCTTTACATTAATTCTTAAGCCTTATCTACAGTTCTGAAACATTAAATAATAAACCTAAAATTTACATCATCTTCATACACGTTTACTTTAATTCTTCATCCCTATCTACAGATCTGAAACATTAAATAAAATACCTAAAATTTACACCTTCTTCAGAAACCTTTACTTTAATTCTTATCTACATTTCTAAAACATTAAAAAATAAACCTTAAATTTACTACTTCTTCAGAAACCTTTACTTGAATACTTAATCCTTATCTACAGCTATGAAACATTAAATAATATATCCAAAATTTACACCTTCTATTGATACATTTACTTTAATTCTTAATCCTTATCTACAGTTCTCATACATTAAATAAAAAATCTAAAATTTACACCTACTTCATACACCTTTACTTTAATTTTTTATTATTATCTACAGTTTTGAAACATTAAATAAAAACAATAAATTTACACCTTCATCATAAACCATTAATTTACACTTCGTCATAAACCTTTACTTTACTTCTTATCTACAATTCCAAAACATTAAAAAATAAACCTTAAATTTACTACTTCCTCATAAACCTTTACTTTAATTCTTAATCCTTGTCTACAGATCTCAAACATTAAATAATAAACCTTAAATTAACATCTTCTTCATAAACCTTTACTTTATTTCTGATCTACACTTCTAAAACATTAAAAAATAAACCTTAAATTTACTACTTCTTCAGAAACCTTCACTTTAATACTTAATCCTTATCTACAGTTTTGAAATATTAAATAATAAATACAAAATTCACACCTTCTTTGTATACCTTTACTTTAATTCCTTATCCTTATCTATAGTTCTGAAACATTAAATAAAAAATCTTAAATTTACACCTACTTAATACACCTTTACTTTAATTTTTAATTATTATCTACAGTTCTGAAACATTAAAAAAAAAACAATAAATTTACACTTTCATCATAAACCATAAATTTACACCTTCGTCAAAAACCTTTCCTTTACTTCTGATCTACAATTCTAAAACATTAAAAAATAAACCTTAAATTTACTACTTCTTCAGAAACCTTTACTTTAATACTTAATCCTTATCTACAGTTCTGAATCATTAAATAAATAACCTTAAATTTACACCTTGTACATAAACCTTTAATTTATTCTTGATCCTTATATACAGTTCTGAATCATGAAAAAAAAAAACCAAAATTTACACCTTCGCTACTAAACCATTATTTTAATTCTTAATCCTTATCTACAGTTCTAAAATATTAAACAATAAAAACTTAAAATTTACACCTTCTTCATAAACCTTTACTTTAATTCTTATCCACACTTCTAAAACATTAAAAAATTAACCTTTAATTTACATCTTATTCATAAACCTTTTTTTAATTCGTGATCCTTATCTACAATTCTAAAACAGTAAAACAATAAACCTTAAATTTACTACTTCTTCAGAAACCTTTACTTTAATACTTAATCCTTATCTACAGCTCTGAAACATTAAATAATATATCCAAAATTTACACCTTCTATTGATACCTTTACTTTAATTCTTAATCCTTATCTACAGTTCTCATACATTAAATAAAAAATCTAAAATTTACACCTACTTCATACACCTTTACTTTAATTTTTAATTATTATCTACAGTTTTGAAACATTAAATAAAAACAATAAATTTACACCTTCATCATAAACCATAAAATTACACTACGTCATAAACCTTTACTTTACTTCTTATCTACAATTCTAAAACATTAAAAAATAAACCTTAAATTTACTACTTCTTCAGAAACCTTTACTTTAATACTTAATCCTTATCTACAGTTCTGAATCATTAAATAAATAACCTTAAATTTACACCTTGTACATAAACCTTTAATTTATTCTTGATCCTTATATACAGTTCTGAATCATGAAAAAAAAAACCCAAAATTTACACCTTCGCTACTAAACCATTATTTTAATTCTCAATCCATATTTACAGTTCTGAAACATTAAATAATAAACCTTAAATTTACACCTTTTTCTAAACCTAAACCTTAACTTAAATTCTCAATCCTTATTTACAGTTCTTAAACATTAAATAAGAAACCTATAATTTTCTACTTCTTCATAAACCGTTACTTTAATTCTTGATCCTTATCTACAGTTATTAAACATTAAATAATAAACCTGAAATTTACACTATCTTCATAAACCTTTACTTTAATTCTTAATTTTTATCTACAGTTCAGAAACATTAAATAATGAACTTTAATTTTACACTTTTTTCAAAAACCTTTACTTTAATTCTGAATCCAAATCTACAGTTCTTAAACATTAATCAATAAACTTTAATTAATAGACCATAAATTTTTACCTTCTTTATAAACCTTTCCTTTAATTCTACAGTTTTGAAACATAAATTAATAAACCTAAAAATATACACCGTCTTCATAAGCCTTTACTTTAATTCTTAATCCTTATCTACAGTTCTGAAGCATTCAATAAGAACCTTAAATTTTCACCAGATTCATAAACCGTAAATTTTCACCTACTTCATAAAGCATTACTTTATATCTTATTCCTTATCAAAACTTTTGAAACATTAAATAAAAAACCTTAAATTTAATCCTTCCTTATAAACCTTTAACTTAATTCTTAATCCTTATCTACAGTTCTGAAACATTAAATAAGAAACCTTAAATATACAACTTCTACATAAACATTTAATTAAATTCTTTATCCTTATCTACAGTTCTGAAACATTAAATAATTAACATAAAATTTACTACTTCTTCATAAACCTTAACTCTAATTCTTGATGCTTATCTACTATTCTAAAATATTGAAAAATAAACCTTAAATTTACTACTTCTTCAGAAATCTTTACTTAAATATTTAATCCTTTTCTACAGTTCTGAAACATTAAATAATAAACCTAAAATTAACACATTCTTCACAAACTTTTACTTTAATACTTAATCCTTATTTATAGTTCTAAAACATTACATAAAATACCTTAAATTTAAACCTTCTTCATAAAACTTAACTTTAATTCTACTCGATTCTTATCTACACTTTAGAAACATTTAATAAAAAACATTAATATTACACATTTTTCGAAAACATTTACTTTGATTTTGAATCTATATCTACATTTCTGAAACATTAAATAATAGACCTAAAATATACAACTGCTGCTTAAACCTTTACTTTAATTCTTAATCCTTATCTACAGTTCTGAAACATTAAAAAATAAAAAAACTCAAAATTTAAACCTCCTTCATAAACCATTACTTTAATTCTTAATCCTTATCTACAGTTTTGAAACATTAAATAATTAACCTAAAATTTACTACGTCTTCATAAACATTTACTTTAATTTTTAATCCGCATCTACAGTTCTGAAACTAATCTATAAACATAAAATATACTACTTCTTCATAAAACTTTACTTTAAATCTTAATCCTTATGTATAGTTATGTAACATTAAATAATAAACCTAAAAAGTACAACTTCTTCATAAACCTTTACATTAATTCCTAATCCTTCTCAACAAAAGTTCTACATAAGTTAAAAATTCCAATAATTCGACGTTTCCTCACTAAGTTTTGAATTTCAGAAAGTAACAGCACAAAATAAGCAAGATTTATAATACAATAAAAAACATGACACGTTCTTTATCATGTCATTCAAACCTGTACTTTTAAAACTTCAAAATAATTATAATAAAAAAATTTCAAGGATTCGACGTTTCGTCTCTATGTTTGGAATTTCAGAAAGTAATAGCACAAAAAAAGCAAGATTTATAATACAATAAAAAACATGACACGTTCTTTATCATGTCATTCAAACCTGTACTTTTAAAATCTGAAATAATAATATAAAAAAAATTCCAAGGATTCGACGTTTCGGCACTAAGTTTGGAATTTCAGAAAAAAAAGCATGTTTTATAATGCAATAAAATAAACATGACAAGTTCTTTATCAAGTCAAACAAACCTGCACTTTAAAAATCTGAAAATAATAATAATAAAAAAAAAAATTCCAAAATTTCGACGTTTCGGCACGAAGTAACGAATATAATAAAAGTAACAACACATAAATAGCATGTTTTATAATACAATAAAATAAACATGACACGTTCTTTATCATGTCACTCAAATCTGTACTTTCAAAACTTGAAAATAATAATAATAAATCAATTCCAATAATTCGACGTTTCGTCACTAAGTTTTCGAATTTCAGAATGTAACAGCACAAAATAAGCTAGATTTATAATACAATATAATAAACATGACACGTTCTTTATCATGACATTCAATCCTGTTCTTTTAAAACTTGAAAATAATAATAATAATACATACATTCCAAGAATTCGACGTTTCGTCACTAAGTTTGGAATTTAAAAAAGTAACAACACAAAACAAGCAACATTTGTAATACAACAAAAAAAACATGACATGTTCTTTATCATGTCATTCAATTCTGTACTTTCAAAACTTGAAAATAATAATAATAAAAAAATTTCAAGGATTCGACGTTTCGGCACTAAGTTTGGAATTTCAGAAACTAACAACCCAAAAAAATCATGTTTTATAATACAATAAAATAAAAATGACACAATCTTTATCATGTCATTCAAACCTGTACTTTTAAAATCTGAAAATAATAATATAAAATAAATTCCAATAATTCGACGTTTCGTCACTAAGTTTGGAATTTCAGAAAGTAACAGCACAAAAAAAGCAAGATTTATAATACAATGAAAACACATAAAACATTCTTTATAAAGTCTTTAAAACCTGTACTTTTAAAATCTGAAAATAATAATAAAAAAAAATTCCAAAATTTCGACGTTTCGGCACTAAGTAACGAATTACAGAACGTAACAACACAAAAAAAGCATGTTTTATAATACAATAAAATAAACATGACAGGTTCTTTATCATGCCATTCAAACCTGTTCTTTTAAAACATGAAAATAATAATAATATAAAAAAAATTCCAATAATTCGACGTTTCGGCACTAAGTTTGGAATTTCAGAAAGTAACAACACAAAAAAAAGCATGTTTTATAATACAGTAAAATAATAATGACACTTTCTTTATTATGTCTTTCAAACCTGTACTTTTAAAACTTCAAAGAATAATAATAAATAAATTCCATGAATTCGACGTTTCGGCACTCAGTTTGGAATTTCAGAAAGTAACAACACCAAAAAAGCTCGTTTTATAATACAATAAAATAAAAATGACACGTTCTTTATCATGCCATTCAAACCTGTTCTTTTAAAACATGAAAATAATAATAATAAAAAAAAAATTCCATGAATTCGACGTTTCGGCACTAAGTTTGGAATTTCAGAAAGTAACAACACAAAAAAAGCATGTTTTATAATACGATAAAATAAAAATGACACGTTCTTTATCATGTCATTCAAACCTGTACTTTAAAAACTTGAAAATAGTAATAATAAATAAATTCCAATAATTCGACGTTTCGTCACTAAGTTTGGAATTTCAGAAAGTAACAGCACAAAATGAGCAAGATTTATAATACAATAAAATAAAAATGACACGTTCTTTATCATGTCTTTCAAACCTGTACTTTTAAAATCTGAAAATAATAATATAAAAAAAATTCCAATAATTCGACGTTTCGGCTCTAAGTTTGGAATTTCAGAAAGTAACAACACAAAAAAGCATGTTTTATAATACAATAAAATAAAAATTATACGTTCTTTATTATGTCATTCAAAGCTGTACTTTGAAAATCTGAAAATATTAATATAAAAAAAATTCCAAGGATTCGACGTTTCGGCACTCAGTTTGGAATTTCAGAAAGTAACAACACAAAAAAAGCATGTTTTATAATTTAATAAAACAAACACGACACGTTCTTTATCATGTCATTCAAACCTGTTCTTTATAAACTTGAAAATAATAATAATAAATAAATTCCAATAATTCGACGTTTCGTCACAAAGTTTGGAATTTCAAAAAGTAACAACACAAAAAAAGCATTTTTCATAATACAATAAAATAAACATGACACGTTCTTTTTCATGTCATTCAAACCTGTACTTTTAAAATTTCAAAATAATAATATAAAAAAAATTCCAATAATTCAACGTTTCGTCACTAAGTTTGGAATTTCAGAAAGCAACAGCACAAAATAAGCACGTTTTATAATAGAATAAAATGATAATGACACGTTCTTTATCATGCCATTCAAACCTGTTCTTTTAAAACATGAAAATAATAATAATAAATAAATTCCATGAATTCGACGTTTCGGCACTCAGTTTGGAATTTCAGAAAGTAACAACACCAAAAAAGCTCGTTTTATAATACAATAAAATAAAAATGACACGTTCTTTATCATGCCATTCAAACCTGTTCTTTTAAAACATGAAAATAATAATAATAAAAAAAAAATTCCATGAATTCGACGTTTCGGCACTAAGTTTGGAATTTCAGAAAGTAACAACACAAAAAAAGCATGTTTTATAATACGATAAAATAAAAATGACACGTTCTTTATCATGTCATTCAAACCTGTACTTTAAAAACTTGAAAATAGTAATAATAAATAAATTCCAATAATTCGACGTTTCGTCACTAAGTTTGGAATTTCAGAAAGTAACAGCACAAAATGAGCAAGATTTATAATACAATAAAATAAAAATGAAACGTTCTTTATCATGTCTTTCAAACCTGTACTTTTAAAATCTGAAAATAATAATATAAAAAAAATTCCAATAATTCGACGTTTCGGCTCTAAGTTTGGAATTTCAGAAAGTAACAACACAAAAAAGCATGTTTTATAATACAATAAAATAAAAATTATACGTTCTTTATTATGTCATTCAAAGCTGTACTTTGAAAATCTGAAAATATTAATATAAAAAAAATTCCAAGGATTCGACGTTTCGGCACTCAGTTTGGAATTTCAGAAAGTAACAACACAAAAAAAGCATGTTTTATAATTTAATAAAACAAACACGACACGTTCTTTATCATGTCATTCAAACCTGTTCTTTATAAACTTGAAAATAATAATAATAAATAAATTCCAATAATTCGACGTTTCGTCACAAAGTTTGGAATTTCAAAAAGTAACAACACAAAAAAAGCATTTTTCATAATACAATAAAATAAACATGACACGTTCTTTTTCATGTCATTCAAACCTGTACTTTTAAAATTTCAAAATAATAATATAAAAAAAATTCCAATAATTCAACGTTTCGTCACTAAGTTTGGAATTTCAGAAAGCAACAGCACAAAATAAGCACGTTTTATAATAGAATAAAATGATAATGACACGTTCTTTATCATGCCATTCAAACCTGTTCTTTTAAAACATGAAAATAATAATAATAAATAAATTCCATGAATTCGACGTTTCGGCACTCAGTTTGGAATTTCAGAAAGTAACAACACCAAAAAAGCTCGTTTTATAATACAATAAAATAAAAATGACACGTTCTTTATCATGCCATTCAAACCTGTTCTTTTAAAACATGAAAATAATAATAATAAAAAAAAAATTCCATGAATTCGACGTTTCGGCACTAAGTTTGGAATTTCAGAAAGTAACAACACAAAAAAAGCATGTTTTATAATACGATAAAATAAAAATGACACGTTCTTTATCATGTCATTCAAACCTGTACTTTAAAAACTTGAAAATAGTAATAATAAATAAATTCCAATAATTCGACGTTTCGTCACTAAGTTTGGAATTTCAGAAAGTAACAGCACAAAATGAGCAAGATTTATAATACAATAAAATAAAAATGACACGTTCTTTATCATGTCTTTCAAACCTGTACTTTTAAAATCTGAAAATAATAATATAAAAAAAATTCCAATAATTCGACGTTTCGGCTCTAAGTTTGGAATTTCAGAAAGTAACAACACAAAAAAGCATGTTTTATAATACAATAAAATAAAAATTATACGTTCTTTATTATGTCATTCAAAGCTGTACTTTGAAAATCTGAAAATATTAATATAAAAAAAATTCCAAGGATTCGACGTTTCGGCACTCAGTTTGGAATTTCAGAAAGTAACAACACAAAAAAAGCACGTTTTATAATTTAATAAAACAAACACGACACGTTCTTTATCATGTCAGTCAAACCTGTTCTTTATAAACTTGAAAATAATAATAATAAATAAATTCCAATAATTCGACGTTTCGTCACAAAGTTTGGAATTTCAAAAAGTAACAACACAAAAAAAGCATTTTTCATAATACAATAAAATAAACATGACACGTTCTTTTTCATGTCATTCAAACCTGTACTTTTAAAATTTCAAAATAATAATATAAAAAAAATTCCAATAATTCAACGTTTCGTCACTAAGTTTGGAATTTCAGAAAGCAACAGCACAAAATAAGCACGTTTTATAATAGAATAAAATGATAATGACACGTTCTTTATCATGCCATTCAAACCTGTTCTTTTAAAACATGAAAATAATAATAATAAATAAATTCCATGAATTCGACGTTTCGGCACTCAGTTTGGAATTTCAGAAAGTAACAACACCAAAAAAGCTCGTTTTATAATACAATAAAATAAAAATGACACGTTCTTTATCATGCCATTCAAACCTGTTCTTTTAAAACATGAAAATAATAATAATAAAAAAAAAATTCCATGAATTCGACGTTTCGGCACTAAGTTTGGAATTTCAGAAAGTAACAACACAAAAAAAGCATGTTTTATAATACGATAAAATGATAATGACACGTTCTTTATCATGTCATTCAAACCTGTACGTCAAAAACCTGAAAATAATAATAATAAAAAAATTCCAATTTTTCGACGTTTCGACACTAAATTTGGCATTTCACCAAGTAACAACACAATATAAGTTAGTTTTATAATCTGAAAAAAAAAACGTGATACGTTCTTTATCATGTCTTTCAAACCCTTACTTCAAAAACTTTAAAATAATAATAAAAAAAATTCAAATAATTCGACGTTTCGACATCTATTTTGGAAGTCTATCAAGCTACAATTTAAAATAAGTTTTTTTCTGTAATACAATAAACTGTAAATGATACGTAGTTATATTCATTATCAAAAGCTTTACGCGTAAAATAATAAAACAATGAAATATATTGCAGAATTTTGATGTTTCAATCAAAATATTGATATTTCTCTAAATATGATACCAAAGTTAACGTCTATTATATTGCTTTAAGGTAGTAGTAATATACCTTAGTTATCAGGTTATTTATAACTGTATTATAAAATGCTGAATAAGAATAAACACAATGTAAATACAATATTACAAATTTGGAATTTCATCAATTAAATCAGCAATGATAGCTTTTTTTTTATATAAAATACTAACTTTGTTATTAAATGTGTAAAACCTGTATATTAAAATAGCGAATGCTTTCCCGGTGTGTGTGTTGAAGAAACAGTTCTAGTCATAGTCCCGGCACTTTGCTTAGAAGATGACGGCAGTGCATTTGTCCGTCGAAACGTCGCGTTACAATCGCTTTGTTACCCGGGTGGAAACCGGAGAAATTAACGAAGTAAATAAATTATTAAAACCAGTACTTTATAAATGTAAATAAAAAAAATAAGAAACGATTGCAGTTGTATTCGTGCACACGATGAGTCCGTTTGTGGACTTACACACGTTGATTGAGTTGAACTGCGAATTAAAAAATACTCCAGAAGGTCCAAACACACCATAGTGGCTTACTGTAAACTACAGGACTCAACTTTGACTTCGGAACTTACCCTCAGGTTAACAGCTGACATACGTATGCATCCCCTTCCATGTCGGTATCGAAGGCAATGAAGCATCCAGCCTAAACACGCACACACTTGCTGGTGTTCATCTCCTGTCGCAAGGTACGGAGGGATGTCGTCATAGATATTTACTAAAACAGAAAGCAGAGGCAGTGTCCCATAAGAACATAATCAAACATAATTAACGATTGCGCGTTCACGCTACCAAAAAGGGAGAGACTACGGAATACCAGAACCCCGATCAATCATGGAATTTTATTAGGGACTTGAACGTGTTTGATATCATCTAATATAGCCATACTAGATTTCCTAATATAATATAATATAAATCATATTGTACTCTTTGCGCAGTTAATACCCTGTCACTAATGAAACCACAATGTAGTTGTAAAGTGAAACGTGGTCACTAACAACCACCTCGGTTGATGTAACAATAAACTAAATATTTAAAAAAATAATGGAAATATTTTCAGTAATCCTGAATTTATTCATTAAATTGGTAATTATCAAGTCGGGAGAAAAAGACAGGGAAATGTGACAAAAATAAAGAATATCTGTAAAAATCAATAAATACAGGCATTAATACAGAATTGTGGAAGTAATTTATCTATATTTCAATATCGAAACAAATAAAATACACAAGGTAAGGCATTTTAAAAAACAGTAAATTATTAGGCCCTAATAGGTTACATATTACAAGGAAAGATCAGAAGCAACATTTACGGCTTGCATATCACATTCATCATCAAATAAATTAATTATGGGCATTAATACGTCTGCATGAAATTATTATCTCGAATAAAAAAAATCAATTTAACTTCCATATCAAAATTAATAGATCACAGAATTCGATTGCAATAAAGAAATCACTATTTTGTTAGGACCGAATCGCTTACATAACATACGACACGACCAAATGAAACACTAACTGCCTGCATATTACGTTCAGAATTAATTAACCAATCATATTAAAAGGAATTATATCGAATAAAACTCTTTTATATTGAATTTCCATATGAAAAGGAAAGAAACACAAAGCGACAGCAGTCAAAGGTATCAGAAGTTCGTTAGGTCAGAATCCGTTAGGTTATACGCAGCAAGGTCGTTTGCAACGTTAAGGGCATTCATATTACGGTCATAAATACGTTTCCACGTACCTTGTGCCGCCCACTTGTGTACTGGAAGACGTGGCACGTAATTCTACATCGGATGCTACACCTTATTGCACTCCTTTGAGCGATTGAACGCCCACGACACATGATTTATTACGAGCGGTGCAGGTCCGTTAAATTCAAACGCGCGCCATATTGCGAAACTCTTGTGACGTCACGCGCCACTACAGAGACTCGCTCTCATTGGCAAAGATATAGTTATCTAGCAAAGTGCAATGAATAGCTCCTGTGATCGGCCGGACGGTTACTTTAGGATAAAATGCTATATGGCTTTTATTTTAAGTTCATAATTAATTAAACAAAATGCACCCATTAATACGTCATTGTAGAAGGAATTAACTGGAAGAAAATTAATTAAACACGGTTGCCTAACACACACACACACACACACATAGCACGCACGCGCACACACAAACATCGCGCACACACACAAACATCCCACACACACACACACACACTCAAACATCGCACACACACACACACACACACTCAAACATCGCACACACACTACACACTCATAGCACGCACGCACACACACTAACATCGCACACACACACACAAACATCGCGCACACACACACACACACTCAAACATCGCACACACACACACACACACACTCAATCATCGCGCACACACACACACACACACACACTCAAACATCGCACACACACACACACACACACACTCAAACATCGCACACACACACACACACACACACACACACAAACATCGCACACACACACAAACATCGCACACACACACAAACATCGCACACACACACACACACACACACACTCAAACATCGCACACACACACACACACACACACTCAAACATCGCGCACACACACACACACACACACAAACATCGCACACACACACAAACATCGCGCACACACACACATAGCACTCACACACACACACACACATAGCACTCACACACACACACACAGCACACACACTCACACATAGCACACACACTCACACATAGCACACACACCCTCACATATTACACACACACACACATAGCACACACACTCACACATAGCACACACACACATACAATCACGCACACACACACACATACAATCACACACACGCACATAGCACCCACATACCTTGTGCACGAAATTATTATCTCGAATAAAACAAAATAAATTTAACTTCCATATCAAAATGAATAGATCATAGAATTCGATTGCAATAAATAAATCACTATTATGTTAGGACCGAATCGGTTACATAACATACGACACGACCAAATGCAACACTAACGGCCTGCATATTACGTTCAGAATTAATTAAATAAATGCATTAACCAATCATATTAACAGGAATTATATCGAATAAAACTCTTTTATATTGAATTTCCATATGAAAAGGAAAGAAACACAAAGCGACAGCAGTCAAAGGTATCAGAAGTTCGTTAGGTCAAAATCCGTTAGGTTATACGCAGCAAGGTCGTTTGCAACGTTAAGGGCATTCATATTACGGTCATAAATACGTTTCCACGTACCTTGTGCCGCCCACTTGTGTTTTGGAAGACGTGGCACGTAATTCTACATCGGATGCTACACCTTATTGCACTCCTTTGACCGATTGAACGCCCACGACACATGATTTATTACGAGCGGTGCAGGTCCGTTAAATTCAAACGCGCGCCATATTGCGAAACTCTTGTGACGTCACGCGCCACTACAGAGACTCAATCTCATTGGCAAAGATATAGTTATCTAGCAAAGTGCAATGAATAGCTCCTGTGATCGGCCGGACGGTTACTTTAGGATAAAATGCTATATGGCTTTTATTTTTAAGTTCATAATTAATTAAACAAAATGCACCCATTAATACGTCATTGTAGAAGGAATTAACTGGAAGAAAATTAATTATACACGATTGCCATTTTAGAAACTTTGAAACACACAAGGCACTGCAGTTAGAAACAGCAGAAATCAAAATTTTTATAAAAGGAATAGGGGATACTATAGTAATTGATTTACGTTCTCTTATAGATTGGTAAATGTAGAATAAGAACGGTTCCTATGAAAATTGTTTTTATTTTTGTTGGAATAAGGATTATCTTAGGTTCACAGGTCATAAGAGGAAGTTTGTTGTTTGGAATTAAATAGAATTTGGATCATATAATAGAAAAATATGCACTACATATGCAAAACAAAAAAGTTTTAATAATTTTAATAAAAATTACAATATTTATATATAAATGTATACATCCATACAATTACACACACAATGAACAAACATTGGTCAGTGCTGTAATTACACATATAAAACAATGTTATAAAAAATTCACTAATGAAAGATGTCTTCAATTTTTTTAAACTGTACAATATATTAAGCATTGGACACTAACATATTGTGTCTCATTAACATTGGTAAATGACATGTCCTGTATAAAATTTAATATAATAAATATTTTATTAACATTCAATTAGTCAAATAGAATAATTAAAGGCTAAAATATCATAAACAGTAATATTAATATTACAGATAGACCTACATATCAGCACTACTTATTTGTCATGTAATGGGGTTCAAAGATTAGATTGAACAAGTTGCATTTTACTCTATCCTGTATAACTGACTTTTGACCTATGATCATAGGTCATGATAATATAAGAATTATTAATTTAATGCATGCAGGTTTAAAAAAATGTGATAGAAATGTTAAACAAGTTAGGTTAGTGACCACATTATACTAATTATGTTTAACGTTACACAAATAAACAAAACAAATATTTACAGATGAAATTTTGTAATTTTGAAATTGATAAAATCAACAGGGCACGAGAAAATATATATACCTTTAAATTATTCTTCATTTACAACAAATATCACAAGACGCACTACTAATACAATTTCTTTAAATCAAGGAAGACCCAATGCATCCAAGTATTAGATATATTGTTACTATAATTTCAATTAATATTTATCTACAATTACAAATTGTATTAAAAAGGAAACATTTAGAAGTTCAATTCTGAGTTAAATATAATTATGTTCATAACAAACATATATTGTGATAGGTGTATCACTAACTGTTACGACAAAAATGGTTTCCACGTAGAAAGTTGTCTTTCCCTTTAACAACGGTCTGCTGACTGGTTACAGAACATGTGCCTATAATTTGAAACATTATCTTCATTGTTAATGTACACTTTTAAACACACAAAAATCAAATACTTGAATTCACAACCTAGGTGAGCATACTTAACACAGATGTCTCTTGCTGTATTGGTAAGTTACAAGGCCTGCCAACTATGAGGAATGCATCTATACAATCTCTAGATTGTGTTTGGGCTCACTGTGGTTGAAAAGTGTAAAATCAAATACTGAAACTCTTACACTGAAAAGGGAAATATCATGACTACTATGAAAAAAATGCAAGTGTTTCAATCATACTATGTAGAGAAATAGCAAAATATTATACAAAATTTAATACTAAATAAGTTACTTCATTTCCAGTTGTTCGTTGTAATGAACTGGATATCCAATTCTGCAAATCAGTTAGTATAAGTCTTAAAGAGATGTAAGATCATTAGGAGTGAAACCTAAAACATTTACCTTCCACTATAAATCACAACCTTAATCTTAAAATTTTACATTTAAACTTAAATATTTACATTAAATTTTATACTTCTCTCTTTAAACTTTTACAAATACTTTTATCTTAAATCCAAAAATTATATGTTAAACCTTAAATTTATACTTAAATCCTTAATCCTTATCTACCGTGCTCAAATATTAAATAAAAAACCTTAAATTTACACCTTCTTCATTAAACCTTAAATTAACACCTTCCTCATAAACCTTTATTTTAATTCATGATCCATATCTACAGTTCTGAAACATTAAATAATAAACCTAAAATATACACCGTCTTCATAAGCCTTTACGTTAATTCTTAATCCTCATCTACAATTTATGAATCATTAAATTTCAAAACATAAAATTTTCACCTTCTTCATAAATAATTTCTTTAATTCTTCATCCTTATCTACAGTTCTGAAACATTCAATAAGAACCATAAATATTCACCTGCTTCATACACCGTAAATTTACACATGCTTCATAAATCATAAATTTACACCAGCTATATAAACAATAAATTTACACCTGATTTGTAAACCTTTACTTTAGTTCTTGATCCTTATCTACAATTTTGAAACTTTAAATAATAAACCTCAAATTTACTATTTCTTCTTAAACCTTTACCTTAATTCTTGACCCTTATCTACAGTTCTGAAATATTAAATAATAAACCTTAATTATACATCATTTTCTTAAAATTTACATTAATTATTTATCCCCATCTACAGTTCAGAAACGTTAAATAAAAAACTTGAAAATTTTACAACTTTTTCAAAAACCTTTACATTAATTCTGAATCCATATCTACAGTTCTGAATCATTAATTAATAAACCTTAAAATTTACACCTTCTTCATAAACCATTACTTTAATTCTACTGTTTTGAAACAAATTAATAAAGCTAAAAATATACACTGTCTTCGTAAGTCTTTACTTTAATTCTTAATCCTTATAAACAGTTCTGAAACAATAAATAAAAAACCTTAAATATACATCTTCTGCACAAACCTTTCCTTTAATTCTACAGTTTTGAAACATAAATTAATAAACCTAAAATATACACCGTCTTCATAAGCCTTTACTTTAATTCTTAATCCTCATCTACAATTTCTGAATCATTAAATAATAAATCCAAAATTTACACCATCTTCATAAACCTATACTTTAATTCTTAATCCTTATCTACTGTATGAATCATTAAATAATAAACCTAAAATGTTTACCTTCTTCATAAACCATTCTTTAATTCTACAGTTTTGAAACATAAATTAATAAAGCTAAAAATATACACCGTCTTCATAAAACTTTCCTTTAATTCTTATCTACAAATCTAAAACATTAAAAAATAAACCCTAAATTTACTACTTCTTCATAAACCTTTACTATAATTCTTAAATCCTTATCTACTGTTCTGAAAAATGAAATAATAAACTTAAAATTTAATACTTCTTCATAAACCTTTACTTTGATTCTAAATCCTTATCTACAGTTCTTAAACATTAAAAAAACTTTAAAATTACACCTACATCATAAACCTTTACTTTAATTCTTAAATCTTATCTACAGTTCTGAAACATAAAAATAAACTTTAAATTTATACATTCTATATAAACCGTTACTTTCATTCTTATATACAGTTCTGGAACATGAATTAATAAACCTATAATTTACTACTTCTTCTTAAAACTTTACATTAATTGTTGATCCTTATCTACAGTTCTCAAACTTTAAATAATAAACCTTAAATAAGCTACTTCTTCGTAAACCTTTACTTTAATTCTCAATCCTTATCTACAGTTCTGAAACATTAAATAATAAACCTAAAATTTACACCTTCTTCCTAAACCTTATCTTAAATTCTTAATTCTTAATCCTTATCTACAGTTCTGAAACATTAAATAATAAACCATAAATTTACACCTTCTTAAAAAGCCTATACTTTAATTCTTAATCCTTATCTACAGTTCTGAAACATTAAAAAATAAACCATAAATTTACACCTTCATCAAAAAAAAATATTTTAATTTACACCTTCATCAAACAACATTAAATTTACACTTTCATCAAAAAACATTAAATTTACACTTTCATCAAAAAACATTAAATTTACACTTTCATCATAAACCTTTAATTTTCACCTTTATCATAAACCTTAAATTTTCACCCTCCTCATAAACCTTAAATTTACACCTTCATTATACACCATTATTTTAATTCATGATCCTTATCTACAATTCTAAAACATTAAAAAAATAACCTTAAAATTTACTACTTCTTCATAATCCTTTACTTTAATTCTTAATCCTTAAATACAGTTCTGAAACATAAAAAAACCTTATCTTTAATTCTTAATTCTTAATCCTTATCTACAGTTCTGAAACATTAAATAATAAACCATAAATTTACACCTTCTTAAAAAGCCTATACTTTAATTCTTAATCCTTATCTACAGTTCTGAATCATTAAATAATAAACCTTAAATTTACATCTACTTCATAAACCATTACTTTATTTCATGATCCTTATCTACAATTCCAAAAAATTAAAAAATAAACCTTAAATTTACTACTTCTTCATAAACCTTTACTTTGATTCTAAATCCTTATCTACAGTTCTTAAACATTAAAAAAACTTTAAAATTACACCTACATCATAAACCTTTACTTTAATTCTTAAATCTTATCTACAGTTCTGAAACATAAAAATAAACTTTAAATTTATACATTCTATATAAACCGTTACTTTCATTCTTATATACAGTTCTGGAACATGAATTAATAAACCTATAATTTACTACTTCTTCTTAAAACTTTACATTAATTCTTGACCCTTATCTACAGTTCTGAAATATTAAATAATAAACCTTAATTATACATCATTTTCTTAAAATTTACATTAATTATTTATCCCCATCTACAGTTCTGAAACATTAAATAAATAACCTTTAATTTACACCTTGTTTATAAACCTTTAATTTAAATCTTGATCCTTATCTACAGTTCAGAAACATTAAATAAAAAACTTTAATTTTACAACTTTTTCAAAAACCTTTACTTTAATTCTGAATCCATATCTACAGTTCTGAATCATTAATTAATAAACCTTAAAATTTACACCTTCTTCATAAACCATTACATTAATTCTACTGTTTTGAAACAAATTAATAAAGCTAAAAATATACACTGTCTTCGTAAGTCTTTACTTTAATTCTTAATCCTTATAAACAGTTCTGAAACAATAAATAAAAAACCTTAAATATACATCTTCTGCACAAACCTTTCCTTTAATTCTACAGTTTTGAAACATAAATTAATAAACCTAAAATATACACCGTCTTCATAAACCTATACTTTAATTCTTAATCCTTATCTACTGTATGAATCATTAAATAATAAACCTAAAATGTTTACCTTCTTCATAAACCTTTCTTTAATTCTACAGTTTTGAAACATAAATTAATAAAGCTAAAAATATACACCGTCTTCATAAAACTTTCCTTTAATTCTTATCTACAAATCTAAAACATTAAAAAATAAACCCTAAATTTACTACTTCTTCATAAACCTTTACTATAATTCTTAAATCCTTATCTACTGTTCTGAAAAATGAAATAATAAACTTAAAATTTACTATTTCTTCATAAACCTTTACTTTAATTCTGGATCCTTATCTACGGTTCTGAAATATTAAATAATAAACCTTAATTTTACATCTTCTTCATAAACCTTTACTTTAATTCTTGATCCTTATGTATAGTTCTGAAACATTAAAATATAAACCTTTTTCATAAACCTTTACTTTAATTATCGATACTTATCTAAAGTTTTGAAACATTAAATAATAAAGCTAAAATTTCCACCTTCTTCATATTCCTTTACTATAATTCTTAATCCTAATCTAAAAAACTTTAATTTAACAAGTTTTTTTTAAACTTTACTTAAATTCTGAAACCTTATCTACAGTTAGGAGACATTAAATAAATAACCTTATATTTAAACCTTCTTCATAAAAAATTACTTTAAGTCTTAATCCTTATCTACAGTTCTGAAAGATTAAAGATTAAACCTTTACATTAGTTCTTAATCCTTATCTACAGTTCTGAAACATTAAATACGAAACCTAAAATGTACACCTTCTTCATAAACCTTTACTTTAATTCTTATCTACAATTCTAAAACATTAAAAAATAAACCCTAAATTTACTACTTCTTCATAAACCTTTACTTTAACTTTTAATCCATAACTACAGTTCTGAAACATTATAAAAAACAATAAATTTACACCTTCATCATAAATCTTAAATTTACACCTTCATCATAAACCTTAAATTTTCACCTTCATCATCAACCTTAACTTTAATTCTTGATCCTTATCTACAGTTCTGAAACATTACATCATAAACTTTAACATTAATTCTCAAGCCTTATCTACAATTTGGAAACAAACTAAAAAACGTTAATTTTACAACTTTTTCTTATACTTTACTTTAATTCTTAAGCCTTATCTACAAATCTGAATCATAAACTAAAAAACCTTAATTCTACACCTTTTTCTCATACTTTACTTTAATTCTTAATCCTTATCAACAGTTCCAACACAATAAATAATAAAAGCTTAAAATTTACTCCTTCTTCATCAATCTTTACATTATTTTCTTAATCCTTATCTACAGTTCTGAAACAATTAATAATAAACCTGAAATATACACCTTCATCATAAACCTTTACTTTCATTCTTATCTACAATTCTGAAACATTAAAAAATAATCCTTAAATTTACTACTTCATCATAAACCTTTTACTTTTATTCTTAATCCTTGTATACAGATCAGAAACATTAAATAATAAACCTTAAATTTACATCTTCTTCAGAAACATTTACTTTAATTTGTGATCCTTATCTACAATTCTAAAACATTCAAAAATAAACCTTAAATTTAATACTACTTCATAAACCTTTACTTTAATTCTTAATCCTTGTCTACAGATCTGAAACATTAAATAATAAACCTTTACATTAATTCTTAAGCCATATTTACAGTTCTGAAACATAAACTATACAACCTTAATTTTACACCTTCTTCTCAAACTTTACTTTAATTCTTAATCCTTATCTACAATTCCAAATAATTTAAAAATAAACTTAAAATTTACTACTTCCTCATAAACCTTTACTTTAATTTTTAATCCAAAACTACAGTTCAGAAACAATTAAAAAAAACAATTGATTTACACCTTCATCATAAACCTTAAATTTACACCTTCACCATCAACCTTAACTTTAATTCTTGATCCTTATCTACAGTTCTGAAACATTACATAATAAACCTAAAATATACACCTTCTTCAGAAACCTTTACTTTAATTCTTGGTCCGTATCTACAGTTCTGAAACATAACATAATAAACCTTTACATTATATCTGAAGCCTTATCTACAAATCTGAAACATAAACTAAAAAACCTTAATTTTACGCCCTATTTCTCATAGTTTACTTTAATTTTTAATCCTTATAACAGTTCTAATACATTAAAAAATAAAAACTTAAAATTTACACCTTCTTCATAAATCTTTACTTCAATTCTTAATCCTTAACTACAGTTCTGAAACATTTAATAATAAACCTGAAATATACACCTTCATCATAAACCTTTACTTTCATTCTTATCTACAATTCTGAAACATTAAAAAATAATCCTTAAATTTACTACTTCTTCAGAAACCTTTACTTTAATACTTAATCCTTATCTACAGCTCTGAAACATTAAAAAATATTTCCAAAAATTTACACCTTCTTTATAAACCTTTACTTTAATTCTTAATCCTTATCTACAGTTCTGAAACATTAAATAAAAAATCTAAAATTTACGCCTACTTTATACACCTTTACTTTAATTTTTAATTATTATCTACAGTTCTGAAACATTAAAAAAATACCAATAAATTTACACTTTCATCATAAACCATAAATTTACACCTTCGTCATAAACCTTGACTTTACTTGCTATCTACAATTATAAAACATTAAAAAATAAACCTTAAATTTACTATTCCTCATAAACCATTACTTTAATTTTTAATCCAAAACTACAGTTCAGAAACAATTAAAAAAAACAATAGATTTACACCTTCATCATAATCCTTAAATTTACACCTTCATCATAAACCTTAAATATACACCTTCTTCATCAACCTTAAATTTACACCTTCATAATAAATCTTAATTTAAATTCATCATCCTTATCTACAGTTCTGAAACATTACATAATAAACCTTTACATTAATTCTTAAGCCTTATTTACAGTTCTGAAACATAAACTATACAACCTTAATTTTACACCTTCTTCTCAAACTTTACTTCAATTCTTAATCCTTATCTACAATTCCAAAAAATTTAAAAATAAACTTAAAATTTACTACTTCCTCATAAACCTTTACTTTAATTTTTAATCCATAACTACAGTTCTAAAACATTAAAAAAAAACAATAAATTTACACCTTCATCATATACCTTTAATTTACACCTTCATCATAATCCTTAAATTTACACCTTCATCATAAACCTTAAATTTACACCTTCATCATAAACCTTAAATTTTAACCATCATCATAAACCTTAAATTTTCACCTTCATCATCAACCTTAACTTTAATTCTTGATCCTTATCTACAGTTCTGAAACATTACATCATAAACTTTAACATTAATTCTCAAGCCTTATCTACAGTTTGGAAACAAACTAAAAAACGTTAATTTTACAACTTTTTCTTATACTTTACTTTAATTCTTAATCCTTATCTACAGTTCTAAAATATTAAATAATAAAAACTTAAATTTTACATCTTCTTCATCAATCTTTACTTTAATTCTTAATCCTTATCTAATGTTCTGAAACATTAAATAATAAACCTAAAATATACACCTTCTTCAGAAACATTTACTTTAATTCTTATCTACAATTCTAAAACATTAAAAAATAAACCTTAAATTTACTACTTCCTCATAAACATAAACTTAATTTCTTGATCTTTGTCTACAAATCTGAAACATTAAATATTAAATCCAAAATTTACATCTACTTCATAACTTTTACTTTAATTTTTAATCATTATCTACAGTTCTGAAGTATTAAAAAATGGACCAAAAGATTACACCTTCATCATAAACCTTAAATTTACACCTTCATCATAAGCCTTAACTTTAATTCTTGGTCCTTATCTACAGTTTTGAAACATTACATAATAAACCTTTACATTATATCTGAAGCCTTATCTACAAATCTGACACATAAACTAAAAAACCTTAATTTTACGCCTATTTCTCATACTTTACTTTAATTTTTAATCCTTATAACAGATCTAATACATTAAATAATAAAAACTCAAAATTTACACCTTCTTCATAAATCTTTACTTTAATTCTTAATCCTTAACTACAGTTCTGAAACATTAAATAATAAACCTAAAATTTACAACATCTTCATACACCTTTACTTTAATTCTTCATCCCTATCTACAGTTCTGAAACAAAAAGTAAAAAACCTTAATTTTACATCTTTTTCTTAAACCTTACTTTAATTCTGAAACCTTAATCGTTATCTACAGTTCTGAAACATGAAATAATGAAAATCTTAAAATATCCAACTTCTTCATAAACCTTTACTTTAATTCTTAATCCTTATCTACAGCTCTGAAACATTAAATAATATATCCAAAATTTACACCTCTTTCATAAGCCTTTACTTTAATTCTGAATCCTTATCTAAAATTTTTGAAACATTAAACTAAAAAACATTTAATTTTAATAATTGATCCGTATCTTTAGTTCTGAAACATAAAATAAAAAAACTTAATTTTTCACATTTTTCATATACTTTACTTTAATTCTCTATCCTTATCTACAGTTCTGAAACATTAAATAAAATACCTAAAATTTACACCTTCTTCAGAAACCTTTACTTTATTCTTATCTACATTTCTAAAACATTAAAAAATAAACCTTAAATTTACTACTTCTTCAGAAACCTTTACTTTAATTCTTAATCCTTGTCTACAGATCTGAAACATTAAATAATAAACCTTTAATTTACACCTTCTTCATAAACCTTTACATTAATTCTTATCTACAATTCTAAAACATTATTAAATAAACCTTATATTTACTACTTCCTCATAAACCTTTACTTTAATTCTTAATCCTTGTATACAGATCTGAAACATTAAATAATAAACCTTTAACTTACGTCTTCTTCATAAACCTTTACTTTAATTCATGATCCTTATCAACAATTCTAAAACATTGAAAAATAAACCTTAAACTTACTACTTCTTCAGAAACTTATACTTTAATACTTAATCCTTATCTACAGTTCTGAAACATTAAATAATAAATCCAAAATTTACACCTTCTTTATATACCTTTACTTTAATTTTTAATCCTTATCTACAGTAATGAAATATTAAATAATAAATCTAAAATTTACAACTACTTCATAACTTTTACTTTCATTTTTAATCATTATCTACAGTTCTGAGGTATTAAAAAATAAACCAAAAGTTTATACCATCATAAACCTTAAATTTACACCTTCATCATAATCCTTAAATTTAATTCTTGATCCTTATCTACAGTTCTGAAACATTACATAATAAACGTTTACAGTATAACTTAAGCCTTATCTACAGTTCTAAAACATAAATTAAAAACCCTTATTTTAACACCTTTTTCTTATACTTTTGTTTTATTCTTAATCCTTATCTACAGTTCTAAAACATTTTAATAATAAACCTAAAATTTAAACATTCTTCATAAACCTTTACTTTAATTCTTAATCCTTATTTATAGTTCTGAATCATTAAAAAATAAACCTTTATCATAAACATCTAGTTTAATTCTTGATCCTTATCTACAGTTCTGAAAGATAAAATAATAAATCTAAAAGTTACACTTTCTTTATACACCTTTACTTTAATTCTTATCTGCAGTTCTGAAACATTAAAAAATAAACCATAAATTTACACCTTCATCATAAACCTTAAATTTACACCTTCATCATATACCTTTAATTTACACCTTCATCATAATTCTTCAATTTACACCTTCATCATAAACCTTAAATTTATACCTTCATCATAAATCTTAACTTTAATTCCTAATCCTTATCTACAGTTCTGAAACATTACATAATAAACCTTTACAAATCTGAAACATAAACTAAAAAAGCTTAATTTTTTACCTTTTACTCATACTTTACTTTAATTCTTAATCATTATCAACAGTTCCAACACATTAAATAATAAAAACTTAAAATTTTCACCTTCTTCATAAATCTTTACTTTAATCCTTATCTACAGTTCTGAAACAATTAATATAAAACCTGAAATATACACCTTCATCATAAACCTTTACTTTCATTCTTATCTACAATTCTAAAACATTAAAAAATAAACCTCAAATTTACTATTCCTCATAAACCATTACTTTAATTTTTAATCCAAAACTACAGTTCAGAAACAATTAAAAAAAACAATTAATTTACTACTTCATCATATACCTTTAATTTACACCTTCATCATATACCTTTAATTTACACCTTCATCATAATTCATAAATTTACACCTTCATCATAAACCTTAAATTTATACCTTCATCTTAAATCTTAACTTTAATTCCTAATCCTTATCTACAGTTCTGAAACATTACATAATAAACCTTTACAAATCTGAAACATAAACTAAAAAAGCTTAATTTTACACCTTTTACTCATATTTTACTTTAATTCTATATCATTATCAACAGTTCTAACACATTAAATAATAAAAA
Source organism: Zhengitettix transpicula (assembly GCA_037074705.1). Taxonomy (NCBI): domain Eukaryota; kingdom Metazoa; phylum Arthropoda; class Insecta; order Orthoptera; family Tetrigidae; genus Zhengitettix; species Zhengitettix transpicula. Next base: position 76,169,702 of record CM073596.1, on the reverse strand, counting down.
CTTAAAATTTTCACCTTCTTCATAAATCTTTACTTTAATCCTTAATCCTTATCTACAGTTCTGAAACAATTGATATAAAACCTGAAATATACACCTTCATCATAAACCTTTACTTTCATTCTTATCTACAATTCTAAAACATTAAAAAATAAACCTTAAATTTACTACTTTTTCTTAAACCTTTACTTTAATTCTTAATCCTTTTATACAGATATGAAACATTAAATAATAAACCTCAAATTTACTACTTCTTCATAAACCTTTTCTTAAATTCTTTATCCTTATCTTCAGTTCTGAAACATTTAAAAATAAATCCAAAATTTACACCTTCTTTATATACCTTTACTTTAATTCTTAATCCTGATCTAAAATTCCAAAAAATTGAAAAATAAACCTTAAATTTACTACTTCCTCATAAACCTTTACTTTAACTTTTAATCCATAACTACAGTTCTGAAACATTAGAAAAAACAATAAATTTACACCTTCATCATAAATCTTAAATTTACACCTTCATCATAAACCTTAAATTTTCACCTTCATCATCAACCTTAACTTTAATTCTTGATCCTTATCTACAGTTCTGAATCATTACATCATAAACTTTAACATTAATTCTCAAGCCTTATCTACAATTTGGAAACAAACTAAAAAACGTTAATTTTACAACTTTTTCTTATACTTTACTTTAATTCTTAATCCTTATCTACAGTTCTAAAATATTAAATAATAAAAACTTAAATTTTACATTTTCATCAATCTTTATTTTATTTTCTTAATCCTTATCTACAGTTCTGAAACAATTAATAATAAACCTGAAATATACACCTTCATCATAAACCTTTACTTTCATTCTTATCTACAATTCTGAAACATTAAAAAATAATCCTTAAATTTACTACTTCATCATAAACCTTTTACTTTTATTCTTAATCCTTGTATACAGATCAGAAACATTAAATAATAAACCTTAAATTTACATCTTCTTCAGAAACATTTACTTTAATTTGTGATCCTTATCTACAATTCTAAAACATTCAAAAATAAACCTTAAATTTAATACTACTTCATAAACCTTTACTTTAATTCTTAATCCTTGTCTACAGATCTGAAACATTAAATAATAAACCTTTACATTAATTCTTAAGCCTTATTTACAGTTCTGAAACATAAACTATACAACCTTAATTTTACACCTTCTTCTCAAACTTTACTTTAATTCTTAATCCTTATCTACAATTCCAAAAAATTTAAAAATAAACTTAAAAATTACTACTTCCTCATAAACCTTTACTTTAATTTTTAATCCAAAACTACAGTTCAGAAACAATTAAAAAAAACAATAGATTTACACCTTCATCATAAACCTTAAATTTACACCTTCACCATCAACCTTAACTTTAATTCTTGATCCTTATCTACAGTTCTGAAACATTACATAATAAACCTAAAATATACACCTTCTTCAGAAACCTTTACTTTAATTCTTGGTCCTTATCTACAGTTTTGAAACATTACATAATAAACCTTTACATTATATCTGAAGCCTTATCTACAAATCTGAAACATAAACTAAAAAAACTTAATTTTACGCCTATTTCTCATACTTTACTTTAATTTTTAATCCTTATAACAGTTCTAATACATTAAAAAATAAAAACTTAAAATTTACACCTTCTTCATAAATCTTTACTTTAATTCTTAATCCTTAACTACAGTTCTGAAACAATTAATAATAAACCTGAAATATACACCTTCATCATAAACCTTTACTTTCATTCTTATCTACAATTCTGAAACATTAAAAAATAATCCTTAAATTTACTACTTCTTCATAAACCTTTACTTTAATTCTTAATCCTTTTACACAGATCTGAAACATTAAATAATAAACCTTAAATTTACACCTACTTCATATACCTTTACTTTAATTTTTAATCATTATCAAGAGTTTAGAAGAATTAAAAAATAAACCATAAGTTTACAATTTCATCATAAACCTTAAATTTACACCATCATCATAAATCTTAAATTTACACCTTCATCATAAACCTTAAATTTTCACCTTCATCATCAACCTTAACTTTAATTCTTGATCCTTATCTACAGTTCTGAAACATTACATAATAAACATTTACATTAATTCTTAAGCCTTATCTACAGTTCTGAAACATTAAATAATAAACCTAAAATTTACAACATCTTCATACACCTTTACTTTAATTCTTCATCCCTATCTACAGTTCTGAAACAAAAAGTAAAAAACCTTAATTTTACACCTTTTTCTTAAACCTTACTTTAATTCTGAAACCTTAATCGTTATCTATAGTTCTGAAACGTGAAATAATAAAAATCTTAAAATATCCAACTTCTTCATAAACCTTTACTTTAATTCTTAATCCTTATCTACAGCTCTGAAACATTAAATAATATCTCCAAAATTTACACCTCTTTCATAAGCCTTTACTTTAATTCTGAATCCTTATCTAAAATTTTTGAAACATTAAACTAAAAAACATTTAATTTTAATAATTGATCCGTATCTTTAGTTCTGAAACATAAAATAAAAAAACTTAATTTTTCACATTTTTCATATACTTTACTTTAATTCTTTATCCTTATCTACAGTTCTGAAACATTAAATAAAATACCTAAAATTTACACCTTCTTCAGAAACCTTTCCTTTAATTCTTATCTACATTTCTAAAACATTAAAAAATAAACCTTAAATTTACTACTTCTTCAGAAACCTTTACTTTAATACTTAATCCTTATCTACAGTTCTGAAACATTAAATAAATAACCTTAAATTTACACCTACTACATAAACCTTTAATTTAAATCTTGATCCTTATATACAGTTCTGAATCATGAAAAAAAAAACCTAAAATTTACACCTTCGCTACTAAACCATTCTTTTAATTCTTAATCCTTATCTACAGTTCTAAAATATTAAACAATAAAAACTTAAAATTTACACCTTCTTCATAAACCTTTACTTTAATTCTTATCCACACTTCTAAAACATTAAATAATAAACCTTTAATTTACATCTTCTTCATAAACCTTTACTTTAATTCATGATCCTTATCAACAATTCAAAAAACATTAAAAAATAAACCTTAAATTTACTACTTCTACAGAAACTTATACTTTAATACTTAATCCTTATCTACAGTTCTGAAACATTAAATAATAAATCCAAAATTTACACCTTCTTTATATACCTTTACTTTAATTTTTAATCCTTATCTACAGTAATGAAATATTAAATAATAAATCTAAAATTTACAACTACTTCATAACTTTTACTTCCATTTTTAATCATTATCTACAGTTCTGAGGTATTAAAAAATAAACCAAAAGTTTACACCACCATAAACCTTAAATTTACACCTTCATCATAATCCTTAAATTTAATTCTTGATCCTTACCTACAGTTCTGAAACATTACATAATAAACCTTTACAGTATAACTTAAGCCTTATCTACAGTTCAAAAACATAAATTAAAAACCCTTATTTTAACACCTTTTTCTTAAACTTTTGTTTAATTCTTGATCCTTATCTACAGTTATTTAACATTAAATAATAAACCTGAAGTTACATCTTCTTCATAAACCATTACTTTAATTCATGATCATTATCTACAATTCCAAAAAATTAAAAAATAAACCTTAAATTTACCACTTCCTCATAAACCTTTCTTTTAATTTTTAATCCATAACTACAGTTCTGAAACATTAAAAAAAAACAATAAATTTACACCTTCATCATAAACCTTAAATTTACACCTTCATAATAAATCTTAATTTAAATTCATCATCCTTACCTACAGTTCTGAAACATTACATAATAAACCTTTACACTAATTCTTAAGCCTTATTTACAGTTCTGAAACATAAACTATACAACCTTAATTTTACACCTTCTTCGTAAACTTTACTTTAATTCTTAATCCTTATCTACAATTCCAAAAAATTTAAAAATAAACTTAAAATTTACTACTTCCTCATAAACCTTTACTTTAATTTTTAATCCATAACTACAGTTCTAAAACATTAAAAAAAAACAATAAATTTACACCTTCATCATATACCTTCAATTTAAACCTTCATCATAATTCTTAAATTTACACCTTCATCATAAACCTTAAATTTATACCTTCATCATAAATCTTAACTTTAATTCTTAATCCTTATCTACAGTTCTGAAACATTACATAATAAACATTTACAAATCTGAAACATAAACTAAAAAAGCTTAATTTTACACCTTTTACTCATACTTTACTTTAATTCTTAATCATTATCAACAGTTCTAACACATTAAATAATAAAAACATAAAATTTTCACCTTCTTCATAAATCTTTACTTTAATCCTTAATCCTTATCTACAGTTCTGAAACAATTAATATAAAACCTGAAATATACACCTTCATCATAAACCTTTACTTTCATTCTTATCTACAATTCTAAAACATTAAAAAATAAACCTTAAATTTACTACTTCTTCAGAAACCTTTACTTTAAGACTTAATCCTTATCTACATCTCTGAAACATTAAAAATATTTCCAAAAATTTACACCTTCTTTATATACCTTTACTTTAATTCTTAATCCTTATCTACAGTTCTGAAACATTAAATAAAAAATCTAAAATTTACACCTACTTTATACACCTTTACTTTAATTTTTAATTATTATCTACAGTTCTGAAACATTAAAAAAATACCAATAAATTTACACTTTCATCATAAACCGTAAATTTACACCTTCGTCATAAACCTTTACTTTACTTCTTATCTACAATTCTAAAACATTAAAAAATAAACCTTAAATTTACTATTCCTCATAAACCATTACTTTAATTTTTAATCCAAAACTACAGTTCAGAAACAATTAAAAAAAACAATAGATTTACACCTTCATCATAAACCTTAAATTTTAACCTTCATCATAAACCTTAAATTTTCACCTTCATCATCAACCTTAACTTTAATTCTTGATCCTTATCTACAGTTCTGAAACATTACATCATAAACTTTAACATTAATTCTCAAGCCTTATCTACAGTTTGGAAACAAACTAAAAAACGTTAATTTTACAACTTTTTCTTATACTTTACTTTCATTCTTAATCCTTATCTACAGTTCTAAAATATTAAATAATAAAAACTTAAATTTTACATCTTCTTCATCAATCTTTACTTTAATTCTTAATCCTTATCTAATGTTCTGAAACATTAAATAATAAACTTAAAATATACACCTTCTTCAGAAACATTTACTTTAATTCTTATCTACAATTCTAAAACATTAAAAAATAAACCTTAAATTTACTACTTCCTCATAAACATTTACTTAATTTCTTGATCTTTGTCTACAAATCTGAAACATTAAATATTAAATCCAAAATTTACATCTACTTCATAACTTTTACTTTAATTTTTAATCATTATCTACAGTTCTGAAGTATTAAAAAATGGACCAAAAGATTACACCTTCATCATAAACCTTAAATTTACACCTTCATCATAAGCCTTAACTTTAATTCTTGGTCCTTATCTACAGTTTTGAAACATTACATAATAAACCTTTACATTATATCTGAAGCCTTATCTACAAATCTGACACATAAACTAAAAAACCTTAATTTTACGCCTATTTCTCATACTTTACTTTAATTTTTAATCCTTATAACAGATCTAATACATTAAATAATAAAAACTTAAAATTTACACCTTCTTCATAAATCTTTACTTTAATTCTTAATCCTTAACTACAGTTCTGAAACATTAAATAATAAACCTAAAATTTACAACATCTTCATACACCTTTACTTTAATTCTTCATCCCTATCTACAGTTCTGAAACAAAAAGTAAAAAACCTTAATTTTACATATTTTTCTTAAACCTTACTTTAATTCTGAAACCTTAATCGTTATCTACAGTTCTGAAACATGAAATAATGAAAATCTTAAAATATCCAATTTCTTCATAAACCTTTACTTTAATTCTTAATCCTTATCTACAGCTCTGAAACATTAAATAATATATCCAAAATTTACACCTCTTTCATAAGCCTTTACTTTAATTCTGAATCCTTATCTAAAATTTTTGTAACATTAAACTAAAAAACATTTAATTTTAATAATTGATCCGTATCTTTAGTTCTGAAACATAAAATAAAAAAACTTAATTTTTCACATTTTTCATATACTTTACTTTAATTCTTTATCCTTATCTACAGTTCTGAAACATTAAATAAAATACCTAAAATTTACACCTTCTTCAGAAACCTTTACTTTATTCTTATCTACATTTCTAAAACATTAAAAAATAAACCTTAAATTTACTACTTCTTCAGAAACCTTTACTTTAATACTTAATCCTTATCTACAGTTCTGAAACATTAAATAAAAAATCTAAAATTTACACCTACTTTATACACCTTTACTTTAATTTTTAATTATTATCTACAGTTCTGAAACATTAAAAAAATACCAATAAATTTACACTTTCATCATAAACCGTAAATTTACACCTTCGTCATAAACCTTTACTTTACTTCTTATCTACAATTCTAAAACATTAAAAAATAAACCTTAAATTTACTATTCCCCATAAACCATTACTTTAATTTTTAATCCAAAACTACAGTTCAGAAACAATTAAAAAAAACAATAGATTTACACCTTCATCATAAACCTTAAATTTTAACCTTCATCATAAACCTTAAATTTTCACCTTTATCATCAACCTTAACTTTAATTCTTGATCCTTATCTACAGTTCTGAAACATTACATCATAAACTTTAACATTAATTCTCAAGCCTTATCTACAGTTTGGAAACAAACTAAAAAACGTTAATTTTACAACTTTTTCTTATACTTTACTTTCATTCTTAATCCTTATCTACAGTTCTAAAATATTAAATAATAAAAACTTAAAATTTACACCTTCTTCATAAATCTTTACTTTAATTCTTAATCCTTAACTACAGTTCTAAAACAATTAATAATAAACCTGAAATATACACCTTCATAATAAACCTTTACTTACTTTGTTATCTACAATTCTAAAACATTAAAAAATAAACCTTAAATTTACTACTTTTTCTTAAACCTTTACTTTAATTCTTAATCCTTATCTACAGTTCTAAAATATTAAATAATAAAAACTTAAAATTTACACCTTCTTCATAAATCTTTACTTTAATCCTTAATCCTTATCTACAGTTCTGAAACAATTAATATAAAACCTGAAATATACACCTTCATCATAAACCTTTACTTTCATTCTTATCTACAATCCTAAAACATTAAAAAATAAACCTTAAATTTACTACTTTTTCTTAAACCTTTACTTTAATTCTTAATCCTTTTATACAGATATGAAACATTAAATAATAAACCTCAAATTTACTACTTCTTCATAAACCTTTTCTTAAATTCTTTATCCTTATCTTCAGTTCTGAAACATTTAAAAATAAATCCAAAATTTACACCTTCTTTATATACCTTTACTTTAATTCTTAATCCTGATCTAAAATTCCAAAAAATTGAAAAATAAACCTTAAATTTACTACTTCCTCATAAACCTTTACTTTAACTTTTAATCCATAACTACAGTTCTGAAACATTATAAAAAACAATAAATTTACACCTTCATCATAAATCTTAAATTTACACCTTCATCATAAACCTTAAATTTTCACCTTCATCATCAACCTTAACTTTAATTCTTGATCCTTATCTACAGTTCTGAATCATTACATCATAAACTTTAACATTAATTCTCAAGCCTTATCTACAATTTGGAAACAAACTAAAAAACGTTAATTTTACAACTTTTTCTTATACTTTACTTTAATTCTTAATCCTTATCTACAGTTCTAAAATATTAAATAATAAAAACTTAAATTTTACATTTTCATCAATCTTTATTTTATTTTCTTAATCCTTATCTACAGTTCTGAAACAATTAATAATAAACCTGAAATATACACCTTCGTCATAAACCTTAAATTTATACCTTCATCATAAATCTTAACTTTAATTCTTAATCCTTATCTACAGTTCTGAAACATTACATAATAATCCTTTACATTAATTCTTAAGCCTTATCTACAAATCTGAAACATAAACTAAAAAACCTTAATTCTACACCTTTTTCTCATACTTTACTTTAATTCTTAATCCTTATCAACAGTTCCAACACAATAAATAATAAAAGCTTAAAATTTACTCCTTCTTCATCAATCTTTACATTATTTTCTTAATCCTTATCTACAGTTCTGAAACAATTAATAATAAACCTGAAATATACACCTTCATCATAAACCTTTACTTTCATTCTTATCTACAATTCTGAAACATTAAAAAATAATCCTTAAATTTACTACTTCATCATAAACCTTTTACTTTTATTCTTAATCCTTGTATACAGATCAGAAACATTAAATAATAAACCTTAAATTTACAGCTTCTTCAGAAACATTTACTTTAATTTGTGATCCTTATCTACAATTCTAAAACATTCAAAAATAAACCTTAAATTTAATACTACTTCATAAACCTTTACTTTAATTCTTAATCCTTGTCTACAGATCTGAAACATTAAATAATAAACCTTTACATTAATTCTTAAGCCTTATTTACAGTTCTGAAACATAAACTATACAACCTTAATTTTACACCTTCTTCTCAAACTTTACTTTAATTCTTAATCCTTATCTACAATTCCAAAAAATTTAAAAATAAACTTAAAAATTACTACTTTCTCATAAACCTTTACTTTAATTTTTAATCCAAAACTACAGTTCAGAAACAATTAAAAAAAACAATAGATTTACACCTTCATCATAAACCTTAAATTTACACCTTCACCATCAACCTTAACTTTAATTCTTGATCCTTATCTACAGTTCTGAAACATTACATAATAAACCTAAAATATACACCTTCTTCAGAAACCTTTACTTTAATTCTTGGTCCTTATCTACAGTTTTGAAACATTACATAATAAACCTTTACATTATATCTGAAGCCTTATCTACAAATCTGAAACATAAACTAAAAAAACTTAATTTTACGCCTATTTCTCATACTTTACTTTAATTTTTAATCCTTATAACAGTTCTAATACATTAAAAAATAAAAACTTAAAATTTACACCTTCTTCATAAATCTTTACTTTAATTCTTAATCCTTAACTACAGTTCTGAAACAATTAATAATAAACCTGAAATATACACCTTCATCATAAACCTTTACTTTCATTCTTATCTACAATTCTGAAACATTAAAAAATAATCCTTAAATTTACTACTTCTTCATAAACCTTTACTTTAATTCTTAATCCTTTTACACAGATCTGAAACATTAAATAATAAACCTTAAATTTACACCTACTTCATATACCTTTACTTTAATTTTTAATCATTATCAAGAGTTTTGAAGAATTAAAAAATAAACCATAAGTTTACAATTTCATCATAAACCTTAAATTTACACCATCATCATAAATCTTAAATTTACACCTTCATCATAAACCTTAAATTTTCACCTTCATCATCAACCTTAACTTTAATTCTTGATCCTTATCTACAGTTCTGAAACATTACATAATAAACATTTACATTAATTCTTAAGCCTTATCTACAGTACTGAAACATTAAATAATAAACCTAAAATTTACAACATCTTCATACACCTTTACTTTAATTCTTCATCCCTATCTACAGTTCTGAAACAAAAAGTAAAAAACCTTAATTTTACACCTTTTTCTTAAACCTTACTTTAATTCTGAAACCTTAATCGTTATCTATAGTTCTGAAACATGAAATAATAAAAATCTTAAAATATCCAACTTCTTCATAAACCTTTACTTTAATTCTTAATCCTTATCTACAGCTCTGAAACATTAAATAATATCTCCAAAATTTACACCTCTTTCATAAGCCTTTACTTTAATTCTGAATCCTTATCTAAAATTTTTGAAACATTAAACTAAAAAACATTTAATTTTAATAATTGATCCGTATCTTTAGTTCTGAAACATAAAATAAAAAAACTTAATTTTTCACATTTTTCATATACTTTACTTTAATTCTTTATCCTTATCTACAGTTCTGAAACATTAAATAAAATACCTAAAATTTACACCTTCTTCAGAAACCTTTCCTTTAATTCTTATCTACATTTCTAAAACATTAAAAAATAAACCTTAAATTTACTACTTCTTCAGAAACCTTTACTTTAATACTTAATCCTTATCTACAGTTCTGAAACATTAAATAAATAACCTTAAATTTACACCTTCTACATAAACCTTTAATTTAAATCTTGATCCTTATATACAGTTCTGAATCATGAAAAAAAAAAACCTAAAATTTACACCTTCGCTACTAAACCATTCTTTTAATTCTTAATCCTTATCCACAGTTCTAAAATATTAAACAATAAAAACTTAAAATTTACACCTTCTTCATAAACCTTTACTTTAATTCTTATCCACACTTCTAAAACATTAAATAATAAACCTTTAATTTACATCTTCTTCATAAACCTTTACTTTAATTCATGATCCTTATCAACAATTCAAAAAACATTAAAAAATAAACCTTAAATTTACTACTTCTACAGAAACTTATACTTTAATACTTAATCCTTATCTACAGTTCTGAAACATTAAATAATAAATCCAAAATTTACACCTTCTTTATATACCTTTACTTTAATTTTTAATCCTTATCTACAGTAATGAAATATTAAATAATAAATCTAAAATTTACAACTACTTCATAACATTTACTTCCATTTTTAATCATTATCTACAGTTCTGAGGTATTAAAAAATAAACCAAAAGTTTACACCACCATAAACCTTAAATTTACACCTTCATCATAATCCTTAAATTTAATTCTTGATCCTTACCTACAGTTCTGAAACATTACATAATAAACCTTTACATTAATTCTTAAGCCTTATTTACAGTTCTGAAACATAAACTATACAACCTTAATTTTACACCTTCTTCGTAAACTTTACTTTAATTCTTAATCCTTATCTACAATTCCAAAAAATTTAAAAATAAACTTAAAATTTACTACTTCCTCATAAACCTTTACTTTAATTTTTAATCCATAACTACAGTTCTAAAACATTAAAAAAAAACAATAAATTTACACCTTCATCATATACCTTTAATTTACACCTTCATCATAATTCTTAAATTTACACCTTCATCATAAACCTTAAATTTATACCTTCATCATAAATCTTAAATTTAATTCTTAATCCTTATCTACAGTTCTGAAACATTACATAATAAACCTTTACAAATCTGAAACATAAACTAAAAAAGCTTAATTTTACACCTTTTACTCATACTTTACTTTAATTCTTAATCATTATCAACAGTTCTAACACATTAAATAATAAAAACATAAAATTTTCACCTTCTTCATAAATCTTTACTTTAATCCTTAATCCTTATCTACAGTTCTGAAACAATTAATATAAAACCTGAAATATACACCTTCATCATAAACCTTTACTTTCATTCTTATCTACAATTCTAAAACATTAAAAAATAAACCTTAAATTTACTACTTCTTCAGAAACCTTTACTTTAAGACTTAATCCTTATCTACATCTCTGAAACATTAAAAATATTTCCAAAAATTTACACCTTCTTTATATACCTTTACTTTAATTCTTAATCCTTATCTACAGTTCTGAAACATTAAATAAAAAATCTAAAATTTACACCTACTTTATACACCTTTACTTTAATTTTTAATTATTATCTACAGTTCTGAAACATTAAAAAAATACCAATAAATTTACACTTTCATCATAAACCGTAAATTTACACCTTCGTCATAAACCTTTACTTTACTTCTTATCTACAATTCTAAAACATTAAAAAATAAACCTTAAATTTACTATTCCCCATAAACCATTACTTTAATTTTTAATCCAAAACTACAGTTCAGAAACAATTAAAAAAAACAATAGATTTACACCTTCATCATAAACCTTAAATTTTAACCTTCATCATAAACCTTAAATTTTCACCTTTATCATCAACCTTAACTTTAATTCTTGATCCTTATCTACAGTTCTGAAACATTACATCATAAACTTTAACATTAATTCTCAAGCCTTATCTACAGTTTGGAAACAAACTAAAAAACGTTAATTTTACAACTTTTTCTTATACTTTACTTTCATTCTTAATCCTTATCTACAGTTCTAAAATATTAAATAATAAAAACTTAAAATTTACACCTTCTTCATAAATCTTTACTTTAATTCTTAATCCTTAACTACAGTTCTAAAACAATTAATAATAAACCTGAAATATACACCTTCATAATAAACCTTTACTTACTTTGTTATCTACAATTCTAAAACATTAAAAAATAAACCTTAAATTTACTACTTTTTCTTTAACCTTTACTTTAATTCTTAATCCTTATCTACAGTTCTAAAATATTAAATAATAAAAACTTAAAATTTACACCTTCTTCATAAATCTTTACTTTAATTCTTAATCCTTAACTACAGTTCTGAAACTATTAATAATAAACCTGAAATATACACCTTCATAATAAACCTTTACTTACTTTGTTATCTACAATTCTAAAACATTAAAAAATAAACCTTAATCTTACTACTTTTTCTTAAACCTTTACTTTAATTCTTAATCCTTTTATACAGATATGAAACATTAAATAATAAACCTCAAATTTACTACTTCTTCATAAACCTTTTCTTAAATTCTTTATCCTTATCTTCAGTTCTGAAACATTTAAAAATAAATCCAAAATTTACACCTTCTTTATATACCTTTACTTTAATTCTTAATCCTTATCTAAAATTCGAAAAAATTAAAAATTAACCTTAAATTTACTACTTCCTCATAAACCTTTACTTTAACTTTTAATCCATAACTACAGTTCTGAAACATTATAAAAAACAATAAATTTACACCTTCATCATAAACCTTAAATTTACACCTTCATCATAAATCTTAAATTTACACCTTCATCATAAACCTTAAATTTTCACCTTCATCATCAACCTTAACTTTAATTCTTGATCCTTATCTACAGTTCTGAAACATTACATCATAAACTTTAACATTAATTCTCAAGCCTTATCTACAGTTTGGAAACAAACTAAAAAACGTTAATTTTACAACTTTTTCTTATACTTTACTTTAATTCTTAATCCTTATCTACAGTTCTAAAATATTAAATAATAAAAACTTAAATTTTACATCTTCTTCATCAATCTTTACTTTAATTCTTAATCCTTATCTAATGTTCTGAAACATTAAATAATAAACTTAAAATATACACCTTCTTCAGAAACATTTACTTTAATTCTTATCTACAATTCTAAAACATTAAAAAATAAACCTTAAATTTACTACTTCCTCATAAACATTTACTTAATTTCTTGATCTTTGTCTACAAATCTGAAACATTAAATATTAAATCCAAAATTTACATCTACTTCATAACTTTTACTTTAATTTTTAATCATTATCTACAGTTCTGAAGTATTAAAAAATGGACCAAAAGATTACACCTTCATCATAAACCTTAAATTTACACCTTCATCATAAGCCTTAACTTTAATTCTTGGTCCTTATCTACAGTTTTGAAACATTACATAATAAACCTTTACATTATATCTGAAGCCTTATCTACAAATCTGACACATAAACTAAAAAACCTTAATTTTACGCCTATTTCTCATACTTTACTTTAATTTTTAATCCTTATAACAGATCTAATACATTAAATAATAAAAACTTAAAATTTACACCTTCTTCATAAATCTTTACTTTAATTCTTAATCCTTAACTACAGTTCTGAAACATTAAATAATAAACCTAAAATTTACAACATCTTCATACACCTTTACTTTAATTCTTCATCCCTATCTACAGTTCTGAAACAAAAAGTAAAAAACCTTAATTTTACATCTTTTTCTTAAACCTTACTTTAATTCTGAAACCTTAATCGTTATCTACAGTTCTGAAACATGAAATAATGAAAATCTTAAAATATCCAACTTCTTCATAAACCTTTACTTTAATTCTTAATCCTTATCTACAGCTCTGAAACATTAAATAATATATCCAAAATTTACACCTCTTTCATAAGCCTTTACTTTAATTCTGAATCCTTATCTAAAATTTTTGAAACATTAAACTAAAAAACATTTAATTTTAATAATTGATCCGTATCTTTAGTTCTGAAACATAAAATAAAAAAACTTAATTTTTCACATTTTTCATATACTTTACTTTAATTCTTTATCCTTATCTACAGTTCTGAAACATTAAATAAAATACCTAAAATTTACACCTTCTTCAGAAACCTTTACTTTATTCTTATCTACATTTCTAAAACATTAAAAAATAAACCTTAAATTTACTACTTCTTCAGAAACCTTTACTTTAATACTTAATCCTTATCTACAGTTCTGAAACATTAATAAATAACCTTAAATTTACACCTTCTACATAAACCTTTAATTTAAATCTTGATCCTTATATACAGTTCTGAATCATGAAAAAAAAAACCTAAAATTTACACCTTCGCTACTAAACCATTCTTTTAATTCTTAATCCTTATCCACAGTTCTAAAATATTAAACAATAAAAACTTAAAATTTACACCTTCTTCATAAACCTTTACTTTAATTCTTATCCACACTTCTAAAACATTAAAAAATTAACCTTAAATTTACATCTTCTTTAGAAACATTTACTTTATTTTGTGATCCTTATCTACAATTCTAAAACATTCAAAAATAAACCTTAAATTTAATACTACTTCATAAACCTTTACTTTAATTCTTAATCCTTGTCTACAGATCTGAAACATTAAATAATAAACCTTTAATTTACACCTTCTTCATAAACCTTTACTTTACTTCATATCTACAATTCTAAAACATTAAAAAATAAACCTTAAATTTACTATTCCTCATAAACCATTACTTTAATTTTTAATCCAAAACTACAGTTCAGAAACAATTAAAAAAAACAATTAATTTACTACTTCATCATATACCTTTAATTTACACCTTCATCATATACCTTTAATTTACACCTTCATCATAATTCATAAATTTACACCTTCATCATAAATCTTAAATTTATACCTTCATCTTAAATCTTAACTTTAATTCCTAATCCTTATCTACAGTTCTGAAACATTACATAATAAACCTTTACAAATCTGAAACATAAACTAAAAAAGCTTAATTTTACACCTTTTACTCATATTTTACTTTAATTCTATATCATTATCAACAGTTCTAACACATTAAATAATAAAAACTTAAAATTTTCACCTTCTTCATAAATCTTTACTTTAATCCTTAATCCTTATCTACAGTTCTGAAACAATTAATATAAAACCTGAAATATACACCTTCATCATAAACCTTTACTTTCATTCTTATCTACAATTCTAAAACATTAAAAAATAAACCTTAAATTTACTACTTTTTCTTAAACCTTTACTTTAATTCTTAATCCTTTTATACAGATATGAAACATTAAATAATAAACCTCAAATTTACTACTTCTTCATAAACCTTTTCTTAAATTCTTTATCCTTATCTTCAGTTCTGAAACATTTAAAAATAAATCCAAAATTTACACCTTCTTTATATACCTTTACTTTAATTCTTAATCCTGATCTAAAATTCCAAAAAATTGAAAAATAAACCTTAAATTTACTACTTCCTCATAAACCTTTACTTTAACTTTTAATCCATAACTACAGTTCTGAAACATTATAAAAAACAATAAATTTACACCTTCATCATAAATCTTAAATTTACACCTTCATCATAAACCTTAAATTTTCACCTTCATCATCAACCTTAACTTTAATTCTTGATCCTTATCTACAGTTCTGAATCATTACATCATAAACTTTAACATTAATTCTCAAGCCTTATCTACAATTTGGAAACAAACTAAAAAACGTTAATTTTACAACTTTTTCTTATACTTTACTTTAATTCTTAATCCTTATCTACAGTTCTAAAATATTAAATAATAAAAACTTAAATTTTACATTTTCATCAATCTTTATTTTATTTTCTTAATCCTTATCTACAGTTCTGAAACAATTAATAATAAACCTGAAATATACACCTTCGTCATAAACCTTAAATTTATACCTTCATCATAAATCTTAACTTTAATTCTTAATCCTTATCTACAGTTCTGAAACATTACATAATAATCCTTTACATTAATTCTTAAGCCTTATCTACAAATCTGAAACATAAACTAAAAAACCTTAATTCTACACCTTTTTCTCATACTTTACTTTAATTCTTAATCCTTATCAACAGTTCCAACACAATAAATAATAAAAGCTTAAAATTTACTCCTTCTTCATCAATCTTTACATTATTTTCTTAATCCTTATCTACAGTTCTGAAACAATTAATAATAAACCTGAAATATACACCTTCATCATAAACCTTTACTTTCATTCTTATCTACAATTCTGAAACATTAAAAAATAATCCTTAAATTTACTACTTCATCATAAACCTTTTACTTTTATTCTTAATCCTTGTATACAGATCAGAAACATTAAATAATAAACCTTAAATTTACAGCTTCTTCAGAAACATTTACTTTAATTTGTGATCCTTATCTACAATTCTAAAACATTCAAAAATAAACCTTAAATTTAATACTACTTCATAAACCTTTACTTTAATTCTTAATCCTTGTCTACAGATCTGAAACATTAAATAATAAACCTTTACATTAATTCTTAAGCCTTATTTACAGTTCTGAAACATAAACTATACAACCTTAATTTTACACCTTCTTCTCAAACTTTACTTTAATTCTTAATCCTTATCTACAATTCCAAAAAATTTAAAAATAAACTTAAAAATTACTACTTCCTCATAAACCTTTACTTTAATTTTTAATCCAAAACTACAGTTCAGAAACAATTAAAAAAAACAATAGATTTACACCTTCATCATAAACCTTAAATTTACACCTTCACCATCAACCTTAACTTTAATTCTTGATCCTTATCTACAGTTCTGAAACATTACATAATAAACCTAAAATATACACCTTCTTCAGAAACCTTTACTTTAATTCTTGGTCCTTATCTACAGTTTTGAAACATTACATAATAAACCTTTACATTATATCTGAAGCCTTATCTACAAATCTGAAACATAAACTAAAAAAACTTAATTTTACGCCTATTTCTCATACTTTACTTTAATTTTTAATCCTTATAACAGTTCTAATACATTAAAAAATAAAAACTTAAAATTTACACCTTCTTCATAAATCTTTACTTTAATTCTTAATCCTTAACTACAGTTCTGAAACAATTAATAATAAACCTGAAATATACACCTTCATCATAAACCTTTACTTTCATTCTTATCTACAATTCTGAAACATTAAAAAATAATCCTTAAATTTACTACTTCTTCATAAACCTTTACTTTAATTCTTAATCCTTTTACACAGATCTGAAACTTTAAATAATAAACCTTAAATTTACACCTACTTCATATACCTTTACTTTAATTTTTAATCATTATCAAGAGTTTTGAAGAATTAAAAAATAAACCATAAGTTTACAATTTCATCATAAACCTTAAATTTACACCATCATCATAAATCTTAAATTTACACCTTCATCATAAACCTTAAATTTTCACCTTCATCATCAACCTTAACTTTAATTCTTGATCCTTATCTACAGTTCTGAAACATTACATAATAAACATTTACATTAATTCTTAAGCCTTATCTACAGTACTGAAACATTAAATAATAAACCTAAAATTTACAACATCTTCATACACCTTTACTTTAATTCTTCATCCCTATCTACAGTTCTGAAACAAAAAGTAAAAAACCTTAATTTTACAACTTTTTCTTAAACCTTACTTTAATTCTGAAACCTTAATCGTTATCTATAGTTCTGAAACATGAAATAATAAAAATCTTAAAATATCCAACTTCTTCATAAACCTTTACTTTAATTCTTAATCCTTATCTACAGCTCTGAAACATTAAATAATATCTCCAAAATTTACACCTCTTTCATAAGCCTTTACTTTAATTCTGAATCCTTATCTAAAATTTTTGAAACATTAAACTAAAAAACATTTAATTTTAATAATTGATCCGTATCTTTAGTTCTGAAACATAAAATAAAAAAACTTAATTTTTCACATTTTTCATATACTTTACTTTAATTCTTTATCCTTATCTACAGTTCTGAAACATTAAATAAAATACCTAAAATTTACACCTTCTTCAGAAACCTTTCCTTTAATTCTTATCTACATTTCTAAAACATTAAAAAATAAACCTTAAATTTACTACTTCTTCAGAAACCTTTACTTTAATACTTAATCCTTATCTACAGTTCTGAAACATTAAATAAATAACCTTAAATTTACACCTTCTACATAAACCTTTAATTTAAATCTTGATCCTTATATACAGTTCTGAATCATGAAAAAAAAAACCTAAAATTTACACCTTCGCTACTAAACCATTCTTTTAATTCTTAATCCTTATCTACAGTTCTAAAATATTAAACAATAAAAACTTAAAATTTACACCTTCTTCATAAACCTTTACTTTAATTCTTATCCACACTTCTAAAACATTAAATAATAAACCTTTAATTTACATCTTCTTCATAAACCTTTACTTTAATTCATGATCCTTATCAACAATTCAAAAAACATTAAAAAATAAACCTTAAATTTACTACTTCTACAGAAACTTATACTTTAATACTTAATCCTTATCTACAGTTCTGAAACATTAAATAATAAATCCAAAATTTACACCTTCTTTATATACCTTTACTTTAATTTTTAATCCTTATCTACAGTAATGAAATATTAAATAATAAATCTAAAATTTACAACTACTTCATAACTTTTACTTCCATTTTTAATCATTATCTACAGTTCTGAGGTATTAAAAAATAAACCAAAAGTTTACACCACCATAAACCTTAAATTTACACCTTCATCATAATCCTTAAATTTAATTCTTGATCCTTACCTACAGTTCTGAAACATTACATAATAAACCTTTACAGTATAACTTAAGCCTTATCTACAGTTCAAAAACATAAATTAAAAACCCTTATTTTAACACCTTTTTCTTAAACTTTTGTTTAATTCTTGATCCTTATCTACAGTTATTTAACATTAAATAATAAACCTGAAGTTACATCTTCTTCATAAACCATTACTTTAATTCATGATCATTATCTACAATTCCAAAAAATTAAAAAATAAACCTTAAATTTACCACTTCCTCATAAACCTTTACTTTAATTTTTAATCCATAACTACAGTTCTGAAACATTAAAAAAAACAATAAATTTACACCTTCATCATAAACCTTAAATTTACACCTTCATAATAAATCTTAATTTAAATTCATCATCCTTATCTACAGTTCTGAAACATTACATAATAAACCTTTACATTAATTCTTAAGCCTTATTTACAGTTCTGAAACATAAACTATACAACCTTAATTTTACACCTTCTTCGTAAACTTTACTTTAATTCTTAATCCTTATCTACAATTCCAAAAAATTTAAAAATAAACTTAAAATTTACTACTTCCTCATAAACCTTTACTTTAATTTTTAATCCATAACTACAGTTCTAAAACATTAAAAAAAAACAATAAATTTACACCTTCATCATATACCTTTAATTTACACCTTCATCATAATTCTTAAATTTACACCTTCATCATAAACCTTAAATTTATACCTTCATCATAAATCTTAACTTTAATTCTTAATCCTTATCTACAGTTCTGAAACATTACATAATAAACATTTACAAATCTGAAACATAAACTAAAAAAGCTTAATTTTACACCTTTTACTCATACTTTACTTTAATTCTTAATCATTATCAACAGTTCTAATACATTAAATAATAAAAACATAAAATTTTCACCTTCTTCATAAATCTTTACTTTAATCCTTAATCCTTATCTACAGTTCTGAAACAATTAATATAAAACCTGAAATATACACCTTCATCATAAACCTTTACTTTCATTCTTATCTACAATTCTAAAACATTAAAAAATAAACCTTAAATTTACTACTTCTTCAGAAACCTTTACTTTAAGACTTAATCCTTATCTACATCTCTGAAACATTAAAAATATTTCCAAAAATTTACACCTTCTTTATATACCTTTACTTTAATTCTTAATCCTTATCTACAGTTCTGAAACATTAAATAAAAAATCTAAAATTTACAACTACTTTATACACCTTTACTTTAATTTTTAATTATTATCTACAGTTCTGAAACATTAAAAAAATACCAATAAATTTACACTTTCATCATAAACCGTAAATTTACACCTTCGTCATAAACCTTTACTTTACTTCTTATCTACAATTCTAAAACATTAAAAAATAAACCTTAAATTTACTATTCCTCATAAACCATTACTTTAATTTTTAATCCAAAACTACAGTTCAGAAACAATTAAAAAAAACAATAGATTTACACCTTCATCATAAACCTTAAATTTTAACCTTCATCATAAACCTTAAATTTTCACCTTCATCATCAACCTTAACTTTAATTCTTGATCCTTATCTACAGTTCTGAAACATTACATCATAAACTTTAACATTAATTCTCAAGCCTTATCTACAGTTTGGAAACAAACTAAAAAACGTTAATTTTACAACTTTTTCTTATACTTTACTTTCATTCTTAATCCTTATCTACAGTTCTAAAATATTAAATAATAAAAACTTAAAATTTACACCTTCTTCATAAATCTTTACTTTAATTCTTAATCCTTAACTACAGTTCTGAAACAATTAATAATAAACCTGAAATATACACCTTCATCATAAACCTTAAATTTACACCTTCATCATAAATCTTAAATTTACACCTTCATCATAAACCTTAAATTTTCACCTTCATCATCAACCTTAACTTTAATTCTTGATCCTTATCTACAGTTCTGAAACATTACATCATAAACTTTAACATTAATTCTCAAGCCTTATCTACAGTTTGGAAACAAACTAAAAAACGTTAATTTTACAACTTTTTCTTATACTTTACTTTCATTCTTAATCCTTATCTACAGTTCTAAAATATTAAATAATAAAAACTTAAAATTTACACCTTCTTCATAAATCTTTACTTTAATTCTTAATCCTTAACTACAGTTCTGAAACAATTAATAATAAACCTGAAATATACACCTTCATAATAAACCTTTACTTACTTTGTTATCTACAATTCTAAAACATTAAAAAATAAACCTTAAATTTACTACTTTTTCTTAAACCTTTACTTTAATTCTTAATCCTTTTATACAGATATGAAACATTAAATAATAAACCTCAAATTTACTACTTCTTCATAAACCTTTTCTTAAATTCTTTATCCTTATCTTCAGTTCTGAAACATTTAAAAATAAATCCAAAATTTACACCTTCTTTATATACCTTTACTTTAATTCTTAATCCTTATCTAAAATTCGAAAAAATTAAAAATTAACCTTAAATTTACTACTTCCTCATAAACCTTTACTTTAACTTTTAATCCATAACTACAGTTCCGAAACATTATAAAAAACAATAAATTTACACCTTCATCATAAACCTTAAATTTACACCTTCATCATAAACCTTAAATTTACACCTTCATCATAAATCTTAAATTTACACCTTCATCATAAACCTTAAATTTTCACCTTCATCATCAACCTTAACTTTAATTCTTGATCCTTATCTACAGTTCTGAAACATTACATCATAAACTTTAACATTAATTCTCAAGCCTTATCTACAGTTTGGAAACAAACTAAAAAACGTTAATTTTACAACTTTTTCTTATACTTTACTTTAATTCTTAATCCTTATCTACAGTTCTAAAATATTAAATAATAAAAACTTAAATTTTACATCTTCTTCATCAATCTTTACTTTATTTTCTTAATCCTTATCTACGGTTCTGAAACAATTAATAATAAACCTGAAATATACACCTTCATCATAAACCTTTACTTTCATTCTTATCTACAATTAAGAAACATTTAAAAATAATCCTTAAATTTACTACTTCTTCATAAACCTTTACTTTAATTCTTAATCCTTTTACACAGATCTGAAACATTAAATAATAAACCTTAAATTTACACCTACTTCATATACCTTTACTTTAATTTTTAATCATTATCAAGAGTTTTGAAGAATTAAAAAATTAACCATAAGTTTACAATTTCATCATAAACCTTAAATTTACACCTTCATCATAAATCTTAAATTTACACCTTCATCATAAATCTTAAATTTACACCTTCATCATAAACCTTAAATTTTCACCTTCATCATCAACCTTAACTTTAATTCTTGATCCTTATCTACAGTTCTGAACATTACATAATAAACATTTACATTAATTCTTAAGCCTTATCTACAGTTCTGAAACATTAAATAATAAACCTAAAATTTACACATTCTTCAGAAACCTTTACTTTAATTCTTGGTCCTTATCTACAGTTTTGAAACATTACATAATAAACCTTTACATTAATTCTTAAGCCTTATCTACAGTTCTGAAACATTAAATAATAAACATAAAATTTACAACATCTTCAGAAACCTTTACTTTAATTCTTATCTACAATTCTAAAACATTAAAAAATAAACATGAAAAAATAAACCTTAAATTTACCACTTCCTCATAAACATTTACTTAATTTCTTGATCTTTGTCTACAAATCTGAAACATTAAATATTAAATCCAAAATTTACATATACTTCATAACTTTTACTTTAATTTTTAATCATTATCTACAGTTCTGAAGTATTAAAAAATAGACCAAAAGATTACACCTTCATCATAAACCTTAACTTTAATTCTTGGTCCTTATCTACAGTTTTGAAACATTACATAATAAACCTTTACATTATATCTGAAACCTTATCTACAAATCTGAAACATAAAATAAAAAACCTTAATTTTACGCCTATTTCTCATACTTTACTTTAATTTTTAATCCTTATAACAGTTCTAATACATTAAATAATAAAAACTTAAAATTTACACCTTCTTCATAAATCTTTACTTTAATTCTTAATCCTTAACTACAGTTCTGAAACAATTGATAATAAACCTGAAATATACACCTTCATAATAAACCTTTACTTACTTTGTTATCAACAATTCTAAAACATTAAAAAATAAACCTTAAATTTATTACTTTTTCTTAAACCTTTACTTTAATTCTTAATCCTTTTATACAGATATGAAACATTAAATAATAAACCTCAAATTTACTACTTCTTCATAAACCTTTTCTTAAATTCTTTATCCGTATCTTCAGTTCTGAAACATTTATAAATAAATCCAAAATTTACACCTTCTTTATATACCTTTTATTTAATTCTTAATCCTTATCTAAAATTCAAAAAAAATTGAAAAATAAACCTTAAATTTACTACTTCCTCATAAACCTTTACTTTAACTTTTAATCCATAACTACAGTTCTGAAACATTATAAAAAACAATAAATTTACACCTTCATCATAAACCTTAAATTTACACCTTCATCATAAATCTTAAATTTACACCTTCATCATAAACCTTAAATTTTCACCTTCATCACCAACCTTAACTTTAATTCTTGATCCTTATCTACAGTTCTGAAACATTACATCATTAACTTTAACATTAATTCTCAAGCCTTATCTACAGTATGGAAACAAACTAAAAAACGTTAATTTAACAACTTTTTCTTATACTTTACTTTAATTCCTAATCCTTATCTACAGTTCTAAAATATTAAATAATAAAAACTTAAATTTTACATCTTCTTCATCAATCTTTACTTTATTTTCTTAATCCTTATCTACAGTTCTGAAACAATTAATAATAAACCTGAAATATACACCTTCGTCATAAACCTTAAATTTACACCTTAATCATAAATCTTAAATTTATACCTTCATCTTAAATCTTAACTTTAATTCTTAATCCTTATCTACAGTTCTAAAACATTACATAATAATCCTTTACATTAATTCTTATGCCTTATCTACAAATCTGAAACATAAACTAAAAAACCTTAATTCTACACCTTTTTCTCATACTTTACTTTAATTCTTAATCCTTATCAACAGTTCTAACACAATAAATAATAAAAACTTAAAATTTACTCCTTCTTCATCAATCTTTACTTTATTTTCTTAATCCTTATCTACAGTTCTGAAACAATTAATAATAAACCTGAAATATACACCTTCATCATAAACCTTTACTTTCATTCTTATCTACAATTCTGAAACATTAAAAAATAATCCTTAAATTTACTACTTCTTCATAAACCTTTACTTTAATTCTTAATCCTTTTACACAGATCTGAAACATTAAATAATAAACCTTAAATTTACACCTACTTCATATACCTTTACTTTAATTTTTAATCATTATCAAGAGTTTTGAAGAATTAAAAAATAAACCATAAGTTTACAATTTCACCATAAACCTTAAATTTACACCTTCATCATAAACCTTAAATTTTCACCTTCATCATCAACCTTAACTTTAATTCTTGATCCTTATCTACAGTTCTGAAACATTACATAATAAACCTAAAATTTACAACATCTTCATACACCTTTACTTTAATTCTTCATCCCTATCTACAGTTCTGAAACAAAAAGTACAATACCTTATTTTTACACATTTTTCTTAAACCTTACTTTAATTCTGAAACCTTAATCGTTATCTATAGTTCTGAAACATGAAATAATGAAAATCTTAAAATATCCAACTTCTTCATAAACCTTTACTTTAATTCTTAATCCTTATCTACAGCTCTGAAACATTAAATAATATATCCAAAATTTACACCTCTTTCATAAGCCATTACTTTAATTCTGAATCCTTACCTAAAATTTTGGAAACATTAAACTAAAAAACATTTAATTTTAATAATCGATCCGTATCTTTAGTTCTGTAACATAAAATAAAAAAACTTAATTTTTCACATTTTTCATATACTTTACTTTAATTCTTTATCCTTATCTATAGTTCTGAAACATTAAATAAAATACCTAAAATTTACACCTTCTTCAGAAACCTTTACTTTAATTCTTATCTACATTTCTAAAACATTAAAAAATTAACCTTAAATTTACTACTTCTTCAGAAACCTTTACTTTAATACTTAATCCTTATCTACAGTTCTGAAACATTAAATAAATAACCTTAAATTTACACCTTCTACATAAACCTTTAATTTAAATCTTGATCCTTATATACAGTTCTGAATCATGAAAAAAAAAACTTAAAATTTACACCTTCGCTACTAAACCATTCTTTTAATTCTTAATCCTTATCTACAGTTCTAAAATATTAAACAATAAAAACTTAAAATTTACACCTTCTTCAAAAACCATTACTTTAACTCATGATCATTATCTACAAATCCAAAAAATTTAAAATTAAACCTTAAATTTACTACTTCCTCATAAACCTTTACTTTAATTTTTAATCCATAACTACAGTTCTGAAACATTAAAAAAAAACAATAAATTTACACCTTCATCATAAACCTTAAATTTAATTCTTGATCCTTATCTACAGTTCTGAAACATTAAATAATAAATTTAAAATTTACTACTTCATCATAAACCTTTACTTAAATTCTTTATCCTTATCTACAGTTCTAAAACTTTACATAATAAACCTTTACTTTAATTCTTAAGCCTTATCTACAGTTCTGAAACATTTAATAAATAACCATAATTTTACACCATTTTCTTAAACTTTACATTAATTCTGTATCCCTATCTACAGTTTAAAAAACATTAAATAAATAACCTTAAATTTACACCTTGTTCATAAACCTTTAATTTAAATCTTGATCCTTATGTACAGTTCTGAAACATTAAATAATAAAACCTAAAATTTACACCTTCTCCTAAACCATTATTTTAATTCATAATCCATATCTATATTTCTGAGACATTATATAATAAACCTAAAATTTACACATAATTCATAAACCTTAAATTTATACCTTCATCATAAATCTTAACTTTAATTCCTAATCCTTATCTACAGTTCTGAAACATTACATAATAAACCTTTACAAATCTGAAACATAAACTAAAAAAGATTAATTTTTTACCTTTTACTCATACTTTACTTTAATTCTTAATCATTATCAACAGTTCCAACACATTAAATAATAAAAACTTAAAATTTTCACCTTCTTCATAAATCTTTACTTTAATCCTTAATCCTTATCTACAGTTCTGAAACAATTAATATAAAACCTGAAATATACACCTTCATCATAAACCTTTACTTTCATTCCTATCTACAATTCTAAAACATTAAAAAATAAACCTTAAATTTACTACTTCTTCAGAAACCTTTACTTTAATACTTAATCCTTATCTACAGCTCTGAAACATTAAAAAATATTTCCAAAAATTTACACCTTCTTTATATACCTTTACTTTAATTCTTAATCCTTATCTACAGTTCTAAAATATTAAATAATAAAAACTTAAATTTTACATCTTCTTCATCAATCTTTACTTTATTTTCTTAATCCTTATCTACAGTTCTGAAACAATTAATAATAAACCTGAAATATACACCTTCGTCATAAACCTTAAATTTACACCTTAATCATAAATCTTAAATTTATACCTTCATCTTAAATCTTAACTTTAATTCTTAATCCTTATCTACAGTTCTAAAACATTACATAATAATCCTTTACATTAATTCTTATGCCTTATCTACAAATCTGAAACATAAACTAAAAAACCTTAATTCTACACCTTTTTCTCATACTTTACTTTAATTCTTAATCCTTATCAACAGTTCTAACACAATAAATAATAAAAACTTAAAATTTACTCCTTCTTCATCAATCTTTACTTTAATTCTTAATCCTTATCTACAGTTCTAAAATATTAAATAATAAAAACTTAAATTTTACATCTTCTTCATCAATCTTTACTTTATTTTCTTAATCCTTATCTACAGTTCTGAAACAATTAATAATAAACCTGAAATATACACCTTCATCATAAACCTTTACTTTCATTCTTATCTACAATTCTGAAACATTAAAAAATAATCCTTAAATTTACTACTTCTTCATAAACCTTTACTTTAATTCTTAATCCTTTTACACAGATCTGAAACATTAAATAATAAACCTTAAATTTACACCTACTTCATATACCTTTACTTTAATTTTTAATCATTATCAAGAGTTTTGAAGAATTAAAAAATAAACCATAAGTTTACAATTTCACCATAAACCTTAAATTTACACCTTCATCATAAACCTTAAATTTTCACCTTCATCATCAACCTTAACTTTAATTCTTGATCCTTATCTACAGTTCTGAAACATTACATAATAAACCTAAAATTTACAACATCTTCATTCACCTTTACTTTAATTCTTCATCCTTATCTACAGTTCTGAAACATTAAAAAAATACCAATAAATTTACACTTTCATCATAAACCATAAATTTACACCTTCGTCATAAACCATTACTTTACTTCATATCTACAATTCTAAAACATTAAAAAATAAACCTTAAATTTACTATTCCTCATAAACCTTTACTTTAATTTTTAATCCAAAACTACAGTTCAGAAACAATTAAACAAAACAATAGATTTACACCTTCATCATAATCCTTAAATTTACACCTTCATCATAAACCTTAAATATACACCTTCATCATAAACCTTAAATTTTAACTTTCATCATAAACCTTAAATTTTCACCTTCATCATCAACCTTAACTTTAATTCTTGATCCTTATCTACAGTTCTGAAACATTACATCATAAACTTTAACATTAATTCTCAAGCCTTATCTACAGTTTGGAAACAAACTAAAAAACGTTAATTTTACAACTTTTTCTTATACTTTACTTTCATTCTTAATCCTTATCTACAGTTCTAAAATATTAAATAATAAAAACTTAAATTTTACATCTTCTTCATCAATCTTTACTTTAATTCTTAATCCTTATCTAATGTTCTGAAACAATTAATAATAAACCTGAAATATACACCTTCATCATAAACCTTTACTTTCATTCTTATCTACAATTCTGAAACATTAAAAAATAATCCTTAAATTTACTACTTCTTCATAAACCTTTACTTTAATTCTTAATCCTTTTACACAGATCTGAAACATTATATAATAAACCTTAAATTTACATCATCTTCAGAAACCTTTACTTTAATTTGTGATCCTTATCTACATTTCTAAGACATTCAAAAATTAACCTTAAATTTACTACTTCTTCATAAACCCTTACTTTAATTCTTAATCCTTGACAACAGGTCTGCAACATTATATAATAAACCTTAAATTTACACCTACTTCATATACCTTTACTTTAATTTTTAATCATTATCAAGAGTTTTGAAGAATTAAAAAATAAACCATAAGTTTACAATTTGATCATAAACCTTACATTTACACCTTCATCATAAACCTTAAATATACACCTTCATCATAAACCTTAAATATACACCTTGATCATAAACCTCAACTTTACACCTTCACCAAAATCCTTAACTTTAATCTCGATCCTTATGAACAGTTCTGAAACATTACATAATAAACCTTTACATTAATTCTTAAGCCTTATCTACAGTTCTGAAACATTAAATAATAAACCTAAAATTTACATCATCTTCATACACCTTTACTTTAATTCTTCATCCCTATCTACAGTTCTGAAACATTAAATAAAATACCTAAAATTTACACCTTCTTCAGAAACCTTTACTTTAATTCTTATCTACATTTCTAAAATATTAAAAAATAAACCTTAAATTTACTACTTCTTCAGAAACCTTTACTTGAATACTTAATCCTTATCTACAGCTATGAAACATTAAATAATATATCCAAAATTTACACCTTCTATTGATACATTTACTTTAATTCTTAATCCTTATCTACAGTTCTCATACATTAAATAAAAAATCTAAAATTTACACCTACTTCATACACCTTTACTTTAATTTTTTATTATTATCTACAGTTTGAAACATTAAATAAAAACAATAAATTTACACCTTCATCATAAACCATAAATTTACACTTGGTCATAAACCTTTACTTTACTTCTTATCTACAATTACAAAACATTAAAAAATAAACCTTAAATTTACTACTTCCTCATAAACCTTTACTTTAATTCTTAATCCTTGTCTACAGATCTCAAACATTAAATAATAAACCTTAAATTAACATCTTCTTCATAAACCTTTACTTTATTTCTGATCTACACTTCTAAAACATTAAAAAATTAACCTTAAATTTACATCTTATTCATAAACCTTTACTTTAATTCTTAATCCATGTCTACAAATCTCAAACATTAAATAATAAACCTTAAATTAACATCTTCTTCATAAAACTTTACATTTATTCATAATCCTTATGAACAATTCTAAAACATTAAAAAATAAACCTTTAATTTACTACTTCTTCAGAAACGTTTACATTAATACTTAATCCTTATCTACAGTTTTGAAACACGAATAAATAAAAATTATATTTACATTTTCTTTATAAACATTTATTTTAATTCTTATTCCTTATTTATAGTTCTGAAAAATTAAAAAATAAAAAAAATAAAAATTTAAACCTCCTTCATAAACCATTACTTTAATTCTTAATCCTTAGCTACAGTTCTGAAACATTAAATAATAAATCTAAAATTTACACCTTTTTCTAAACCTAAACCTTAACTTAAATTCTCAATCCTTATTTACAGTTCTTAAACATTAAATAAGAAACCTATAATTTTCTACTTCTTCATAAATCTTTACTTTAATTTTTAATCCTTATCAACAGTTCTGAAACATTAAATAATAAACCTTAAATGTACACCTCTTTCATAAGCCTTTACTTTAATTCTGAATCCTTATCTACAATTTTTGAAACATTAAACTAAAAAACATTTAATTTTAATAATTGATCCGTATCTTCAGTTCTGAAACATAAAATAAAAAAACTTAATTTTACATATTTTTCTTATACATCACTTTAATTCTTTATCCTTATATAAAGTTCTGAAACATTAAATAAAAAATCTAAAATTTACACCTACTTCAGAAACCTTTACTTTAATTCTTATCTACAGTTATTAAACATTAAAAAGTAAACCTTAAATTTACACTATCTTCATAAACCTTTACTTTAATTCTTAATCCTTATCTACAGTTCTGAAAAATTAAAAAATAAACCTTTACAATTATTCTTAATTTTTATCTACAGTTCAGAAACATTAAATAATAAACTTTAATTTTACACTTTTTTCAAAAACCTTTACTTTAAATCTACAGTTCTTAAACATTAATCAATAAACTTTAATTAATAGACCATAAATTTTTACCTTCTTTATAAACCTTTCCTTTAATTCTACAGTTTTGAAACATAAATTAATAAACCTAAAAATATACACCGTCTTCATAAGCCTTTACTTTAATTCTTAATCCTTATCTACAGTTCTGAAGCATTCAATAAGAACCTTAAATTTTCACCAGATTCATAAACCGTAAATTTTCACCTACTTCATAAAGCATTACTTTATATCTTATTCCTTATCAAAACTTTTGAAACATTAAATAAAAAACCTTAAATTTAATCCTTCCTTATAAACCTTTAACTTAATTCTTAATCCTTATCTACAGTTCTGAAACATTAAATAAGAAACCTTAAATATACAACTTCTACATAAAATTTTAATTAAATTCTTTATCCTTATCTACAGTTCTGAAACATTAAATAATTAACATAAAATTTACTACTTCTTCATAAACCTTAACTCTAATTCTTGATGCTTATCTACTAATCTAAAATATTGAAAAATAAACCTTAAATTTACTACTTCTTCAGAAATCTTTACTTTAATATTTAATCCTTTTCTACAGTTCTGAAACATTAAATAATAAACCTAAAATTAACACATTCTTCACAAACCTTTACTTTAATACTTAATCCTTATTTATAGTTCTAAAACATTACATAAAATACCTTAAATTTAAACCTTCTTCATAAAACTTAACTTTAATTCTACTCGATTCTTATCTACAATTTAGAAACATTAAATAAAAAAACATTAATATTACACCTTTTTCAAAAACCTTTACTTTGATTTTGAATCTATATCTACATTTCTGAAACATTAAATAATAAACCTAAAATATACAACTGCTGCTTAAACCTTTACTTTAATTCTTAATCCTTATCTACAGTTCTGAAACATTAAAAAATAAAAAAACTCAAAATTTAAACCTCCTTCATAAACCATTACTTTAATTCTTAATCCTTATCTACAGTTTTGAAACATTAAATAATTAACCTAAAATTTACTACGTCTTCATAAACATTTACTTTAATTTTTAATCCGTATCTACAGTTCTGAAACTAATCTATAAACATAAAATATACTACTTCTTCATAAAACTTTACTTTAAATCTTAATCCTTATGTATAGTTATGTAACATTAAATAATAAACCTAAAAAGTACAACTTCTTCATAAACCTTTACATTAATTCCTAATCCTTCTCAACAAAAGTTCTACATAAGTTAAAAATTCCAATAATTCGACGTTTCCTCACTAAGTTTTGAATTTCAGAAAGTAACAGCACAAAAAAGCAAGATTTATAATACAATAAAAAACATGACACGTTCTTTATCATGTCATTCAAACCTGTACTTTTAAAATCTGAAATAATAATATAAAAAAAATTCCAAGGATTCGACGTTTCGGCACTAAGTTTGGAAATTCAGAAAGTAACAGCACAAAATAAGCAAGATTTATAATACAATAAAATAAACATGACACGTTCTTAATCATGTCATTCAAACATGTACTTTTAAAATCTGAAAATAATAATAAAAAAAAAATTCCAAAATTTCGACGTTTCGGCACTAAATAACGAATTACAGAAAGTAACAGAAAAAAAGCATGTTTTATAATACAATAAAATAAACATGACAAGTTCTTTATCAAGTCATACAAACCTGTACTTTAAAAATCTGAAAATAATAATAAAAAAAAAATTCCAAAATTTCGACGTTTCGGCACATAGTAACGAATTTAAAGAAAGTAACAACACATAAAAAGCATGTTTTATAATACAATAAAATAAACATGACACGTTCTTTATAATGTCATTCAAACCTGTACTTTAAAAATCTGAAAATAATAAAAAAAAAAAATTCCAAAATTTCGACGTTTCGGCACTAAGTAACGAATTACAGAAAGTAACAACACAAAAAAGCATGTTTTATAATACAATAAAATAAACATGACACGTTCTTTATAATGTCATTCAAACCTGTACTTTTAAAATCTGAAAATAATATTAAAAAAAAAATTCCAAAATTTTGACGTTTCGGCACTAAGTAACGAAATACAGAAAGTAACAACACAAAAAAAGCATGTTTTATAATACAATAAAATAAACATGACACGTTCTTTATCATGTCACTCAAATCTGTACTTTCAAAACTTGAAAATAATAATAATAAAAAAAATTCAAGGATTCAACGTTTCGGCACTAAGTTTGGAATTTCAGAAAGTAACAGCACAAAATAAGCAAGATTTATAATACAATAAAAAAAACATGACAAATTCTTTATCATGCCAGTCAAACCTGTACTTTTAAAACTTGAAAATAATAATATTAAATAAATTCCATGAATTCGACGTTTCGGCACTAAGTTTGGAATTTAAAAAAGTAACAACACCAAAAAAGCACGTTTTATAATAGAATAAAATGATAATGACACGTTCTTTATCATGTCTTTCAAACCTGTACTTTTAAAATCTGAAAATAATAATATTAAAAAAATTCCAATATTTCGAGGTTTCGTCGCAAAGTTTGGAATTTCAGAAAGTAACAACACAAAAAAAAGCATGTTTTATAATACAATAAAATAATAATGACACTTTCTTTATTATGTCTTTCAAACCTGTACTTTTAAAACTTCAAAATAATAATAATAAATAAATTCCATGAATTCGACGTTTCGGCACTCAGTTTGGAATTTCAGAAAGTAACAACACCAAAAAAGCTCGTTTTATAATACAATAAAATAAAAATGACACGTTCTTTATCATGCCATTCAAACCTGTTCTTTTAAAACATGAAAATAATAATAATAAAAAAAAAATTCCATGAATTCGACGTTTCGGCACTAAGTTTGGAATTTCAGAAAGTAACAACACAAAAAAAGCATGTTTTATAAAACGATAAAATGATAATGACACGTTCTTTATCATGTCATACAAACCTGTACTTTTAAAATCTGAAAATAATAATAGTAAAAAAATTCCATGAATTCGACGTTTCGGCACTAAGTTTGGAATTTCAGAAAGTAACAACACAAAAAAAGCATGTTTTATAATACGATAAAATGATAATGACACGTTCTTGATCATGTCAAACAAACCTGTACTTTTAAAATCTGAAAATAATAATAGTAAAAAAATTCCAAGAATTCGACGTTTCTTCACTAAGTTTGGAATTTCAGAAAGTAACAATACAAAATAAGCAAGTTTTATAATATAATAAAATAAAAATGACACGTTCTTTATCATGTCATTCAAAACTGTACTTTTAAAATCTGAAAATAATAATATAAAAAAAATTCCAATAATTCGACGTTTCGGCTCTAAGTTTGGAATTTCAGAAAGTAACAGCACAAAATAAGCAAGAATTATAATACAATAAAAAAACATGACACATTCTTTATAAAGTCTTTAAAACCTGTACTTTTAAAATCTGAAAATAATAATAAAAAAAAATTCCATGAATTCGACGTTTCGGAACTAAGTAACGAATTACAGAACGTAACAACACAAAAAAAGCATGTTTTATAATACAATAAAATAACATGACACGTTCTTTATCATGTTATTCAAGCCTGTTCTTTTAAAACTATAAAATAATAATAAAAAAAAATTCCAAGAATTCGACGTTTCGTCACAAAGTTTAGAATTTCAAAAAGTAACAACACAAAAAAAGCTTGTTTTATAATACAATAAAAAAAACATGACACGTTATTTTTCATGTCATTCAAACCTGTACTTTTAAAATTTCAAAATAATAATATAAAAAAAATTCCAATAATTCAACGTTTCGTCACTAAGTTTGGAATTTCAGAAAGCAACAGCACAAAATAAGCACGTTTTATAATAGAATAAAATGATAATGACACGTTCTTTATCATGTCATTCAAACCTGTACTTTTAAAACTTTAAAATAATAATAATAAATAAATTCCAATAATTCGACGTTTCGTCAATAAGTTTGGAATTTCAGAAAGTAACAGCACAAAATAAGCAAGATTTATAATACAATAAAAAACATAACACGTTCTTTATCATGTCATTCAAACCTGTACTTTTAAAACTTGAAAATAATAATAATAAATAAATTCCAATAATTCGACGTTTCGTCACTAAGTTTGGAATTTCAGAAAGTAACAGCACAAAATAAGCAAGATTTATAATACAATAAAAAACATAACACGTTCTTTATCATGTCATTCAAACCTGTTCTTTATAAACTTTAAAATAATAATAATAAATAAATTCCATGAATCCGACGTTTCGGCACTAAGTTTGGAACTTCAGAAAGTAACAACAAAAAAAAGCATGTTTTATAATACAATAAAATAAACATGACACGTTCTTTATGTCATTCAAACCTGTACTTTTAAAACTTCAAAATAATAATAATAAAAAAATCCAAGAAATCGACGTTTCGTCACTAAGATTGGAATTGCAGAAAGTAACAACACAAAATAAGCACGTTTTATAATAGAATAAAATGATAATGACACGTTCTTTATCATGTCATTCAAACCTGTACTTTTAAAACTTTAAAATAATAATAATAAATAA
The DNA here is from genome assembly GCA_037074705.1 of Zhengitettix transpicula. Taxonomy (NCBI): domain Eukaryota; kingdom Metazoa; phylum Arthropoda; class Insecta; order Orthoptera; family Tetrigidae; genus Zhengitettix; species Zhengitettix transpicula. Next base: position 76,134,630 of record CM073596.1, on the reverse strand, counting down.
ATTCCAATAATTCGACGTTTCGTCACTAAGTTTGGAATTTCAGAAAGTAACAACACCAAAAAAGCTCGTTTTATAATACGATAAAATGATAATGACACGTTCTTTATCATGTCATACAAACCTGTACTTTTAAAATCTGAAAATAATAATAGTAAAAAAATTCCATGAATTCGACGTTTCGGCACTAAGTTTGGAATTTCAGAAAGTAACAACACAAAAAAAGCATGTTTTATAATACGATAAAATGATAATGACACGTTCTTTATCATGTCATACAAACCTGTACTTTTAAAATCTGAAAATAATAATTGTAAAAAAATTCCAAGAATTCGACGTTTCTTCACTAAGTTTGGAATTTCAGAAAGTAACAATACAAAATAAGCAAGTTTTATAATATAATAAAATAAAAATGACACGTTCTTTATCATGTCATTCAAAACTGTACTTTTAAAATCTGAAAATAATAATATAAAAAAAATTCCAATAATTCGACGTTTCGGCTCTAAGTTTGGAATTTCAGAAAGTAACAGCACAAAATGAGCAAGATTTATAATACAATAAAATGATTATGACACGTTCTTTATCATGTCATTCAAACCTGTACTTTAAAAACTTGAAATTAATAATAATAAAAAAATTCCAAGGATTCGACGTTTCGTCACTAAGTAACGAATTACAGAACGTAACAGCACAAAATATGCAAGATTTATAATACAATAAAATAAACATGACACGTTCTTTATCATGTCATTCAAACCTGTTCTTTTAAAACTTAAAAATAAAATAATAAATAAATTTCAAGGATTTGACGTTTCGTCACTAAGTTTGGAATTTCAGAAAGTAACAGCACAAAATAAGCAAAAATTATAATACAATAAAAAAACATGACACATTCTTTATAAAGTCTTTAAAACCTGTACTTTTAAAATCTGAAAATAATAATAAAAAAAAATTCCAAAATTTCGACGTTTCGGCACTAAGTAACGAATTACAGAACGTAACAACACAAAAAAAGCATGTTTTATAATACAATAAAATAAACATGACACGTTCTTTTTCATGTCATTCAAACCTGTACTTTTAAAATTTCAAAATAATAATATAAAAAAAATTCCAATAATTCAACGTTTCGTCACTAAGTTTGGAATTTCAGAAAGTAACAGCACAAAATGAGCAAGATTTATAATACAATAAAATAAAAATGACACGTTCTTTTTCATGTCATTCAAACCTGTTCTTTTAAAACATGAAAATAATAATAATAAAAAAAAATTCCATGAATTCGACGTTTCGGCACTAAGTTTGTAATTTCAGAAAGTAACAACACAAAAAAAGCATGTTTTATAATACGATAAAATGATAATGACACGTTCTTTATCATGTCATTCAAACCTGTACTTTAAAAACTTGAAATTAATAATAATAAAAAAAATCCAAGAAATCGACGTTTCGTCACAAAGTTTGGAATTTCAAAAAGTAACAACACAAAAAAAGCATGTTTTATAATACAATAAAATAACATGACACGTTCTTTCTCATGTTATTCAAGCCTGTTCTTTTAAAACTATAAAATAATAATAAAAAAAAATTCCAAGAATTCGACGTTTCGTCACAAAGTTTGGAATTTCAAAAAGTAACAACACAAAAAAAGCATTTTTCATAATACAATAAAATAAACATGACACGTTCTTTTTCATGTCATTCAAACCTGTACTTTTAAAATTTCAAAATAATAATATAAAAAAAATTCCAATAATTCAACGTTTCGTCACTAAGTTTGGAATTTCAGAAAGCAACAGCACAAAATAAGCACGTTTTATAATAGAATAAAATGATAATGACACGTTCTTTATCATGCCATTCAAACCTGTTCTTTTAAAACATGAAAATAATAATAATAAATAAATTCCATGAATTCGACGTTTCGGCACTCAGTTTGGAATTTCAGAAAGTAACAACACCAAAAAAGCTCGTTTTATAATACAATAAAATAAAAATGACACGTTCTTTATCATGCCATTCAAACCTGTTCTTTTAAAACATGAAAATAATAATAATAAAAAAAAATTCCATGAATTCGACGTTTCGGCACTAAGTTTGGAATTTCAGAAAGTAACAACACAAAAAAAGCATGTTTTATAATACGATAAAATGATAATGACACGTTCTTTATCATGTCATTCAAACCTGTACGTCAAAAACCTGAAAATAATAATAATAAAAAAATTCCAATTTTTCGACGTTTCGACACTAAATTTGGCATTTCACCAAGTAACAACACAATATAAGTTAGTTTTATAATCTGAAAAAAAAAACGTGATACGTTCTTTATCATGTCTTTCAAACCCTTACTTCAAAAACTTTAAAATAATAATAAAAAAAATTCAAATAATTCGACGTTTCGACATATATTTTGGAAGTCTATCAAGCTACAATTTAAAATAAGTTTTTTTCTGTAATACAATAAACTGTAAATGATACGTAGTTATATTCATTATCAAAAGCTTTACGCGTAAAATAATAAAACAATGAAATATATTGCAGAATTTTGATGTTTCAATCAAAATATTGATATTTCTCTAAATATGATACCAAAGTTAACGTCTATTATATTGCTTTAAGGTAGTAGTAATATACCTTAGTTATCAGGTTATTTATAACTGTATTATAAAATGCTGAATAAGAATAAACACAATGTAAATACAATATTACAAATTTGGAATTTCATCAATTAAATCAGCAATGATAGCTTTTTTTTTATATAAAATACTAACTTTGTTATTAAATGTGTAAAACCTGTATATTAAAATAGCGAATGCTTTCCCGGTGTGTGTGTTGAAGAAACAGTTCTAGTCATAGTCCCGGCACTTTGCTTAGAAGATGACGGCAGTGCATTTGTCCGTCGAAACGTCGCGTTACAATCGCTTTGTTACCCGGGTGGAAACCGGAGAAATTAACGAAGTAAATAAATTATTAAAACCAGTACTTTATAAATGTAAATAAAAAAAATAAGAAACGATTGCAGTTGTATTCGTGCACACGATGAGTCCGTTTGTGGACTTACACACGTTGATTGAGTTGAACTGCGAATTAAAAAATACTCCAGAAGGTCCAAACACACCATAGTGGCTTACTGTAAACTACAGGACTCAACTTTGACTTCGGAACTTACCCTCAGGTTAACAGCTGACATACGTATGCATCCCCTTCCATGTCGGTATCGAAGGCAATGAAGCATCCAGCCTAAACACGCACACACTTGCTGGTGTTCATCTCCTGTCGCAAGGTACGGAGGGATGTCGTCATAGATATTTACTAAAACAGAAAGCAGAGGCAGTGTCCCATAAGAACATAATCAAACATAATTAACGATTGCGCGTTCACGCTACCAAAAAGGGAGAGACTATGGAATACCAGAACCCCGATCAATCATGGAATTTTATTAGGGACTTGAACGTGTTTGATATCATCTAATATAGCCATACTAGATTTCCTAATATAATATAATATAAATCATATTGTACTCTTTGCGCAGTTAATACCCTGTCACTAATGAAACCACAATGTAGTTGTAAAGTGAAACGTGGTCACTAACAACCACCTCGGTTGATGTAACAATAAACTAAATATTTAAAAAAATAATGGAAATATTTTCAGTAATCCTGAATTTATTCATTAAATTGGTAATTATCAAGTCGGGAGAAAAAGACAGGGAAATGTGACAAAAATAAAGAATATCTGTAAAAATCAATAAATACAGGCATTAATACAGAATTGTGGAAGTAATTTATCTATATTTCAATATCGAAACAAATAAAATACACAAGGTAAGGCATTTTAAAAAACAGTAAATTATTAGGCCCTAATAGGTTACATATTACAAGGAAAGATCAGAAGCAACATTTACGGCTTGCATATCACATTCATCATCAAATAAATTAATTATGGGCATTAATACGTCTGCATGAAATTATTATCTCGAATAAAAAAAATCAATTTAACTTCCATATCAAAATTAATAGATCACAGAATTCGATTGCAATAAAGAAATCACTATTTTGTTAGGACCGAATCGCTTACATAACATACGACACGACCAAATGCAACACTAACGGCCTGCATATTACGTTCAGAATTAATTAAATAAATGCATTAATCAATCATATTACATGGAATTATATCGAATAAAACTCTTTTATATTGAATTTCCATATGAAAAGTAAAGAAACAACAAGCGACTGCAGTGAAAGGTATCAGCAGTTCGTTTGACCGGAATTCGTTACATTATATGAGTGAAGGTTGATTGCAACATTTACGGCCTGCATATTACGTTCATAAATACGTTTCCACGTACCTTGTGCCGCCCACGGTTGTACTGAAAGGCGTGATATGTAATTCTGCATCGGATGCTACACTTTACTGCACTGGAATAAACGATTGAACGGCTGCGAAACGACTTTTTATTACGAGCGATTAACGTGACCGAGATTCAAACGCCCGCCATATTGCGAAGGTTTTGTGACTCGCTCCAAAGCTCACATGGAGATGTCTTTGGCCAGAGTAATATTTACCCAGCCAAGTGCATTGAATATCTTCAGTGTTAGGCCGGACGGTTACAGCACCGTCAATGCTACATTAATGGCATGCATTTTACGTCCACAATTAAATAAATAAAAGACAAGCATTAATACGTCATACTGAAAGGAATAATCCGGAAGAAGACTGTATTCCCATATTACTTAAAATTAAACACAAGTTACTGCACCTACAAAAATCAGGTTTAAATGAAGCACGTACGGCTTGTGTTAATAACTGATTAAATTAAATTAAATACAGGCAATAATGAAGCATTGTGTAAGAATTTAACTGGAAATTTTTTTAACTATATTTACATATCGTAATTAATAAAATACAGTATGTACGGCACTTAAAAAAACAGTAATATGTTAGGCTGGAATCGGTTACATATTATGGGGAAAGATCAAATAAAACATTTACGGCTTCCATATCACATTCCTAATAAAATAATTAAAATTTGGGCATTAATACGTGAAAATAAAATATATTATCTCGAACAAAAAAATAAAATTTAATTTCCATATGAGAAAGTAATGAATCACAGAATTCTATTGCAATAAAGATATCACTATTTTGTTAGGACCGAATCGCTTACATAACATACGACACGACCAAATGAAACACTAACTGCCTGCATATTACGTTCAGAATTAATTAACCAATCATATTAAAAGGAATTATATCGAATAAAACTCTTTTATATTGAATTTCCATATGAAAAGGAAAGAAACACAAAGCGACAGCAGTCAAAGGTATCAGAAGTTCGTTAGGTCAGAATCCGTTAGGTTATACGCAGCAAGGTCGTTTGCAACGTTAAGGGCATTCATATTACGGTCATAAATACGTTTCCACGTACCTTGTGCCGCCCACTTGTGTACTGGAAGACGTGGCACGTAATTCTACATCGGATGCTACACATTATTGCACTCCATTGAGCGATTGAACGCCCACGACACAAGATTTATTACGAGCGGTGCAGGTCCGTTAAATTCGAACGCGCGCCATATTGCGAAACTCTTGTGACGTCACGCGCCACTTGAGACTCGCTCTCATTGGCAAAGATATAGTTATCTAGCAAAGTGCAATGAATATTTCCTGTGATCGGCCGGACGGTTATTTTAGGATAAAATGCTATATGGCTTCTATTTTAAGTTCATAATTAATTAAACAAAATAAACGCATTAATACGTCATTGTAGAAGGAATTAACTGGAAGAAAAATAATTAAACACGATTGCCATTTTAGAAACTTTGAAACACACAAGGCACTGCAGTTAGAAACGGCAGAAATCTAAATTTTTATTAAAGGAATAGGGGATACTATAGTAATTGATTTACATTCTCTTATAGATTGGTAAATGTAGAATAAGAACGGTTCCTAAGAAAAACACAAAGATACAGAAGACACTGACACTCAGACAGACTCACACACACATACATACGCTCACATTCAGACATACACACATTCAGATATCCACACATACATACACTCACAGACAGGCACACACACACTTACTCATATAGGCGCACACACACAAATACACATATACACTCATTAATTATTAATATTAAAATAAATCAGATTGTAGAAAACTAATTAATATTATATTAATAACACTATATAATTTTTTCTTCGTCATAATAAGAGTAACAATTACAAATTTAATTAATCACAGAACGCAATTGCAATAAATAAATCAGCTTTTTTAGACCTGAATCGGTTACACAATATACGACATGATCAAATGCAACACTAACGGCTTGCTAATTACATAAATGTTTACCAACATTAAGTAAAGGTATGAATTAGTCTAAGTAAAAGTTATTATATCAATGAAATCTCATTTATACTGAATATCCGTTTCAAAACTAAGGAAACTCACAAGAGACTGCAGTAAAAGGTATCAGAAGTTCGTTAGGTCAGAATCCGTTAGGTTATACGCAGCAAGGTCGTTTGCAACGTTAAGGGCATTCATATTACGGTCATAAATAAGTTTCCACATACCTTGTGCTGCCCATAAAAACATACACACACACACACACACACACTCAAAAACACACACACTCAAACACACATAAACACGACACACACAGAAAGAGGGAGACACTCAGGTGCACACACAGACTTCCACACATACAAACATATTACACATACACAAATACAGATACAGATATACATACACACATAGACACACACATACATACATACACATACACACACACATACAAACAGACACACACAAATATACAGAAGACACTGACACTCGGACCGACAGAGACACATTCAGATATCCACACATTCACACATACATACACACACAGACAGACAGGAACAGACAGGAACACACATACACACACAAACGCACACTTACTCACATACGCACACTTACTCACATAGGCACACACATACACATACACATATACACTTATTTAGACATACATACACACACACACACAAATGCATACATTTACATACACATAAAACATACAGACATTCACTTAAACACATATAAACACAAAAGACACCACCCTGAAGTTACAAACACACACACACACACACACACACACAAACATACAGAAGACACTTACACTCAAACAGACTCACACACACATACATACATACATACATACATACATACACTCACATTCAGATATCCACACATTGACACATACACAGACACTTCCACATGCACACACACACATACACAAACTTACTCACATAGGCACATGCACAAACACACCTACACATACACTCATTTAGACACACACACACACAATCAATACGACTAAAAGACATAATATCATAGAAAACTACTTGATATATACGCTTTGCTAATTTTAAAATTAATGAAACACAGAATTCAATAAAGAAATCAAATTTGTTAGACCTGAATAGGTTACATAATATAGGACCTACACAGGTACATACTCACATACATACATGAATCCATTCACACACACATACTTACATAAAAACATACACACATTCACTCAAACACACATAAACACGACACACACAGAGAGAGGAGGACACACAGGCACAAACAGACATACAGACATCCAGACATACAAACATATTAAGCATACACAAATACAGATATATATACATACACACATACACAGACATTCATACACACACACATACATACATACATACATACAAACAGACACAAACATACAAAAGACACTGACACTCGGACAGACAGACACACATTCAAACATACATACACGCACAGACAGGCACGCACAGACAGGCACGCACAGACAGGCACGCACGCACACACACACACACACACACACATACACATATACATATACACTTATTTAGATATACATACATACACACAAATACATACATTCACTTACACATAATCACATAAAACATACAGACATTCACTTAAACACATATAAACACAAAAGACACCACCCTGAAGTAATATGCAAGTATCAAATACATTTATCTTAAATGTTAACATGCCATCTTAAACCTTAAATTTATTCCTTCAATCATAAACCTTTTCTTTAATTGTTAATCCGTAACTATATTTCTTAAACATTAAATTCAATCTTAATCCATTAGCTTCAATTTAAATCCATTATCTTCAAACTTAATTACTTTCAATCATGATCCTTAACATTTAATCTTTTACATTAACCTTAAACATTGATTTTAAATTTTAAATCTTTACATTAAATCTCAAACCTCAACAAAATAATTTAAAATCTTTACCCAAGGTCTTAACCCCTTAGCTAAAATCTTAAACATTTACATTACTTTCCAAAACCTATACCTTAATCATAGACAGATATCTTAAATCGTAAACATTCACGTTAAATCCTAAAACATTACATTAAATATTAAACCTTTACTGTAACTTTAAACCTTTATGTTAGATCTTTACTTTTTAATTGAATCCTAAACCTTTACGTTAATTTTAAAACCCTTTAATTCTTAAACCTCAACCATAAATCATTCCTTAACGTTTACCTAAAAACTTAAAGTTTTACATGTATTCTTAATTGTAAGGTGATTAAGAAAAGTGCCAGTATATTGAACTTCCACGTGTTATATGTTTCAAATAAATTTCTGCAGAATTATGAAAATTTTAGATGGATATCCTGCAATGATTTCAGAAATTAGAATGAAGTTACATAACAAAACTTTCCTCTCTGAGTTTGTTCTCAGCAGGAATTACATATCTTTTCATAACATAATATACATTCAAATAAGTGGCACAAACATTAACCTGATTAATTTGCTTAGAGATATTTTTTATTTTAAAGAAGGATTTGTTGTATAAAAAATTTAAGTTTACATTACTGATTTTATTGTAAGAGTTGTTGATGGTAGAAAAGTAAAACTAATTAAAAATGAAAGTTAATGTATTATAAATGATTTTAACAAACTGTAATTGAGAATATCCAACATTATTTGTAAATTGATATTTAGTAAGATTTTGTTGAAAAAGTTAACAAATCACAATTAAAATGTTTACATTAATGAAATTTAAATAATCAAATCAATTTAATTAACGTAAAATATTCTCTAATATTCGAGATAGTAAAAAGGGAGAAAGGGAGAAAGAAATCATTAGCTTGTTCCCTATTATAAATACAAGTAAATAACAGGTAACTTTAACAATATTTATTGCCAAAAGAATAATTTCAATTATGTACCTTTAATCTCCCCCTGAATGTTGTTCCCATATATCTGACACATCTTTGGACTCAAATCAGAAACGACATTTATCACGGGAACACTTTCGACCGTTACATTTATATTGTGCGCCATGTTCGTTGTACCTTGTTGTGAAGCGATGACTCGTTCTCGGGCTCCAGAGCTTTGTAATGAACACGTATTTCAGTTGGCGGGCGATCCTCTTGCGCTCATCTAAAGTAGTTTTCTATGTTAAAAACTCCACTATTTTACCTGTATGTGTAGATATTTCTAATAAAATATAAATGAGTTCACATTACAATCATTATGTTATTACGGTAAAAGGAAGATGATGAATGACATATTAAATTATTGATAACTTATTTTATCCATTTCGTTGGAATACTGGCAAGGTGGACATAGATTACATTACATAAATTTTAAAAAATTATTTTTTTATTTTTTCGGAACATAGTATTCATCAATGCAAGAAAATATCAATGAAAGACGTTATAAGTCAGTCAATATAAAATAGGAATGTTTATAATGATTTTTCTATTTTTTCCTATTTTACGTAATTATTCATTCATAAAATAGTATATTCTCACCTTTTTCTTATTCACACACGCGCGCACACACATACACAATTATATATTTATATATTGTGGTAATTAAAAGGAAATAATTCATTAATAAACAAACTCATTGTTAGCGGCATAAAACACAGGTTGTGCACAAGAATGCCACGTTTGTGGGTAATTGGAGGCTGTTTGGTTCGCTAGTCGCGCATAGCAGAGTCTGTGGGGAGGCGAGCTCCAGGAAAGTCGTCTTGGAAATTTAGCAGTGGTCAGACGAAAAGTATAATATTCAGAAAGTGTCTGGATACATGTAACAGTTAAAACAGTTAGAACATTTTCCAATGTGCAGTCTGTGAATTAACTACGTAATACTCAACGCTAAATATTTAGAGCGCACTGTAAATTGTTATATTTTCGATTTTTGGAGCCCAGGCAACTGCATCCAGCAGTTAATGAACTTCGGAACGAGCTAATAATATTTCCGAAACAAACAGTGAACCATTTTGCAAACTAAAAGTGTTTTTTAGAATCAGTGTTAAAAAGGGCTCGTCTTTAAAGTGTGTGATTTAGTGTGTGATATGTGTGTGTGTACGAATGAGCCAAACTTTCTTGAGTACCAGAGACAGTAAGTTAATTTTACAGAATTACTGTTTGTAAACTCATAAGTAAAGGTATTATCGTCAGATTTCGAATTTCGTTCCGAATGTTAAGTGCATATTTTGTTTGTTGACATCGTAATAATCTATTGATGAAGCTTGATAAATTTAATTGTTAAGAAGTAGTTCTTTATTAATTGCCCAGTAAATGACCCTGAACTCAAAAGGAATTTGAGTTACAATGCATCTCAGATAAATGATCATTTGTGCCGTTGGTATTGGGAATAAATTTGTTGATTAAATGGGAGTAAAAAGATAATAATATTGAGTCATAAAGAAGATGGGAAGAAAGGAAGGTGGAAGAACAATTAATGGAAGAAACAAATGTAAGCAAGGAAATGGGACAAAAATGAGGTATAAATTATGGATTAATATTAACAAACAAACAGAAAATGTAAGCAGAAAAACTTGAAAATTTGGTACAAGAAGGAGAAGAATTATAAGAGGTTAAAGTAATTGTTAGAATTTCTGCAACAAAAGGATTAATAGAATAGAAAAATAAAAGTATAATATAAATAACATAAATAATAAGTATTGGGAAGGAATATTTTTTTCAGCATAATGATGTATTATTTGGAGAAATTATAATGGAAAAATGGGTTATTCAATTGTTCCCAAAGCAGTGATAAATTATTATGACATATTTTCATGATAATAATGGACATGTTGGAATTGAATGAATGAAATTTATGATGGATAAAAGGGTGACTTGGAAGGGAAGGATGACTGACATTAAAATTATGTTCGTAGTTAAGATAACTGTCAAAGAAATAAGTATAGAAACAGAGTATGAGTGTAAATTTCAGCATATTATTGCACAAGAACCAGGAGAGATGATAGAAATTGATTTACTAGGACCATTACCTAGAAGCAAAGGTGGTTGTGTTTTTGTATTAGTAAATGTTGATATATTTTCTAAAATGGTAAAATTGTATGGTTTAATAAATGAAATAGCTAAGACATGTTTTAAAAAATTGGTAGAGGAATATTTGATTGGGTGAGCTAAAGCAAAGAAAATTTTAACTGATAATGGAAAGCAATTTAATTGAAAGAAGTTTAAAGGAGTTGTAACAATGTTTACAACAATAAGATATCCTCAATCAAATTTAGCAAAAAGTTATATTAGACAAATAATAGACTGATAATGTAAATATGTTTACTTTGTTTAGAAAATTGATCACTATGTTAATATCACTTTGTAATATCAAAATCATTGATACAACAGTTACTTTGTACACACATCTTTGATCCTTGTATATATTCTCTCTCCTTTTTAAGCTCTATCGTAACAAGTGTAGATGTGTGTGTTCTGTTTAAGCAATATGTAAACTGTAATCGCATCATGCTTCGAGTAAAGCTTTTATGATTATCTTCAAACAGTGAACTTAAATTATTCTTCATTATTAGTTTGCCTAATACCATAATAGATATTATATTAGTATAATGTCTCATAAACAAGTTTTGTCAAAAGATAATAATAAATTGATTATGTGTATTATAAATATAGTATGGTAATGAGTTATATTCCTGACGAATTACATTTGTTCAAGGAGCGCAAATGGGAAATTGGAAAGATATTACAATTTCTAGAAGAAATAACAAGTGAAATGGAAGAAAGCAAGACCAAAAATACTTATTGTGGCAGATTTGATACTTCTAAAAAAACGGGAGTATCAGATCAGTATATAAACACATTTGAATGTTTCAAATTGTTTATGAAGGTCCTTACAGAATAATAACTAATAGAGGATTCAATAGCTATGACATTTCTTTTAATCATAATGCTTTACCTTATATATTAAACAGTACCCTTAAAACATAAACATTTACATTCATAGCTTTACCTTAAATCTTAAACCGTTAACTATTCTCCTTAAACCATTAACCTTAAATCATTCCTATTCCTATTCTCTTTCCCTTTTATTGTCACTTTCTCTTTCCATATAACTTTAACATACACTTAAATATTTATTCCTTCAAACTTAATCCTATATGTATACTTACATATCCAGTTTTGATCTACAATGTTCAACGTTAAAATGAAACATACAAGTGGATAGCATGAAATATGTGTTAAATGTGTTAAAATCCTGTTCAACATATTACCAACTTAATAAACCATTAATTGGAAGAATATTATTTGCTCATCAGAAAATTAATGTCTGTCCCACATTACAAACACAGATTAAACAGGTGTTAGTTACTACAGGCCATTAGATCTGAATACAATATATTCTAAGATTAAGGAAAAGATTATTCACGATAGGTTAATCAAATTTCTGGACATTCAAGTCTACCTTGAGGGATGATACTGTAGACGGAAAAATTTCTGGTGGGTAACCAGTGACACGGGACAGTTAAATATTTCACAATACCCCAAATTGTGTCCCAATCATGAACTTTATGATTTCACTCTCCCAGTTTGTAATCACCAGGAATTACATTTCTTTCAAATCATCATCTGCAAACAAATAAGTAGCACAGCTATTAGCTTTTGTATGGACCATTGCAATAGCAACACTTAAAAACTTGCTTGCAAACCTTAACCTGATTCAGTTTCATACAGGATACTACATTATAATGGAATTGAAGATTGTCAATTATTAATATTTGAAAGAAAGATTTGATGTATTCAAAATTTAAGTTTACATTACTGATGTTAATGTATTTGTTGTTGATGGTAGAGAAATAGAACCAATTAAAAGATGTTACAGTGATAGTAAAAGTGCATAATATAACATTCAGAAAGTTAATGTATTGTAAACTATTTGATAAAACTGTAATTGAGAGTATCTAACATTAATTATAAATTTATATTCAGTAAGCTTTAGTTCAAAAATTAAACAATTCACAAATAAAGATTTATATTCATGAAATTTAAATAATCAAATTAATTTAATTTATGTAATATAGTCTCCAATTTTCGGAATAATAAAAAGGGAGAAAGAAACATTTAGCTTGTTCTGTATTATAAAGACAAGTAAATCACAGGCAACATTTCTGAAACATAAACTAAAAAACCTTAATTTTACACCTTTTTCTTATACTGTACTTCAATTCTTAATCCTTATCAACAGTTCTAAAACATTAAATAATAAAAACTTAAAATTTACACCTTCTTCTTAAATCTTTACTTTAATTCTTAATCCTTATCTACAGTTCTGAAACAATTAATAATAAACCTGAAATATACACCTTCATCATAAACCTTTACTTTAATTCTTATCTACAATTCTAAAACATTAAAAAAAACCTTAAATTTACTACTTCTTCATAAACCTTTACTTTAATTTTTAATCCTTGTATACAGATCTGAAACATTAAATAATAAACCTTAAATTTACATCTTCTTCAGAAACCTTTACTTTAATTTCTGATCCTTATCTACAATTCTAAAACATTAAAAAATAAATCTTAAATTTACTACTTCTTCAAAAACCTTTACTTATAATTCTTAATCCTTGTCTACAGATCTGAAACATTGAATAATAAACCTTAAATTTACATCTTCTTCATAAACCATTACTTTAATTCATGATCCTTATCTACAATTCCAAAAAATTAATAAATAAACCTTAAATTTACTACTTCCTCATAAACCTTTACTTTAATTTTTAATCCATAACTACAGTTCTGAAACAATAAAAAAAAACAATAAATTTACACCTTCATCATAAACCTTAAATTTAAACCTTCATCATAAACATTAACTTAACACCGTCCTCATCAATCTTAAATTTTCACCTTCCTCATAAATTTTAAATTTATATCTTCATCATAAACCTTAAATTTATACCTTCATCATAAACCTTAAATTTTCACCTTCATCATAAACCTTAACTTTAATTCTTAATCCTTATCTTCAGTTCTGAAACATTAAATAACAAATCTAAAATATACACCTTCTTCATAAACTTTGACCTTAATTCTTAAATACAATCCTAAAACATTAAAAAATATACCTTAAATTTACGACTTCCTCATAAACCTTTACTTAAAATTCTTAATCATTGTCTACAGATCTGAAACGTTAAATAATAAACCTTAAATTTACAACTTCTTCATAAACCTTTACTTTAATTTAACATCGTTATCAACAAATCTAAAACATTAAAAAATAAACCTTAAATTTACTACTTCTTCAGAAACCTTTACTTTAATACTTAATCCTTATCTACAGTTCTGAAACATTAAATAATAAATCCAAAATTTACACCTTCTTTATATACCTTTACTTTAATTTTTAATCCTTATCTACAGTACTAAAATATAAAATAATAAATCTAAAATTTACACCTTCATTATATACCTTTACTTTAATTTTTAATCATTATCTACATTTCTGAGATATTAAAAAATAAACCAAAATTTTACACCATCATAAACCTTAAATTTACACCTTCATCATAAACCTTAAATTTACAGCTTCATCATAAATCTGAAATTTTCACCTTCCTCATAAATCTTAAATTTATACATTCATCATAAGCTTTAAATTTTCACCTTCATCATAAACCTTAACTATAATTCTTCATCCTTATCTACAGTTATGAAACATTACATAATAAACCTTTACATTAATTCATAAGCCTTATCTACAGTTCTGAAACATAAACTAAAAAACCTTAATTTTACACCTTTTTCTTAAACTTTACTTTAATTCATAATCCTTATCTACAGTTCTAAAACCTTGAATAATAAAAACTTAAAATTTACAGTTTCTTCATAAATCTTTACTTTAATTCTTAATCCTTATCTAATGTTCTGAAACATTTTAATAATAAACCTAAAATTTCCTACTTTTTCATAAACCTTTACTTTAATTCTTAATCCTATTATACAGATCTGAATCATTAAATAATAAACCTTAAATTTACATCTCCTTCAGAAACCTTTACTTTAATAATTAATCCTTATCTTCAGTTCTGAAACATTAAATAATAAATCCAAAATTTACACCTTCTTTATATCCCTTTACATTAATTCTTAATCCTTATCTAAAATTCCAAAAAATTGAATAATAAACCTTAAATTTACTACTTCCTCATAAACCTTTACTTTAACTTTTAATCAATAACTACAGTTCTGAAACATTAAAAAAAACCAATAAATTTACACCTTCATCATAAACCTTAAATTTAACACCTTCCTTATAAATCTTAAATTTACACCTTCATTATAAATCTTAAAATTTCCCCTTTTTCATAAATCCTAAATTTATACCTTCCTCATCAATCTTAAATTGATACTTTCATCATGAATATTAAATTTATACCTTCATCGTGAATCTTAAATTTATACCTTCATCATGAATCTTAATTTTATACCTTCATCATGAATCTTAAATTATTACCTTCATGATGAATCTTAAATTTATACCTTCATCATCAATCTTAAATTTATACATTCATGATGAATCTTAAATTTATACCTTCATCATAAATCTTAAATTTATACCTTCATCATAAACCTTAAAATTTCACCTTCATCATAAACCTTAACTTTAATCCTTATTCCGTATCTACATTCTTGAAACATTACATAATAAACCTTTACATTAATTATTAAGCCTTATCTACAGTTCTGAAACAATTAATAATAAACCTGAAATATACACCTTCATCATAAACCTTTCCTTTCATTCTTATCTACAATTCTAAGACATTCTCAAATAAACCTTAAATTTACAACTTCTTCATAAACCCTTACTTTAATTCTTAATCCTTGTCTACAGATCTGAAACATTAAATACTAAACCTTAAATTTACTACTTCTTCAGAAACGTTTACCTTAATACTTAATCCTTATCTTCAGTTCTAAAAATTGAATAATAAAAACTTAAAATTTATAGTTTCTTCATAAACCTTTACTTTAATTCTTGATCCTTATCTAATGTTCTGAAACATTAAAAAATAAAGCTAAAATATACACCTTCTTCATAAACCTTTACTTTAATTCTTATCTACATTTCTAAGACATTCAAAAATAAACCTTAAATTTAGTACTTCTTCATAAACCCTTACTTTAATTCTTAATCCTTGTCTACCGATCTAAAACATTTAATAATAAACCTTAAATTTACTACTTATTCAGAAACGTTAACTTTAATAATTAATCCTTATCTTCAGTTCTGAAACTTTAAATAATAAATCCAAAAGTTACACCTTCTTTATTTACCTTTACTTCAATTCTTAATCCTTATCTACACTTATGAAACAAACTAAAAAACCTTAATTTTACAACTTTTTCTTAAACTTTACTTTAATTCATAATCCTTATCTACAGTTCTAAAAATTGAATAATAAAAACTTAAAATTTACAGTTTCTTCATAAATCTTTACTTTCATTCTTAATCCTTATCTAATGTTCTGAAACATTAAATAATAAACCTAAAATATACACCTTCTTCATAAACCTTTACTTTAATTCTTATCTACAATTCCAAAAATTTAAAAAATAAACCTTAAATTTACTACTTCCTCATAAACCTTAACTTTAATTTTTAATCCATAACTACAGTTCTAAAACATTAAAAAAAACAATAAATTTACACCTTCATCATAAACATTTAATTTACACCTTCATCATAAACATTTAATTTACACCTTCCTCATAAATCTTAAATTTTCACCTTCCTCATAAATCTTCAATTTATATCTTCATCATAAATCTTAACTTTAATTCTTAATCCTTAGCAACAGTTCTGAAATATTACATAATAAACCTTTACATTAATTCTTAAGCCTTATCTACAAATCTGAAACATAAACTAAAAAACCTTAATTCTACACATTTTTCTCATACTTTACTTTAATTCTTAATCCTTATCAACAGTTCTGAAACAATAAATAATAAACCTGAAATATACACCTTCATCATAAACCTTTACTTTCATTCTTATCTACAATTCTAAAACATTAAAAAATAAAACTTAAATTTACAAATTCTTCATAAACCTTTACTTTAATTCATAATCCTATTATACAGATATTAAATAATAAACCTTAAATTTACATCTTCTTCAGTAACCTTTACTTTAATTTGTGATCCTTATCTACATTTCTAAGACATTCAAAAATAAACCTTAAATTTACTACTTCTTCATCAACCCTTACTTTAATTCTTAATCCTTGTCTACAGATCTGAAACATTAAATAATAAATCCAAAATTTACACCTTCTTTATATACCTTTACTTTAATTCTTAATCCTTATCTACAATTCCAAAAAATTGAAAAATAAACCTTAAATTTACTACTTCCACATAAACCTTTACTTTAATTTTTAATCCATAACTACAGTTCTGAAACATTAAAAAAAACTATAAATTTACACCATCATAATCCTCAAATTTACACCTTCATCATAAACCTTAAATATACACCTTCTTCATAAACCTTCAATTTTCACCTTCATCATAAACCTTAAATTTTCACCTTCGTCATAAACCTTAAATTTACACCTTCATCATCAACCTTAACTTTAAATCTTGATCCTTATCTACAGTTCTGAAACATTACATCGTAAACTTTTACTTTAATTCTTAAGCCTTATCTACAGTTCTGAAACATTAAATAATAAAAACTTAAATTTTACATCTTCTTCATAAACCTTTACTTTAATTCTTAATCCTTGTATACAAATCTGAAACATTAAATAATAAACCTTAAATTTACTACTTCTTCAGATACCTTTACTTTAATACTTAATCCTTATCTACAGTTCTGAAACATTAAATAATAAATCCAAAATTTACAACTTCTTTATATACCTTTACTTAAATTCTTAATCCTTTTCTACAGTTCTGAAACATTTTAATAATAAAACTAAAATTTTCTACTTCTTCATAATCCTTTACTTTTATTCTTAATCCTTATTTTCAGTTCTGAAACATTTAATAAAAACCCTCAAATTTACTCCTTCTTCATAAACCTTAAATTTACACATTCATCATAAACCCATAATATACACGTTCATCATAAAACTTAAATTTTCACCTTAATCATAAACCTTAAATTTACACCTTCATCATAAACCTTAAATATACACCTACATCATAAACCTTAAATTTACACCTTCACCAAAATCCTTAACTTTAATCTTGATCCTTATCAACAGTTCTGAAACATTACATAATAAACCTTTACACTAATTCTTAAGCCTTATCTACAGTTCTGAAACATTAAATAATAAATCCAAAATTTACAACTTCTTTATATACCTTTACTTAAATTCTTAATCCTTTTCTACAGTTCTGAAACATTTTAATAATAAACCTAAAATTTTCTACTTCTTCATAATCCTTTACTTTTATTCTTAATCCTTATTTTCAGTTCTGAAACATTTAATAAAAACCCTCAAATTTACTCCTTCTTCATAAACCTTAAATTTACACCTTCATCATAAACCCATAATATACACGTTCATCATAAAACTTAAATTTTCACCTTAATCATAAACCTTAAATTTACACCTTCATCATAAACCTTAAATATACACCTACATCATAAACCTTAAATTTACACCTTCACCAAAATCCTTAACTTTAATCTTGATCCTTATCAACAGTTCTGAAACATTACATAATAAACCTTTACATTAATTCTTAAGCCTTATCTACAGTTATGAAACAAACTAAAAAACCTTAATTTTACACCTTTTTCTTAAACTTTACTTTAATTCATAATTCTTATCTACAGTTCTAAAACTTTAAATAATAAAAACTTAGAATTTACAGTTTCTTCATAAATCTTTACTTTAATTCTTAATCCTTATCTAATGTTCTGAAACATTAAATAATAAACCTAAAATATACACCTTCTTCATAAACCTTTACTTTAATTCTTATCTACAATTCTAAAACATTAAAAAATAAACATTAAATTTACTACTTCTTCAGAAACCTTTACTTTAATACTGAATCCTTATCTACAGTTCTGAAACATTAAATAATAAATCCAAAATTTACATCTACATGATAACTTTTACTTTAATTTTTAATCATTATCTACAGTTCTGAAGTATTAAAAAATAGACCAAAAGATTACACCTTCATCATAAACCTTTAATTTACACCTTCTTCATAAACCTTTACTTTAATTCTTATCTACAATTCTAAAGCATTAAAAAATAAACCTTAAATTTACTACTTTTCCATAAACCTTTACTTTAATTCTTAATCCTTTTATACAGATCTGAAACATTAAATAATAAACCTTAAATTTACATCTTCTTCAGAAACCTTTACTTTAATTTGTGATCCTTTTCTACATTTCTAAGACATTCAAAAATAAACCTTAAATTTACTACTTCTTCATAAACCCTTACTTTAATTCTTAATCCTTATCTAAAATTCCAAAAAATTGAAAAATAAACCTTAAATTTACACCTACATCATAAAACTTAAATTTTCACCTCCATCATAAACCTTAAATTTTCACCATCATCATCAACCTTAACTTTAATTCTTGATCCTTATCTACAGTTCTGAAATATTAAATAATAAAAACTTAAATTTTACATCTTCTTCATAAACCTTAACTTTAATTTTTAATCCTTATCTATAGTTCTGAAACATTAAATAATAAATCAAAAATTTACACCTTCTTTATATACCTTTACTTTAATTCTTAATCCTTATCTACAGTTCTGAAGCATTAAAAATTAAACCAAAAGTTTACATCTTCATCATAAACCTTAAATTTTCACCTTCATCATAAACCTTAACTTTAATTCTTCATCCTTATCTACAATTGTGAAACATTACATAATAAACCTTTACATTAATTCTTAAGCCTTATCTACAGTTCTGAAACTTAAACTAAAAAAACTTAAGTTTACACCTTTTTTTAAACTTTACTTTACTTCATCATTCTTATCTACAGTTCTAAAACTTTAAATAATAAAAACTTAAAATTTACAGTTTCTTCATAAATCTTTACTTTAATTCTTATCTACATTTCTAAGACATTCAAAAATAAACCTAAAATTTACTACTTCTTCAGAAACCATTACTTTAATACTGAATCCTTATCTACAGTTCTGAAACATTAAATAATAAATCCAAAATTTACATCTACTTCATAACTTTTACTTTAATTTTTAATCATTATCTACAGTTCTGAAGTATTAAAAAATAGACCAAAAGATTACACCTTCATCATAAACCTTTAATTTACACCTTCATCATAAACCTAAACTTTAATTCTTGATCCTTATCTACAGTTTTAAAACATTACATAATAAACCTTTACATTATATCTTAAGCCTTATCTACAATTCTGAAACGTAAACTAAAAAACATTAATTTTACACCTATTTCTCATACTTTACTTTAATTTTTAATCCTTATCAACAGTTCTAACACATTAAATAATAAAAACTTAAAATTTACACCTTCTTCATAAATCTTTACTTTAATTCTTAATCCTTAACTACAGTTCTGAAACAATTAATAATGAACCTGAAATATACATCTTCATCATAAACCTTTACGTACATTCTTATCTACAATTCTAAAGCATTAAAAAATAAACATTAAATTTACTACTTTTTCATAAACCTTTACTTTAATTCTTAATCCTTATCTACAATTCCAAAAAATTGAAAAATAAACCTTAAATTTTTTACTTCCTCATACACCTTTACTTTAATTTTTAATCCATAACTACAGTTCTGAAACATTAAAAAAAAACAATAAATTTACACCTTCATAATAAACCTTAAATTTACACGTTCATCATAAACCTTAACTTTAATTCTTGATCCTTATCTACAGTTCTGAAACATTTTAATAATAAACCTAAAATTTTCTACTTCTTCATAATCCTTTACTTTTATTCTTAATCCTTATTTTCAGTTCTGAAACATTTAATAAAAACCCTCAAATTTACTCCTTCTTTATAAACCTTAAATTTACACCTTCATCATAAATCCATAATTTACACGTTCATCATAAAACTTAAATTTTCACCTTTAACATAAACCTTAACATTAATTCTTGATCGTAACCTACTTTAATTCTTGCTTCTTATCTACAGTTCTGAAACATTAAATAATAAATCTAAAATTTACACCTTCATCATAAACCTTAAATTTACACCTTCATCATAAACCTTAAATTTACACCTTCATCATAAACCTTAAATATACACCTTCATCATAAACATTTAATTTACACGTACATCATAAACATTTATTTTCACCTTCATCATAAACATTTAATTTACACCTTCATTATTAACATTTAATTTACACCTTCATCATAAACATTTAATTTACACCTTCCTCATAAATCTTAAATTTATACCTTCATCATAAATCTTAACTTTAATTCTTAATCCTTATCTACAGTTCTGAAACATTACATAATAAACCTTTACAAATCTGAAACATAAACTAAAAAACCTTAATTTTACACGTTTTACTCATACTTTACTATAATTCTTAATCCTTATCAACAGTTCTAACACATTAAATAATAAAAACTTAAAATTTTCACCTTCTTCATAAATCTTTACTTTAATTCTTAATCCTTATCTACAGTTCTGAAACAATTCATAATAAACCTGAAATATACACCTTCATCATAAACCTTTACTTTCATTCCTATCTACAATTCTAAAACATTAAAAAATAAACCTTAAATTTACTACTTCATCATAAACCTTTACTTTAATTCTTAATCCTTGTATACAGATCTGAAACATTAAATAATAAACCTTAAATTGACTACTTCTTCAGATACCTTTACTTTAATACTTAATCCTTATCTACAGTTCTGAAACAAACTAAAAAAACCTTAATTTTACACCTTTTTCTTAAACTTTACTTTAATTCCTAATTCATATCTACAGATCTAAAACTTCAAATAATAAAAACTTAGAATTTACAGTTTCTTCATAAATCTTTACTTTAATTCTTAATCCTTATCTACAGTTCTGAAGCATTAAAAATTAAACCAAAAGTTTACACCTTCATTAGAAACCTTAAATTTACACTTTCCTCATAAATCTTAAATTTTCACCTTCTTCATCAATCTTAAATTTATACCTTCATCATAAACTTTAAAATTTCACCTTCATCATAAACCTTAACTATAATCCTTAATCCTTATCTACAGTACTGAAACATTACATAATAAACCTTTACATTAATTATTAAGCCTTATCTACAGTTCTGAAACAATTAATAATAAACCTGAAATATACAACTTCTTCATAAACCTTTACTTTAATTCTTAATCCTTGTATACAGATCTGAAACATTAAATAATAAACCTTACATTTACTACATCTTCAGATACCTTTACTTTAATACTTAATCCTTATCTACAGTTCTTAAACATTAAATAATAAATCCAATATTTACACCTTCTTTATTTACCTTTACTTTAATTCTTAATCCTTATCTGAAATTTAATAAAATTGAAAAATAAACCTTAAATTTACTACTTCCTCATAAACCTTTACTTTAACTTTTAATCCATAACTACAGTTCTGAAACATTAAAAAAAAACAATAAATTTTCACCTTCATCATAAATCTTAAATTTTCACCTTCATCATCAATCTTAAATTTACACCTTCATCATAAACCTTAAATTTTCACCTTCATTATCAACCTTAACTTTAATTCTTGATCCTTATCTACAGTTCTGAAACATTACATCATAAACTTTAACATTAGTTCTTAAGCCTTATCTACAGTTTGGAAACAAACTAAAAAACCTTAATTTTACAACTTTTTCTTATACTTTACTTTAATTCTTAATCCTTATATACAGTTCTAAAATATTAAATAATAAAAATTTAAATTTTACATCTTCTTCATAAACCTTAAATTTAATTTTTAATCCTGATCAACAGTTCTTAAACATTAAATAATAAATCCAAAATTTACACCTTCTTTATATACCTTTACTTTAATTCTTAATCCTTATCTACAGTTCTGAAACATTAAATAATAAATCTAAAATTTACACCTACTTCATATGCCTTTACTTTAATATTTAATCATTATCTACAGTTCTGAAGCATTAAAAATTAAACCAAAAGTTTACACCTTAATCAGAAACCTTAAATTTACACTTTGCTCAAAAAATCTTAAATTTTCACCTTCCTCGTCAATCTTAAATTTATACCTTCATCATAAACCTTAAAATTTCACCTTCATCAGAAACCTTAACTATAATCCTTAATCCTTATCTACAGTACTTAAACATTACATAATAAACCTTTACATTAATTATTAAGCCTTATCTACAGTTCTGAAACAATTAATAATAAACCTGAAATATACAACTTCTTCATAAACCTTTACTTTAATTCTTAATCCTTGTATACAGATCTGAAACAATAAATAATAAACCTTACATTTACTACTTCTTCAGATACCTTTACTTTAATACTTAATCCTTATCTACAGTTCTGAAACATTAAATAATAAATCCAAAATTTACACCTTCTTTATATACCTTTACTTTAATTCTTAATCCTTATCTACAGTTCTGAAACATTTTAATAATAAACCTAAAATTTTCTACTTCTTCATAATCCTTTACTTTTATTCTTAATCCTTATTTTCAGTTCTGAAACATTTAATAAAAACCCTCAAATTTACTCCTTCTTCATAAACCCATAATTTACACGTTCATCATAAAACTTAAATTTTCACCTTCATCATAAACCTTAAATTTACACCTGGATCATAAACCTTAAATTTACACCTTCATCATAAACCTTAAATTTTCACCTTCATCGTAAACCTTAACTTTAATTCTTCACCCTCATCTACAATTGTGAAACATTACATAATAAACCTTTACATTAATTCTTAAGCCTTATCTACAGTTCTGAAACATAAACTAAAAGACTTTAATTTTACACCTTTTTTTAAACTTTACTTTAATTCATAATTCTTATCTACAGTTCTAAAACTTTAAATAATAAAAACTTATAATTTACAGTTTCTTCATAAATCTTTACTTTAATTCTGAATCCTTATCTAATGTTCTGAAACATTAAAAAATAAAGCTAAAATATACACCTTCTTCATAAACCTTTACTTTAATTCTTATCTACATTTCTAAGACATTCAAAAATAAACCTTAAATTTAGTACTTCTTCATGAACCCTTACTTTAATTCTTAATCCTTGTCTACCGATCTAATACATTAAATAATAAACCTTAAATTTACTACTTATTCAGAAACGTTAACTTTAATAATTAATCCTTATCTTCAGTTCTGAAACTTTAAATAATAAATCCAAAATTTACACCTTCTTTATTTACCTTTACTTTAATTCTTAATCCGTATCTACACTTATGAAACAAACTAAAAAACCTTAATTTTACAACTTTTTCTTAAACTTTACTTTAATTCATAATCCTTATCTACAGTTCTAGAAATTGAATAATAAAAACTTAAAATTTACAGTTTCTTCATAAATCTTTACTTTCATTCTTAATCCTTATCTAATGTTCTGAAACATTAAATAATAAACCTAAAATATACACCTTCTTCATAAACCTTTACTTTAATTCTTATCTACAATTCCAAAAATTTAAAAAATAAACCTTAAATTTACTACTTCCTCATAAACCTTAACTTTAATTTTTAATCCATAACTACCGTTCTAAAACATTAAAAAAAACAATAAATTTACACCTTCATAATAAACATTTAATTTACACCTTCATCATAAACATTTAATTTACACCTTCCTCATAAATCTTAAATTTTCACCTTCCTCATAAATCTTCAATTTATATCTTCATCATAAATCTTAACTTTAATTCTTAATCCTTAGCAACAGTTCTGAAATATTACATAATAAACCTTTACATTAATTCTTAAGCCTTATCTACAAATCTGAAACATAAACTAAAAAACCTTAATTCTACACCTTTTTCTCATACTTTACTTTAATTCTTAATCCTTATCAACAGTTCTGAAACAATAAATAATAAACCTGAAATATACACCTTCATCATAAACCTTTACTTTCATTCTTATCTACAATTCTAAAACATTAAAAAATAAAACTTAAATTTACTACTTCTTCATAAACCTTTACTTTAATTCATAATCCTATTATACAGATATTAAATAATAAACCTTAAATTTACATCTTCTTCAGTAACCTTTACTTTAATTTGTGATCCTTATCTATATTTCTAAGACATTCAAAAATAAACCTTAAATTTACTACTTCTTCATCAACCCTTACTTTAATTCTTAATCCTTGTCTACAGATCTGAAACATTAAATAATAAATCCAAAATTTACACCTTCTTTATATACCTTTACTTTAATTCTTAATCCTTATCTACAATTCCAAAAAATTGAAAAATAAACCTTAAATTTACTACTTCCACATAAACCTTTACTTTAATTTTTAATCCATAACTACAGTTCTGAAACATTAAAAAAAACTATAAATTTACACCATCATAATCCTTAAATTTACACCTTCATCATAAACCTTAAATATACACCTTCATCATAAACCTTCAATTTTCACCTTCATCATAAACCTTAAATTTTCACCTTCGTCATAAACCTTAAATTTACACCTTCATCATCAACCTTAACTTTAAATCTTGATCCTTATCTACAGTTCTGAAACATTACATCGTAAACTTTTACTTTAATTCTTAAGCCTTATCTACAGTTCTGAAACAAACTAAAAAACCTTAATTTTACAACTTTTTCTTATACTTTACCCTAATTCTTAATCCTTATCTACAGTTCTAAAACATTAAATAATAAAAACTTAAATTTTACATCTTCTTCATAAACCTTTACTTTAATTCTTAATCCTTGTATACAAATCTGAAACATTAAATAATAAACCTTAAATTTACTACTTCTTCAGATACCTTTACTTTAATACTTAATCCTTATCTACAGTTCTGAAACATTTTAATAATAAACCTAAAATTTTCTACTTCTTCATAATCCTTTACTTTTATTCTTAATCCTTATTTTCAGTTCTGAAACATTTAATAAAAACCCTCAAATTTACTCCTTCTTCATAAACCTTAAATTTACACCTTCATCATAAACCCATAATTTACACGTTCATCATAAAACTTAAATTTTCACCTTAATCATAAACCTTAAATTTACACCTTCATCATAAACCTTAAATATACACCTACATCATAAACCTTAAATTTACACCTTCACCAAAATCCTTAACTTTAATCTTGATCCTTATCAACAGTTCTGAAACATTACATAATAAACCTTTACATTAATTCTTAAGCCTTATCTACAGTTCTGAAACAAACTAAAAAACCTTAATTTTACACCTTTTTCTTAAACTTTACTTTAATTCATAATTCTTATCTACAGTTCTAAAACTTTAAATAATAAAAACTTAGAATTTACAGTTTCTTCATAAATCTTTACTTTAATTCTTAATCCTTATCTAATGTTCTGAAACATTAAATAATAAACCTAAAATATACACCTTCTTCATAAACCTTTACTTTAATTCTTATCTACAATTCTAAAACATTAAAAAATAAACATTAAATTTACTACTTCTTCAGAAACCTTTACTTTAATACTGAATCCTTATCTACAGTTCTGAAACATTAAATAATAAATCCAAAATTTACATCTACATCATAACTTTTACTTTAATTTTTAATCATTATCAACAGTTCTGAAGTATTAAAAAATAGACCAAAAGATTACACCTTCATCATAAACCTTTAATTTACACCTTCTTCATAAACCTTTACTTTAATTCTTATCTACAATTCTAAAGCATTAAAAAATAAACCTTAAATTTACTACTTTTCCATAAACCTTTACTTTAATTCTTAATCCTTTTATACAGATCTGAAACATTAAATAATAAACCTTAAATTTACATCTTCTTCAGAAACCTTTACTTTAATTTGTGATCCTTTTCTACATTTCTAAGACATTCAAAAATAAACCTTAAATTTACTACTTCTTCATAAACCCTTACTTTAATTCTTAATCCTTATCTAAAATTCCAAAAAATTGAAAAATAAACCTTAAATTTACACCTTCATCATAAAACTTAAATTTTCACCTCCATCATAAACCTTAAATTTTCACCATCATCATCAACCTTAACTTTAATTCTTGATCCTTATCTACAGTTCTGAAATATTAAATAATAAAAACTTAAATTTTACATCTTCTTCATAAACCTTAACTTTAATTTTTAATCCTTATCTACAGTTCTGAAACATTAAATAATAAATCAAAAATTTACACCTTCTTTATATACCTTTACTTTAATTCTTAATCCTTATCTACAGTTCTGAAGCATTAAAAATTAAACCAAAAGTTTACATCTTCATCAGAAACCTTAAATTTACACCTTCATCATAAACATTAAATTTAGACCTTCCTCATAAATCTTAAATTTTCACCTTCCTCATGAATCTTAAATTTATACCTTCATCATAAACCTTAAATTCTCACCTTCATCATAAACCTTAACTTTAATTCTTCATCTTTATCTACAATTGTGAAACATTACATAATAAACCTTTACATTAATTCTTAAGCCTTATCTACAGTTCTGAAACTTAAACTAAAAAAACTTAAGTTTACACCTTTTTTTAAACTTTACTTTACTTCATCATTCTTATCTACAGTTCTAAAACTTTAAATAATAAAAACTTAAAATTTACAGTTTCTTCATAAATCTTTACTTTAATTCTTATCTACATTTCTAAGACATTCAAAAATAAACCTAAAATTTACTACTTCTTCAGAAACCTTTACTTTAATACTGAATCCTTATCTACAGTTCTGAAACATTAAATAATAAATCCAAAATTTACATCTACTTCATAACTTTTACTTTAAATTTTATTCATTATCTACAGTTCTGAAGTATTAAAAAATAGACCAAAAGATTACACCTTCATCATAAACCTTTAATTTACACCTTCATCATAAACCTAAACTTTAATTCTTGATCCTTATCTACAGTTTTAAAACAATACATAATAAACCTTTACATTATATCTTAAGCCTTATCTACAATTCTGAAACGTAAACTAAAAAACCTTAATTCTACACCTTTTTCTCATACTTTACTTTAATTCTTAATCCTTATCAACAGTTCTGAAACAATTAATAATAATCCTGAAATATACACCTTCATCATAAACCTTTACGTACATTCTTATCTACAATTCTAAAGCATTAAAAAATAAACCTTAATTTTACAACTTTTTCTTATACTTTACCCTAATTCTTAATCCTTATCTACAGTTCTAAAACATTAAATAATAAAAACTTAAATTTTACATCTTCTTCATAAACCTTTACTTTAATTCTTAATCCTTGTATACAAATCTGAAACATTAAATAATAAACCTTAAATTTACTACTTCTTCAGATACCTTTACTTTAATACTTAATCCTTATCTACAGTTCTGAAACATTTTAATAATAAACCTAAAATTTTCTACTTCTTCATAATCCTTTACTTTTATTCTTAATCCTTATTTTCAGTTCTGAAACATTTAATAAAAACCCTCAAATTTACTCCTTCTTCATAAACCTTAAATTTACACCTTCATCATAAACCCATAATTTACACGTTCATCATAAAACTTAAATTTTCACCTTAATCATAAACCTTAAATTTACACCTTCATCATAAACCTTAAATATACACCTACATCATAAACCTTAAATTTACACCTTCACCAAAATCCTTAACTTTAATCTTGATCCTTATCAACAGTTCTGAAACATTACATAATAAACCTTTACATTAATTCTTAAGCCTTATCTACAGTTCTGAAACAAACTAAAAAACCTTAATTTTACACCTTTTTCTTAAACTTTACTTTAATTCATAATTCTTATCTACAGTTCTAAAACTTTAAATAATAAAAACTTAGAATTTACAGTTTCTTCATAAATCTTTACTTTAATTCTTAATCCTTATCTAATGTTCTGAAACATTAAATAATAAACCTAAAATATACACCTTCTTCATAAACCTTTACTTTAATTCTTATCTACAATTCTAAAACATTAAAAAATAAACATTAAATTTACTACTTCTTCAGAAACCTTTACTTTAATACTGAATCCTTATCTACAGTTCTGAAACATTAAATAATAAATCCAAAATTTACATCTACATCATAACTTTTACTTTAATTTTTAATCATTATCAACAGTTCTGAAGTATTAAAAAATAGACCAAAAGATTACACCTTCATCATAAACCTTTAATTTACACCTTCTTCATAAACCTTTACTTTAATTCTTATCTACAATTCTAAAGCATTAAAAAATAAACCTTAAATTTACTACTTTTCCATAAACCTTTACTTTAATTCTTAATCCTTTTATACAGATCTGAAACATTAAATAATAAACCTTAAATTTACATCTTCTTCAGAAACCTTTACTTTAATTTGTGATCCTTTTCTACATTTCTAAGACATTCAAAAATAAACCTTAAATTTACTACTTCTTCATAAACCCTTACTTTAATTCTTAATCCTTATCTAAAATTCCAAAAAATTGAAAAATAAACCTTAAATTTACACCTTCATCATAAAACTTAAATTTTCACCTCCATCATAAACCTTAAATTTTCACCATCATCATCAACCTTAACTTTAATTCTTGATCCTTATCTACAGTTCTGAAATATTAAATAATAAAAACTTAAATTTTACATCTTCTTCATAAACCTTAACTTTAATTTTTAATCCTTATCTACAGTTCTGAAACATTAAATAATAAATCAAAAATTTACACCTTCTTTATATACCTTTACTTTAATTCTTAATCCTTATCTACAGTTCTGAAGCATTAAAAATTAAACCAAAAGTTTACATCTTCATCAGAAACCTTAAATTTACACCTTCATCATAAACATTAAATTTAGACCTTCCTCATAAATCTTAAATTTTCACCTTCCTCATGAATCTTAAATTTATACCTTCATCATAAACCTTAAATTCTCACCTTCATCATAAACCTTAACTTTAATTCTTGATCCTTATCTACAGTTTTAAAACATTACATAATAAACCTTTACATTATATCTTAAGCCTTATCTACAATTCTGAAACGTAAACTAAAAAACCTTAATTCTACACCTTTTTCTCATACTTTACTTTAATTCTTAATCCTTATCAACAGTTCTGAAACAATTAATAATAATCCTGAAATATACACCTTCATCATAAACCTTTACGTACATTCTTATCTACAATTCTAAAGCATTAAAAAATAAACCTTAAATTTACTACTTTTTCATAAACCTTTACTTTAATTCTTAATCCTATTATACAGATCTGAATCGTTAAATAATAAACCTTAAATTTACATCTTCTTCAGAAACCTTTACTTTAATTTCTGATCCTTATCTACAATTCTAAAACATTAAAAAATAAATCTTAAATTTACTACTTCTTCAAAAACCTTTACTTATAATTCTTAATCCTTGTCTACAGATCTGAAACATTGAATAATAAACCTTAAATTTACATCTTCTTCATAAACCATTACTTTAATTCATGATCCTTATCTAAAATTCCAAAAAATTAATAAATAAACCTTAAATTTACTACTTCTTCAGAAACCTTTACTTTAATACTTAATCCTTATCTACAGTTCTGAAACATTAAATAATAAATCCAAAATTTACACCTTCTTTATATACCTTTACTTTAATTCTTCATCCTTATCTACAGTTCTGAAACATGAAATACTAAATCTAAAATTTACATCATCATCATAAACCTTTACTTTAATAATTGATCCTTATCTTCAGTTCTGAAACATAAAATAATAAACCTTAATTTTACACATTTTTCTTATGCTTTACTTTAATTCTTAATCCTTATTGACAGTTCTAAAACATTAAATAATAAATCCACAATTTACACCTTCTTTATATACCTTTACTTTAATTCTTAATCCTTATCTACAATTCCAAAAAATGGAAAAATAAACCTTAAATTTACTACATCCTCATAAACCTTTACTTTAATTTTTAATCCATAACTACAGTTCTGAAACATTAAAAAAAACAATAAATTTACACCTTCATCATAAACCTTAAATTTACAGCTTCATCATAAATCTGAAATTTCCACCTTCCTCATAAATCTTAAATTTTCACCTTCATCATAAACCTTAACTATAATTCTTCATCCTTATCTACAGTTATGAAACATTACATAATAAAACTTTACATTAATTCATAAGCCTTATCTACAGTTCTGAAACATAAACTAAAAAACCTTAATTTTACACCTTTTTCTTAAACTTTACTTTAATTCATAATCCTTATCTACAGTTCTAAAACCTTGAATAATAAAAACTTAAAATTTACACCTTCTTCATAAATCTTTACTTTAATTCTTAATCCTTAACTACAGTTCTGAAACAATTAATAATAAACCTGAAATATACACCTTCATCATTAACCTTTACGTACATTCTTATCTACAATTCTAAAGCATTAAAAAATAAACCTTAAATTTACTACTTTTTCATAAACCTTTACTTTAATTCTTAATCCTTTTATACATATCTGAATCATTAAATAATAAACCTTAAATTTACATCTCCTTCAGAAACCTTTACTTTAATAATTAATCATTATCTTCAGTTCTGAAACATTAAATAATAAATCCAAAATTTACACCTTCATTATAAATCTTAAAATTTCCCCTTTCTCATAAATCCTAAATTTATACCTTCCTCATCAATCTTAAATTGATACCTTCATCATGAATATTAAATTTATACCTTCATCGTGAATCTTAATTTTATACCTTCATCATGAATCTTAATTTTATACCTTCATCATGAATCTTAATTTTATACCTTCATCATGAATCTTAATTTTATACCTTCATCATGAATCTTAATTTTATACCTTCATCATGAATCTTAAATTTATACCTTCATCATGAATCTTAAATTTATACCTTCATCATGAATCTTAAATTTATACCTTCATCATGAATCTTAAATTATTACCTTCATGAAAAATCTTAAATTTATACCTTCATCATCAATCTTAAATTTATACATTCATGATGAATCTTAAATTTATACCTTAATCATAAATCTTAAATTTATACCTTCATCATAAACCTTAAAATTTCACCTTCATCATAAACCTTAACTTTAATCCTTATTCCGTATCTACATTCTTGAAACATTACATAATAAACCTTTATATTAATTATTAAGCCTTATCTACAGTTCTGAAACAATTAATAATAAACCTGAAATATACACCTTCATCATAAACCCTTCCTTTCATTCTTATCTACAATTCTAAGACATTCAAAAATAAACCTTAAATTTACAACTTCTTCATAAACCCTTACTTTAATTCTTAATCCTTGTCTACAGATCTGAAACATTAAATACTAAACCTTAAATTTACTACTTCTTCAGAAACGTTTACCTTAATACTTAATCCTTATCTTCAGTTCTAAAACATTAAAAAATAAATCTTAAATTTACTACTTCTTCAAAAACCTTTACTTATAATTCTTAATCCTTGTCTACAGATCTGAAACATTGAATAATAAACCTTAAATTTACATCTTCTTCATAAACTATTACTTTAATTCATGATCCTTATCTAAAATTCCAAAAAATAATAAATAAACCTTAAATTTACTACTTCTTCAGAAACCTTTACTTTAATACTTAATCCTTATCTACAGTTCTGAAACATTAAATAATAAATCCAAAATTTACACCTTCTTTATATACCTTTACTTTAATTCTTAATCCTTATTGACAGTTCTAAAACATTAAATAATAAATCCACAATTTACACCTTCTTTATATACCTTTACTTTAATTCTTAATCCTTATCTACAATTCCAAAAAATGGAAAAATAAACCTTAAATTTACTACATCCTCATAAACCTTTACTTTAATTTTTAATCCATAACTACAGTTCTGAAACATTAAAAAAAACAATAAATTTACACCTTCATCATAAACCTTAAATTTACAGCTTCATCATAAATCTGAAATTTCCACCTTCCTCATAAATCTTAAATTTTCACCTTCATCATAAACCTTAACTATAATTCTTCATCCTTATCTACAGTTATGAAACATTACATAATAAAACTTTACATTAATTCATAAGCCTTATCTACAGTTCTGAAACATAAACTAAAAAACCTTAATTTTACACCTTTTTCTTAAACTTTACTTTAATTCATAATCCTTATCTACAGTTCTAAAACCTTGAATAATAAAAACTTTAAATTTACACCTTCTTCATAAATCTTTACTTTAATTCTTAATCCTTAACTACAGTTCTGAAACAATTAATAATAAACCTGAAATATACACCTTCATCATTAACCTTTACGTACATTCTTATCTACAATTCTAAAGCATTAAAAAATAAACCTTAAATTTACTACTTTTTCATAAACCTTTACTTTAATTCTTAATCCTTTTATACATATCTGAATCATTAAATAATAAACCTTAAATTTACATCTCCTTCAGAAACCTTTACTTTAATAATTGATCCTTATCTTCAGTTCTGAAACATTAAATAATAAATCCAAAATTTACACCTTCTTTATATACCTTTACTTTAATTCTTAATCCTTATCTACAGTTCTGAAACATTTTAATAATAAACCTAAAATTTTCTACTTCTTCATAATCCTTTACTTTTATTCTTAATCCTTATTTTCAGTTCTGAAACATTTAATAAAAGCCCTCAAATTTACTCCTCCTTCATAAGCCCATAATTTACACGTTCATCATAAAACTTAAATTTTCACCTTCATCATAAACCTTAAATTTACACCTTCATCATAAACCTTAAATTTACACCTTCATCATAAACCTTAAATTTTCACCTCCATCATAAACCTTAAATTTTCGCCTTCATCGTAAACCTTAACTTTAATTCTTCATCCTCATCTACAATTGTGAAACATTACATAGTAAACCTTTACATTAATTCTTAAGCCTTATCTACAGTTCTGAAACAATTAATAATAAACCTGAAATATACACCTTCATCATAAACCTTTACTTTCATTCTTATCTACAATTCTAAAACATTAAAAAATAAACCTTAAATTTACTACTTCTTCATAAACCTTTACTTTAATTCTTCATCCTTGTATATAGATCTGAAACATTAAATAATAAACCTCAAATTTACTACTTCTTCAGATACCTTTACTTTAATACTGAATCCTTATCTACAGTTCTGAAACATTAAATAATAAGTCCAAAATTTACACCTTCTTTATATACCTTTACTTTAATTCTTAATCCTTATCTACACTTATGAAACAAACTAAAAAACCTTAATTTTACAACTTTTTCTTAAACTTTACTTTAATTCATAGTCCTTATCTACAGTTCTAAAAATTGAATAATAAAAACTTAAAATTAACAGTTTCTTCATAAATCTTTACTTTAATTCTTAATCCTTATCTAATGTTCTGAAACATTAAATAATAAACCTAAAATATACACCTTCTTCATAAACCTTTACTTTAATTCTTATCTACAATTCCAAAAATTTAAAAAATAAACCTTAAATTTACTACTTCCTCATCAACCTTAACTTTAATTTTTAATCCATAACTACAGTTCTGAAACATTAAAAAAAACAATAAATTTACACCTTCATCATAAACCTTAAATTTACAGCTTCATCATAAATCTGAAATTTTCACCTTCCTCATAAATCTTAAATTTATACATTCATCATAAACTTTAAATTTTCACCTTCATCATAAACCTTAACTATAATTCTTCATCCTTATCTACAGTTATGAAACATTACATAATAAACCTTTACATTAATTGATAAGCCTTATCTACAGTTCTGAAACATAAACTAAAAAACCTTAATTTTACACCTTTTTCTTAAACTTTACTTTAATTCATAATCCTTATCTACAGTTCTAAAACCTTGAATAATAAAAACTTAAAATTTACAGTTTCTTCATAAATCTTTACTTTAATTCTTAATCCTTATCTAATGTTCTGAAACATTAAATAATAAACCTAAAATATACACCTTCTTCATAAACCTTTACTTTAATTCTGATCATCAATTCTAAAATATTAAAAAATTACCGTTAAATTTACTACTTCTTCATAAACCCTTACTTTAATTCTTAATCCTTGTCTACAGTTCAGAAACATCAAATAATAAACCTTAAATTTACTAATGCTTCATAAACGTTTACTTTAATAATTAATCCTTATCTTCAGTTCTGAAACATTAAATAATAAATCCAAAATTTACACCTTCTTTATATCCCCTTACTTTAATTCTTAATCGTTATCTAAAATTCCAAAAAATTGAATAATAAACCTTAAATTTACTACTTCCTCATAAACCTTTACTTTAACTTTTAATCCATAACTACAGTTCTGAAACATTAAAAAAAAACAATAAATTTACACCTTCATAATAAACCTTAAATTTACACGTTCATCATAAACCTTAACTTTAATTCTTGATCCTTATCTACAGTTCTGAAACATTTTAATAATAAACCTAAAATTTTCTACTTCTTCATAATCCTTTACTTTTATTCTTAATCCTTATTTTCAGTTCTGAAACATTTAATAAAAACCCTCAAATTTACTCCTTCTTTATAAACCTTAAATTTACACCTTCATCATAAATCCATAATTTACACGTTCATCATAAAACTTAAATTTTCACCTTTAACATAAACCTTAACATTAATTTTTGATCGTAATCTACTTTAATTCTTGCTCCTTATCTACAGTTCTGAAACATTAAATAATAAATCTAAAATTTACACCTTCATCATAAACCTTAAATTTACACCTTCATCATAAACTTTAAAATTTCACCTTCATCATAAACCTTAACTATAATCCTTAATCTTTATCTACAGTACTGAAACATTACATAATAAACCTTTACATTAATTATTAAGCCTTATCTACAGTTCTGAAACAATTAATAATAAACCTGAAATATACAACTTCTTCATAAACCTTTACTTTAATTCTTAATCCTTGTATACAGATCTAAAACATTAAATAATAAACCTTACATTTACTACTTCTTCAGATACCTTTACTTTAATACTTAATCCTTATCTACAGTTCTTAAACATTAAATAATAAATCCAAAATTTACACCTTCTTTATATACCTTTACATTAATTCTTAATCCTTATCTACAGTTCTGAAACATTGTAATAATAAACCTAAAATTTTCTACTTCTTCATAATCCTTTACTTTTATTCTTAATCCTTATTTTCAGTTCTGAAACATTTAATAAAAGCCCTCAAATTTACTCCTCCTTCATAAACCCATAATTTACACGTTCATCATAAAACTTAAATTTTCACCTTCATCATAAACCTTAAATTTACACCTGCATCATGAACCTTAAATTTTCACCTTCATCATAAACCTTTAATTTTCACCTCCATCATAAACCTTAAATTTTCACCTTCATCATAAACCTGAAATATACACCTTCATCATAAACCTTTACTTTCATTCCTATCTACAATTCTAAAACATTAAAAAATAAACCTTAAATTTACTACTTCTTCATAAACCTTTACTTTAATTCTTAATCCTTGTATACAGATCTGAAACATTAAATAATAAACCTTAAATTTAGTACTTCTTCATAAACCCTTACTTTAATTCTTAATCCTTGTCTACCGATCTAAAACATTAAATAATAAACCTTAAATTTACTACTTATTCAGAAACGTTAACTTTAATAATTAATCCTTATCTTCAGTTCTGAAACTTTAAATAATAAATCCAATATTTACACCTTCTTTATTTACCTTTACTTTAATTCTTAATCCTTATCTACAGTTCTGAAACATTTTAATAATAAACCTAAAATTTTCTACTTCTTCATAATCCTTTACTTTTATTCTTAATCCTTATTTTCAGTTCTGAAACATTTAATAAAAACCCTCAAATTTACTCCTTCTTCATAAACCCATAATTTACACGTTCATCATAAAACTTAAATTTTCACCTTCATCATAAACCTTAAATTTACACCTGCATCATAAACCTTAAATTTACACCTTCATCATAAACCTTAAATTTTCACCTTCATCGTAAACCTTAACTTTAATTCTTCATCCTCATCTACAATTGTGAAACATTACATAATAAACCTTTACATTAATTCTTAAGCCTTATCTACAGTTCTGAAACATAAACTAAAAGACTTTAATTTTACACCTTTTTTTAAACTTTACTTTAATTCATAATTCTTATCTACAGTTCTAAAACTTTAAATAATAAAAACTTATAATTTACAGTTTCTTCATAAATCTTTACTTTAATTCTTAATCCTTATCTAATGTTCTGAAACATTAAAAAATAAAGCTAAAATATACACCTTCTTCATAAACCTTTACTTTAATTCTTATCTACATTTCTAAGACATTCAAAAATAAACCTTAAATTTAGTACTTCTTCATAAACCCTTACTTTAATTCTTAATCCTTGTCTACCGATCTAAAACATTAAATAATAAACCTTAAATTTACTACTTATTCAGAAACGTTAACTTTAATAATTAATCCTTATCTTCAGTTCTGAAACTTTAAATAATAAATCCAAAATTTACACCTTCTTTATATACCTTTACTTTAATTCTTAATCCTTATCTACAATTCCAAAAAATTGAAAAATAAACCTTAAATTTACTACTTCCACATAAACCTTTACTTTAATTTTTAATCCATAACTACAGTTCTGAAACATTAAAAAAAAACTATAAATTTACACCATCATAATCCTTAAATTTACACCTTCATCATAAACCTTAAATATACACCTTCATCATAAACCTTCAATTTTCACCTTCATCATAAACCTTAAATTTTCACCTTCGTCATAAACCTTAAATTTACACCTTCATCATCAACCTTAACTTTAAATCTTGATCCTTATCTACAGTTCTGAAACATTACATCGTAAACTTTTACTTTAATTCTTAAGCCTTATCTACAGTTCTGAAACAAACTAAAAAACCTTAATTTTACAACTTTTTCTTATACTTTACCCTAATTCTTAATCCTTATCTACAGTTCTAAAACATTAAATAATAAAAACTTAAATTTTACATCTTCTTCATAAACCTTTACTTTAATTCTTAATCCTTGTATACAAATCTGAAACATTAAATAATAAACCTTAAATTTACTACTTCTTCAGATACCTTTACTTTAATACTTAATCCTTATCTACAGTTCTGAAACATTTTAATAATAAACCTAAAATTTTCTACTTCTTCATAATCCTTTACTTTTATTCTTAATCCTTATTTTCAGTTCTGAAACATTTAATAAAAACCATCAAATTTACTCCTTCTTCATAAACCTTAAATTTACACCTTCATCATAAACCCATAATTTACACGTTCATCATAAAACTTAAATTTTCACCTTAATCATAAACCTTAAATTTACACCTTCATCATAAACCTTAAATATACACCTACATCATAAACCTTAAATTTACACCTTCACCAAAATCCTTAACTTTAATCTTGATCCTTATCAACAGTTCTGAAACATTACATAATAAACCTTTACATTAATTCTTAAGCCTTATCTACAGTTCTGAAACAAACTAAAAAACCTTAATTTTACACTTTTTTCTTAAACTTTACTTTAATTCATAATTCTTATCTACAGTTCTAAAACTTTAAATAATAAAAACTTAGAATTTACAGTTTCTTCATAAATCTTTACTTTAATTCTTAATCCTTATCTAATGTTCTGAAACATTAAATAATAAACCTAAAATATACACCTTCTTCATAAACCTTTACTTTAATTCTTATCTACAATTCTAAAACATTAAAAAATAAACATTAAATTTACTACTTCTTCAGAAACCTTTACTTTAATACTGAATCCTTATCTACAGTTCTGAAACATTAAATAATAAATCCAAAATTTACATCTACATCATAACTTTTACTTTAATTTTTAATCATTATCAACAGTTCTGAAGTATTAAAAAATAGACCAAAAGATTACACCTTCATCATAAACCTTTAATTTACACCTTCTTCATAAACCTTTACTTATTTCTTATCTACAATTCTAAAGCATTAAAAAATAAACCTTAAATTTACTACTTTTCCATAAACCTTTACTTTAATTCTTAATCCTTTTATACAGATCTGAAACATTAAATAATAAACCTTAAACTTACATCTTCTTCAGAAACCTTTACTTTAATTTGTGATCCTTTTCTACATTTCTAAGACATTCAAAAATAAACCTTAAATTTACTACTTCTTCATAAACCCTTACTTTAATTCTTAATCCTTATCTAAAATTCCAAAAAATTGAAAAATAAACCTTAAATTTACACCTTCATCATAAAACTTAAATTTTCACCTCCATCATAAACCTTAAATTTTCACCATCATCATCAACCTTAACTTTAATTCTTGATCCTTATCTACAGTTCTGAAATATTAAATAATAAAAACTTAAATTTTACATCTTCTTCATAAACCTTAACTTTAATTTTTAATCCTTATCTACAGTTCTGAAACATTAAATAATAAATCAAAAATTTACACCTTCTTTATATACCTTTACTTTAATTATTAATCCTTATCTACAGTTCTGAAGCATTAAAAATTAAACCAAAAGTTTACATCTTCATCAGAAACCTTAAATTTACACCTTCATCATAAACATTAAATTTAGACCTTCCTCATAAATCTTAAATTTTCACCTTCCTCATCAATCTTAAATTTATACCTTCATCATAAACCTTAAATTTTCACCTTCATCATAAACCTTAACTTTAATTCTTCATCCTTATCTACAATTGTGAAACATTACATAATAAACCTTTACATTAATTCTAAAGCCTTATCTACAGTTCTGAAACTTAAACTAAAGTAACTTAAGTTTACACCTTTTTTTAAACTTTTACTTCATCATTCTTATCTACAGTTCTAAAACTTTAAATAATAAAAACTTAAAATTTACAGTTTCTTCATAAATCTTTACTTTAATTCTTATCTACATTTCTAAGACATTCAAAAATAAACCTAAAATTTACTACTTCTTCAGAAACCTTTACTTTAATACTGAATCCTTATCTACAGTTCTGAAACATTAAATAATAAATCCAAAATTTACATCTACTTCATAACTTTTACTTTAATTTTTATTCATTATCTACAGTTCTGAAGTATTAAAAAATAGACCAAAAGATTACACCTTCATCATAAACCTTTAATTTACACCTTCATCATAAACCTAAACTTTAATTCTTGATCCTTATCTACAGTTTTAAAACATTACATAATAAACCTTTACATTATATCTTAAGCCTTATCTACAATTCTGAAACGTAAACTAAAAAACCTTAATTCTACACCTTTTTCTCATACTTTACTTTAATTCTTAATCCTTATCAACAGTTCTGAAACAATTAATAATAATCCTGAAATATACACCTTCATTATAAACCTTTACGTACATTCTTATCTACAATTCTAAAGCATTAAAAAATAAACCTTAAATTTACTACTTTTTCATAAATCTTTACTTTAATTCTTAATCCTATTATACAGATCTGAATCGTTAAATAATAAACCTTAAATTTACATCTTCTTCAGAAACCTTTACTTTAATTTCTGATCCTTATCTACAATTCTAAAACATTAAAAAATAAATCTTAAATTTACTACTTCTTCAAAAACCTTTACTTTAATACTTAATCCTTATCTACAGTTCTGAAACATTAAATAATAAATCCAAAATTTACACCTTCTTTATATACCTTTACTTTAATTCTTCATCCTTATCTACAGTTCTAAAAATTGAATAATAAAAACTTAAAATTTATAGTTTCTTCATAAACCATTACTTTAATTTTTAATCCATAACTACCGTTCTAAAACAATAAATTTACACCTTCATTATAAACATTTAATTTTCACCTTCCTCATAAATCTTAAATTTATACCTTCATCATAAATCTTAACTTTAATTCTTAATCCTTATCTACAGTTCTGAAATATTACATAATAAACCTTTACATTAATTCTTAAGCCTTATCTACAAATCTGAAACATAAACTAAATAACCTTAATTCTACACCTTTTTCTCATACTTTACTTTAATTCTTAATCCTTATCAACAGTTCTAACACATTAAATAATAAAAACTTAAAATTTACTCCTTCTTCATAAATCTTTTCTTTATTTTCTTAATCCTTATCTACAGTTCCGAAACAATTAATAATAAACCTGAAATATACACCTTCATCATAAACCTTTACTTTCATTCTTATCTACAATACTAAAACATTAAAAAATAAACCTTAAATTTACTACTTCTTCATAAACTTTTACTTTAATTCTTAATCCTATTATACAAATCTGAAACATTAAATAATAAACCTTAAATTTACATCTTCTTCAGTAACCTTTACTTTAATTTGTGATCCTTATCTACATTTCTAAGACATTCAAAAATAAACCTTAAATTTACTACTTCTTCATCAACCCTTACTTTAATTCTTAATCCTTGTCTACAGATCTTAAACATTAAATAATAAATCCAAAATATACACCTACTTCATATGCCTTTACTTTAATATTTAATCATTATCTACAGTTCTGAAGCATTAAAAATTAAACCAAAAGTTTACACCTTCATTAGAAACCTTAAATTTACACTTTCCTCATAAATCTTAAATTTTCACCTTCTTCATCAATCTTAAATTTATACCTTCATCATAAACTTTAAAATTTCACCTTCATCATAAACCTTAACTATAATCCTTAATCCTTATCTACAGTACTGAAACATTACATAATAAACCTTTACATTAATTATTAAGCCTTATCTACAGTTCTGAAACAATTAATAATAAACCTGAAATATACAACTTCTTCATAAACCTTTACTTTAATTCTTAATCCTTGTATACAGATCTGAAACATTAAATAATAAACCTTACATTTACTACTTCTTCAGATACCTTTACCTTAATACTTAATCCTTATCTACAGTTCTGAAACATTAAATAATAAATCCAAAATTTACACCTTCTTTATATACCTTTACTTTAATTCTTAATCCTTATCTACAGTTCTGAAACATTTTAATAATAAACCTAAAATTTTCTACTTCTTCATAATCCTTTACTTTTATTCTTAATCCTTATTTTCAGTTCTGAAACATTTAATAAAAGCCCTCAAATTTACTCCTCCTTCATAAGCCCATAATTTACACGTTCATCATAAACCTTAAATTTACACCTTCATCATAAACCTTAAATTTACACCTTCATCATAAACCTTAAATTTACACCTTCATCATAAACCTTAAATTTTCACCTCCATCATAAACCTTAAATTTTCACCTTCATCGTAAACCTTAACTTTAATTCTTCATCCTCATCTACAATTGTGAAACATTACATAGTAAACCTTTACATTAATTCTTAAGCCTTATCTACAGTTCTGAAACAATTAATAATAAACCTGAAATATACACCTTCATCATAAACCTTTACTTTCATTCTTATCTACAATTCTAAAACATTAAAAAATAAACCTTAAATTTACTACTTCCTCATAAACCTTAACTTTAATTTTTAATCCATAACTACAGTTCTGAAACATTAAAAAAAACAATAAATTTACACCTTCATCATAAACCTTAAATTTACAGCTTCATCATAAATCTGAAATTTTCACCTTCCTCATCAATCTTAAATTTATACATTCATCATAAACTTTAAATTTTAACCTTTATCATAAACCTTAACTATAATTCTTCATCCTTATCTACAGTTATGAAACATTACATAATAAACCTTTACATTAATTGATAAGCCTTATCTACAGTTCTGAAACATAAACTAAAAAACCTTAATTTTACACCTTTTTCTTAAACTTTACTTTAATTCATAATCCTTATCTACAGTTCTAAAACCTTGAATAATAAAAACTTAAAATTTACAGTTTCTTCATAAATCTTTACTTTAATTCTTAATCCTTATCTAATGTTCTGAAACATTAAATAATAAACCTAAAATATACACCTTCTTCATAAACCTTTACTTTAATTCTGATCTACAATTCTAAAATATTAAAAAATTACCGTTAAATTTACTACTTCTTCATAAACCCTTACTTTAATTCTTAATCCTTGTCTACAGTTCAGAAACATCAAATAATAAACCTTAAATTTACTAATGCTTCATAAACGTTTACTTTAATACTTAATACTTATTTTCAGCTCTGTAACATTAAATAATAAATCCAAAATTTATACCTTCTTTATATACCTTTACTTTAATTCTTAATCCTTATCTACAGTTCTGAAACATTTTAATAATAAACCTAAAATTTCCTACTTCTTCATAATCCTTTACTTTTATTCTTAATCCTTATTTTCAGTTCTGAAACATTTAATAAAAACCCTCAAATTTACTCCTTCTTCATAACCCTTAAATTTACACCTTCATCATAAACCTTAAATTTACACCTTCATCATAAACCTTAAATATAAACCTTCATCATAAACCTTAAATTTACACCTTCATCAAAATCCTTAACTTTAATCTTGATCGTTATCAACAGTTCCGAAACATTACATAATAAACCTTTACATTATATCTTAAGCT
The DNA here is from genome assembly GCA_037074705.1 of Zhengitettix transpicula. Taxonomy (NCBI): domain Eukaryota; kingdom Metazoa; phylum Arthropoda; class Insecta; order Orthoptera; family Tetrigidae; genus Zhengitettix; species Zhengitettix transpicula. The sequence goes on along the minus strand of CM073596.1, from coordinate 76,090,459 downwards.
TTATCTACAATTCTGAAACATAAACTAAAAAACCTTAATTTTATACCTATTTCTCATACTTTACTTTAATTTTTAATCCTTATCAACAGTTCTAACACATTAAACAATAAAAACTTAAAATTTACACCTTCTTCATAAATCTTTACTTTAATTCTTAATCCTTAACTACAGTTCTGAAACAACTAATAATAAACCTGAAATATACACCTTCATCTTAAACCTTTACGTACATTCTTATCTACAATTCTAAAGCATTAAAAAATAAACCTTAAATTTACTACTTTTTCATAAACCTTTACTTTAATTCTTAATCCTATTATACAGATCTGAATCGTTAAATAATAAACCTTAAATTTACATCTCCTTCAGAAACCTTTACTTTAATAATTAATCCTTATCTTCAGTTCTGAAACATTAAACAATAAATCCAAAATTTACACCTTCTTTATATCCCTTTACTTTAATTCTTAATCCTTATCTAAAATTCCAAAAAATTGAATAATAAACCTTAAATTTACTACTTCCTCATAAACCTTTACTTTAACTTTTAATCCATAACTACAGTTCTGAAACATTAAAAAAAAACAATAAATTTACACCTTCATCATAAACCTTAAATTTAACACCTTCCTTATAAATCTTAAATTTACACCTTCATTATAAATCTTAAAATTTCCCCTTTTTCATAAATCCTAAATTTATACCTTCCTCATCAATCTTAAATTGATACCTTCATCATGAATATTAAATTTATACCTTCATCGTGAATCTTAAATTTATACCTTCATCATGAATCTTAATTTTATACCTTCATCATGAATCTTAAATTATTACCTTCATGATGAATCTTAAATTTATACCTTCATCATCAATCTTAAATTTATACATTCATGATAAATCTTAAATTTATACCTTCATCATAAATCTTAAATTTATACCTTCATCATAAACCTTAAAATTTCACCTTCATCATAAACCTTAACTTTAATCCTTATTCCGTATCTACATTCTTGAAACATTACATAATTAACCTTTACATTAATTATTAAGCCTTATCTACAGTTCTGAAACAATTAATAATAAACCTGAAATATACAACTTCTTCATAAACCTTTACTTTAATTCTTAATCCTTGTATACAGATCTGAAACAATAAATAATAAAACTTACATTTACTACTTCTTCAGATACCTTTACTTTAATACTTAATCCTTATCTACAGTTCTGAAACATTAAATAATAAATCCAAAATTTACACCTTCTTTATATACCTTTACTTTAATTCTTAATCCTTATCTACAATTCCAAAAAATTGAAAAATAAACCTTAAATTTACTACTTCCACATAAACCTTTACTTTAATTTTTAATCCATAATTACAGTTCTGAAACATTAAAAAAAAACTATAAATTTACACCATCATAATCCTTAAATTTACACCTTCATCATAAACCTTAAATATACACCTTCATCATAAACCTTCAATTTTCACCTTCATCATAAACCTTCAATTTTCACCTTCATCATAAACCTTAAATTTTCACCTTCGTCATAAACCTTAAATTTACACCTTCATCATACCTTAACTTTAAATCTTGATCCTTATCTACAGTTCTAAAACATTAAATAATAAAAACTTAAATTTTACATCTTCTTCATAAACCTTTACTTTAATTCTTAATCCTTGTATACAAATCTGAAACATTAAATAATAAACCTTAAATTTACTACTTCTTCAGAAACGTTTACCTTAATACTTAATCCTTATCTTCAGTTCTAAAAATTGAATAATAAAAACTTAAAATTTATAGTTTCTTCATAAACCTTTACTTTAATTCTTAATCCTTATCTAATGTTCTGAAACATTAAAAAATAAAGCTAAAATATACACCTTCTTCATAAACCTTTACTTTAATTCTTATCTACATTTCTAAGACATTCAAAAATAAACCTTAAATTTAGTACTTCTTCATAAACCCTTACTTTAATTCTTAATCCTTGTCTACCGATCTAAAACATTTAATAATAAACCTTAAATTTACTACTTATTCAGAAACGTTAACTTTAATAATTAATCCTTATCTTCAGTTCTGAAACTTTAAATAATAAATCCAAAAGTTACACCTTCTTTATTTACCTTTACTTCAATTCTTAATCCTTATCTACACTTATGAAACAAACTAAAAAACCTTAATTTTACAACTTTTTCTTAAACTTTACTTTAATTCATAATCCTTATCTACAGTTCTAAAAATTGAATAATAAAAACTTAAAATTTACAGTTTCTTCATAAATCTTTACTTTCATTCTTAATCCTTATCTAATGTTCTGAAACATTAAATAATAAACCTAAAATATACACCTTCTTCATAAACCTTTACTTTAATTCTTATCTACAATTCCAAAAATTTAAAAAATAAACCTTAAATTTACTACTTCCTCATAAACCTTAACTTTAATTTTTAATCCATAACTACAGTTCTAAAACATTAAAAAAAACAATAAATTTACACCTTCATCATAAACATTTAATTTACACCTTCATCATAAACATTTAATTTACACCTTCCTCATAAATCTTAAATTTTCACCTTCCTCATAAATCTTCAATTTATATCTTCATCATAAATCTTAACTTTAATTCTTAATCCTTAGCAACAGTTCTGAAATATTACATAATAAACCTTTACATTAATTCTTAAGCCTTATCTACAAATCTGAAACATAAACTAAAAAACCTTAATTCTACACCTTTTTCTCATACTTTACTTTAATTCTTAATCCTTATCAACAGTTCTGAAACAATAAATAATAAACCTGAAATATACACCTTCATCATAAACCTTTACTTTCATTCTTATCTACAATTCTAAAACATTAAAAAATAAAACTTAAATTTACAAATTCTTCATAAACCTTTACTTTAATTCATAATCCTATTATACAGATATTAAATAATAAACCTTAAATTTACTACTTCTTCAGATACCTTTACTTTAATACTTAATCCTTATCTACAGTTCTGAAACATTAAATAATAAATCCAAAATTTACAACTTCTTTATATACCTTTACTTAAATTCTTAATCCTTTTCTACAGTTCTGAAACATTTTAATAATAAACCTAAAATTTTCTACTTCTTCATAATCCTTTACTTTTATTCTTAATCCTTATTTTCAGTTCTGAAACATTTAATAAAAACCCTCAAATTTACTCCTTCTTCATAAACCTTAAATTTACACCTTCATCATAAACCCATAATTTACACGTTCATCATAAAACTTAAATTTTCACCTTAATCATAAACCTTAAATTTACACCTTCATCATAAACCTTAAATATACACCTACATCATAAACCTTAAATTTACACCTTCACCAAAATCCTTAACTTTAATCTTGATCCTTATCAACAGTTCTGAAACATTACATAATAAACCTTTACATTAATTCTTAAGCCTTATCTACAGTTCTGAAACAAACTAAAAAACCTTAATTTTACACCTTTTTCTTAAACTTTACTTTAATTCATAATTCTTATCTACAGTTCTAAAACTTTAAATAATAAAAACTTAGAATTTACAGTTTCTTCATAAATCTTTACTTTAATTCTTAATCCTTATCTAATGTTCTGAAACATTAAATAATAAACCTAAAATATAAACCTTCTTCATAAACCTTTACTTTAATTCTTATCTACAATTCTAAAACATTAAAAAATAAACATTAAATTTACTACTTCTTCAGAAACCTTTACTTTAATACTGAATCCTTATCTACAGTTCTGAAACATTAAATAATAAATCCAAAATTTACATCTACATCATAACTTTTACTTTAATTTTTAATCATTATCAACAGTTCTGAAGTATTAAAAAATAGACCAAAAGATTACACCTTCATCATAAACCTTTACTTTAATTCTTATCTACAATTCTAAAGCATTAAAAAATAAACCTTAAATTTACTACTTTTCCATAAACCTTTACTTTAATTCTTAATCCTTTTATACAGATCTTAAACATTAAATAATAAACCTTAAATTTACATCTTCTTCAGAAACCTTTACTGTAATTTGTGATCCTTTTCTACATTTCTAAGACATTCAAAAATAAACCTTAAATTTACTACTTCTTCATAAACCCTTACTTTAATTCTTAATCCTTATCTAAAATTCCAAAAAATTGAAAAATAAACCTTAAATTTACACCTTCATCATAAAACTTAAATTTTCACCTCCATCATAAACCTTAAATTTTCACCATCATCATCAACCTTAACTTTAATTCTTGATCCTTATCTACAGTTCTAAAATATTAAATAATAAAAACTTAAATTTTACATCTTCTTCATAAACCTTAACTTTAATTTTTAATCCTTTTCTACAGTTCTGAAACATTAAATAATAAATCAAAAATTTACACCTTCTTTATATACCTTTACTTTAATTCTTAATCCTTATCTACAGTTCTGAAGCATTAAAAATTAAACCAAAAGTTTACATCTTCATCAGAAACCTTAAATTTATACCTTCATCATAAACATTAAATTTAGACCTTCCTCATAAATCTTAAATTTTCACCTTCCTCATCAATCTTAAATTTATACCTTCATCATAAACCTTAAATTTTCACCTTCATCATAAACCTTAACTTTAATTCTTCATCCTTATCTACAATTGTGAAACATTACATAATAAACCTTTACATTAATTCTTAAGCCTTATCTACAGTTCTGAAACTTAAACTAAAAAAACTTAAGTTTACACCTTTTTTTAAACTTTACTTTACTTCATCATTCTTATCTACAGTTCTAAAACTTTAAATAATAAAAACTTAAAATTTACAGTTTCTTCATAAATCTTTACTTTAATTCTTATCTACATTTCTAAGACATTCAAAAATAAACCTAAAATTTACTACATCTTCAGAAACCTTTACTTTAATACTGAATCCTTATCTACAGTTCTGAAACATTAAATAATAAATCCAAAATTTACATATACTTCATAACTTTTACTTTAATTTTTATTCATTATCTACAGTTCTGAAGTATTAAAAAATAGACCAAAAGATTACACCTTCATCATAAACCTTTAATTTACACCTTCATCATAAACCTAAACTTTAATTCTTGATCCTTATCTACAGTTTTAAAACATTACATAATAAACCTTTACATTATATCTTAAGCCTTATCTACAATTCTGAAACGTAAACTTAAAAACCTTAATTTTACACCTATTTCTCATACTTTACTTTAATTTTTAATCCTTATCAACAGTTCTAACACATTAAATAATAAAAACTTAAAATTTTCACCTTCTTCATAAACCTTTACTGTAATTCTTATCTACAATTCTAAAGCATTAAAAAATAAACCTTAAATTTACTACTTTTCCATAAACCTTTACTTTAATTCTTAATCCTTTTATACAGATCTGAAACATTAAATAATAAACCTTAAATTTACATCTTCTTCAGAAACCTTTACTTTAATTTGTGATCCTTTTCTACATTTCTAACACATTCAAAAAAAACCCTTAAATTTACTACTTCTTCATAAACCCTTACTTTAATTCTTAATCCTTATCTAAAGTTCCAAAAAATTGAAAAAAAAACCTTAAATTTACTACTTCCTTATAAACCTTTACTTTAACTTTTAATCCATAACTACAGTTCTGAAACATTAAAAAAAAACAAAAAATTTACACCTTCATCATAAACCTTAAATTTACACCTTCATTATAAACCTTAAGTTTAATTTTTAATCCTTATCTAATGTTCTGAAACATAAAATAATAAACATAAAATATACACCTTCTTCATAAACCTTTACTTTAATTCTTAGCTACATTTCTAAGACATTCAAAAATAAACCTTAAATTTAGTACTTCTTCATAAACCCTTACTTTAATTCTTAATCCTTGTCTTCCGATCTAAAACATTAAATAATAAACTTTAAATTTACTACTTCTTCAGAAATGTTAACTATAATAATTAATCCTTATCTTCAGTTCTGAAACTTGAAATAATAAATCCAAAATTTACACCTTCTTTATATACCTTTACTTTAATTCTTATCTACAATTCTAAAACATTAAAAAATAAACATTAAATTTACTACTTCTTCAGAAACCTTTACTTTAATACTGAATTCTTATCTACAGTTCTGAAACATTAAATAATAAATTCAAAATTTACATCTACTTCATAACTTTTACTTTAATTTTTAATCATTATCTACAGTTCTGAAGTATTAAAAAATAGACCGAAAGATTACACCTTCATCATAAACCTCAAATTTACTACTTCTTCATAAACCTTTAGTTAAATTCTTTATCCTTATCTACAGTTCTTTATCATTAAATAATAATTTTGAAATTTACTAATTCTTCAGAAACGTTTAATTTAATACTTAATCCTTATCTACAAATCTGAAACATAAACTAAAAAACCTTAATTTTACACCTATTTCTCATACTTTACTTTAATTTTTAATCCTTATCAACAGTTCTAACACATTAAATAATAAAAACTTAAAAGTTACACCTTCTTCATAAATCTTTAATTTAATTCTTCATCCTTATTTACAGTTCTGAAACAATTAATAATAAACCTGAAATATACACCTTCATCATAAACTTTTACTTACATTCTTATCGACAATTCTAAAGCATTAAAAAATAAACCTTAAATTTACTACTTTTTCATAAACCTTTACTTTAATTCTTAATCCTTTTATACAGACCTGAAACATTAAATAATAAACCTTAAATTTACATCTTCTTCAGAAACCTTTACTTTAATTTGTGATCCTTATCTACATTTCTAAGACATTCAAAAATAAACCTTAAATTTACAACTTCTTAATAAACCCTTACTTTAATTCTTAATCCTTGTCTACAGATCTGAAACATGAAATAATAAACCTTAAATTTACTAATTCTTCAGAAACGTTTACTTTAATAATTAATCCTTATCATCAGTTCTGAAACATTAAATAATAAATCCAAAATTTACACCTTCTTTATATACCTTTACTTTAATTCTTAATCCTTGTCTACAGATCTGAAACATGAAATAATAAACCTTAAATTTACTAATTCTTCAAAAACGTTTACTTTAATAATTAATCCTTATCATCAGTTCTGAAACATTAAATAATAAATCCAAAATTTACACCTTCTTTATATACCTTTACTTTAATTCTTAATCCTTATCTACAATTCCAAAAAATTGAAAAATAAACCTTAAATTTTTTACTTCCTCATACACCTTTACTTTAATTTTTAATCCATAACTACAGTTCTGAAACGTTAAAAAAAAAACAATAAATTTACACCTTCATAATAAATCTTAAATTTACACGTTCATCATAAACCTTAACTTTAATACTTGATCCTTATCTACAGTTCTGAAACACTTTAATAATAAACCTAAAATTTTCTACTTCTTCATAATCCTTTACTTTTATTCTTAATCCTTATTTTCAGTTCTGAAACATTTAATAAAAACCCTCAAATTTACTCCTTCTTTATAAACCTTAAATTTACACCTTCATTATAAATCCATAATTTACACGTTCATCATAAAACTTAAATTTTCACCTTTAACATAAACCTTAACATTAATTCTTGATCGTAATCTACTTTAATTCTTGCTCCTTATCTACAGTTCTGAAACATTAAATAATAAATCTAAAATTTACACCTTCTTCATAAACCATTACTTTATATCTTATTCCTTATCAAAACTTCTGAAACATTAAATAAAAAACCTTAAATTTAATCCTTCCTTATAAACCTTTAATTTAATTCTTAATCCTTATCTACAGTTCTGAAATATTGATTAGAAAAACTTTAAATTTACACTTTCTTTATAAACATTTACTTTAATTCTTAATCCTTACATACAGTTCTGAAACATTAATTAATAAACCTAAAATTTACTACTTCTTCAGAAACCTTTTCTTTAATACTTAATCCTCATGGACAGTTCTGAAACATTACATAATAAACCTTTACATTAATTCTTAAGCCTAATCTACAGTTCAGAAACATTTAATAAAAAACCTTAAATATACAACTACTGCACAAACCTTTAGTTTAATTCTATAGTTTTGAAACATAAATTAATAAACCTAAAATATACACCTTCTTCATAAGCCTTTACTTTAATTCTTAATCCTCATCTACAATTTCTGAAACATTAAATTTCAAAATATTAAATTCTCACCTTCATAAAAAATTACTTTAAGTCTTAATCCTTCTCTACAGTTCTGAAAGATTAAAAAATAAACCTTCACTTTAATTCTTAATCGTTATCTGCAGTTCTAAAACATTAAATAAAAAATCTAAAATATACACCTACTTCATACACCTTTACTTTAATTTTTAATTATTATCTACAGTTCTGAATCATTAAAAAAAAACAATAAATTTACACCTTCATCATAAACCATAAATTTACACCTTCGTCATAAACCATTACTTTACTTCTTATCTACAATTCTAAAACATTAAAAAATAAACCTTAAATTTACTACTTCCTCATAAACCTTTACTTTAATTCTTAATCCTTATCTATAGTTCTGAAACATTAAATAATTAACCTAAAATTTACTACGTCTTCATAAACTTTTACTTTAATTTTTAATCCGTATCTACAGTTCCAAAACATTGAATTAAAAAACTTTAAATTTACACCTACTTCATAAATACTTACTTTTATTCTTAATCCTTATGTATAGTTCATAAACATAAAATAATAAAATTAAAATTAACACTTTATTCACAAATCTTATTTTAATTCGTGATCCTTACCTACAGTTTTGAAACTAATCTATAAACATAAAATTTTCTACTTCTTCATAAAACTTTACTTTAAATCTTAATCCTTATCTATAGTTATGAAACATTAAATAATAAACCTAAAAAGTACAACTTCTTCATAAACCTTTGCATTAATTCTTAATCCTTCTCAACAAAAGTTAAACTTCCAATAATTCGACGTTTCGTCACTAAGTTTGGAACTTCAGAAAGTAACAACAAAAAAAAGCATGTTGTATAATACAATAAAATAAACCTGACACGTTCTTTATCATGTCATTCAAAGCTGTACTTTGAAAATCTGAAAATAATAATATAAAAAAAATTCCAAGGATTCGACATTTCGGTACTAAGTTTGGAATTTCAGAAAGTAACAACACAAAAAAGCTTGTTTTCTAATACAATAAAACAAACACGACACGTTCATTATTATGTCATTCAAACCTGTACTTTTAAAATCTGAAAATAATAATAAAAAAAAAATTATAAATTTCGACGTTTCGGCACTAAGTTTGGAATTTCAGAAAGTAACAGCACAAAAAAGCAAGATAAATAATACAATAAAAAACATGACACGTCCTTTATCATGTCATTTATACCTGTACTTTTAAAACTTCAGAATAATTATAATAAAAAAATTTCAAGGATTCGACGTTTCGTCTCAATGTTTGGAATTTCAGAAAGTAACAGCACAAAATAAGCAAGATTTATAATACAATAAAAAAACATGACACATTCTTTATAAAGTCTTTAAAACCTGTAATTTTAAAATCTGAAAATAATAATAAAAAAAAATTCCAAAATATCGACATTTCAACACTAAGTAACAAATTAGAGAAAGTAAAAACACAAAAAAAGCATGTTTTATAATACAATAAAATAAACATGACACGTTCTTTATCATGTTATTCAAACCTGTTCTTTTAAAACTTGAAAATAATAATAATAAATAAATTATAAGAATTTGACGTTTCGTCACTAAGTTTGGAATTTCAGAAAGTAACAACACAAAAAAAGCAAGTTTTATAATACAATAAAATAAAAATGACACGTTCTTTATCATGTCATTCAAACCTGTACTTTAAAAACTTGAAAATAGTAATAATAAATGAATTCCAATAATTCGACGTTTCGTCACTAAGTTTGGAATTTCAGAAAGTAACAGCACAAAATAAGCAAGATTTATAATACAATAAAAAACATAACACGTTCTTTATCATGTCATTCAAACCTGTACTTTTTAAATCTGAAAATAATAATATAAAAAAAATTCCAAGGATTCGCGGTATCGGCTATAAGTTTGGAATTTCAGAAAGTAACAACACAAAAAAAGCATGTTTTATAATTTAATAAAACAAACACGACACGTTCTTTATCATGTCATTCAAACCTGTTCTTTATAAACTTTAAAATAATAATAATAAATAAATTCCATGAATCCGACGTTTCGGCACTAAGTTTGGAACTTCAGAAAGTAACAACAAAAAAAAGCATGTTTTATAATACAATAAAATAAACATGACACGTTCTTTATGTCATTCAAACCTGTACTTTAAAAACTTGAAATTAATAATAATAAAAAAATTCCAAGGATTCGACGTTTCGTCACTAAGTTTGGAATTTCAGAGAGTAACAACACAAAAAAGCATGTTTTATAATACAATAAAATAAACATGACACGTTCTTTTTCATGTCATTCAAACCTGTACTTTTAAAATTTCAAAATAATAATATAAAAAAAATTCCAATAATTCAACGTTTCGTCACTAAGTTTGGAATTTCAGAAAGCAACAGCACAAAATAAGCACGTTTTATAATAGAATAAAATGATAATGACACGTTATTTATCATGTCATTCAAACCTGTACTTTTAAAATCTGAAAATAATAATATAAAAAAAATTCCAAAATTTCGACGTTTCGGCACTAAGTAACGAATTACAGAACGTAACAACACAAAAAAAGCATGTTTTATAATACAATAAAATAAACATGACACGTTCTTTATCATGTTATTGAAACCTGTTCTTTTAAAACTATAAAATAATAATAAAAAAAAAATTCCAAGAATTCGACGTTTCGGCAATAAGTTTGGCATTTCAAAAAGTAACAACTCAAAAAAAAGCATGTTTTATAATACAATAAAATAAACATGTCACGTTCTTTATCATGTCATTCAAACCTGTACTTTTAAAACTTTAAAATAATAATAATAAATAAATTCCAATAATTCGACGTTTCGTCACTAAGTTTGGAATTTCAGAAAGTAACAGCACAAAATGAGCAAGATTTATAATACAATAAAATAAAAATGACACGTTCTTTTTCATGTCATTCAAACCTGTACTTTTAAAATCTGAAAATAATAATATAAAAAAATATCCAATATTTCGAGGTTTCGTCACAAAGTTTGGAATTTCAGAAAGTAACAACACAAAAAAAAGCATGTTTTATAATACAATAAAATAATAATGACACTTTCTTTATTATGTCTTTCAAACCTGTACTTTTAAAACTTCAAAATAATAATAATAAATAAATTCCATGAATTCGACGTTTCGGCACTCAGTTTGGAATTTCAGAAAGTAACAACACCAAAAAAGCTCGTTTTATAATACAATAAAATAAAAATGACACGTTCTTTATCATGCCATTCAAACCTGTTCTTTTAAAACATGAAAATAATAATAATAAAAAAACATTCCATGAATTCGACGTTTCGGCACTAAGTTTGTAATTTCAGAAAGTAACAACACAAAAAAAGCATGTTTTATAATACGATAAAATGATAATGACACGTTCTTTATCATGTCATACAAACCTGTACTTTTAAAATCTGAAAATAATAATAGTAAAAAAATTCCATGAATTCGACGTTTCGGCACTAAGTTTGGCATTTCAAAAAGTAACAACTCAAAAAAAAGCATGTTTTATAATACAATAAAAAACATGACACGTTCTTTATCATGTCATTCAAACCTGTACTTTAAAAACTTTAAAATAATAATAATAAATAAATTCCATGAATTCGACGTTTCGTCACTAAGATTGGAATTTCAGAAAGTAACAGCACAAAATAAGCAAGATTTATAATACAATAAAAAAACGTGAAACATTCTTTATAAAGTCTTTAAAACCTGTACTTTTAAAATCTGAAAATAATAATAAAAAAAAATTCCAAAATTTCGACGTTTCGTCACTAAGTAACGAATTACAGAACGTAACAACACAAAAAAAGCATGTTTTATAATACAATAAAATAAACATGACACGTTCTTTATCATGTTATTCAAACCTGTTCTTTTAAAACTTCAAAATAATAATAATAAAAAAATTCCAAGAATTCGACGTTTCGGCAATAAGTTTGGCATTTCAAAAAGTAACAACTCAAAAAAAAGCATGTTTTATAATACAATAAAATAAACATGACACGGTCTTTATCATGACATTCACACCTGTTCTTTTAAAACTTAAAAATAAAATAATAAATAAATTTCAAGAATTTGACGTTTCGTCACTAAGTTTGGAATTTCAGAAAGTAACAACACCAAAAAAGCTCGTTTTATAATACAATAAAATAAAAATGACACGTTCTTTATCATGCCATTCAAACCTGTTCTTTTAAAACATGAAAATAATAATAATAAAAAAAAATTCCATGAATTCGACGTTTCGGCACTAAGTTTGTAATTTCAGAAAGTAACAACACAAAAAAAGCATGTTTTATAATACGATAAAATGATAATGACACGTTCTTTATCATGTCATACAAACCTGTACTTTTAAAATCTGAAAATAATAATAGTAAAAAAATTCCATGAATTCGACGTTTCGGCACTAAGTTTGGCATTTCAAAAAGTAACAACTCAAAAAAAAGCATGTTTTATAATACAATAAAAAACATGACACGTTTTTTATCATGTCATTCAAACCTGTACTTTAAAAACTTTAAAATAATAATAATAAATAAATTCCATGAATTCGACGTTTCGTCACTAAGATTGGAATTTCAGAAAGTAACAGCACAAAATAAGCAAGATTTATAATACAATAAAAAAACGTGAAACATTCTTTATAAAGTCTTTAAAACCTGTACTTTTAAAATCTGAAAATAATAATAAAAAAAAATTCCAAAATTTCGACGTTTCGGCACTAAGTAACGAATTACAGAACGTAACAAAACAAAAAAAGCATGTTTTATAATACAATAAAATAAACATGACACGTTCTTTATCATGTTATTCAAACCTGTTCTTTTAAAACTTCAAAATAATAATAATAAAAAAATTCCAAGAATTCGACGTTTCGGCAATAAGTTTGGCATTTCAAAAAGTAACAACTCAAAAAAAAGCATGTTTTATAATACAATAAAATAAACATGACACGGTCTTTATCATGACATTCACACCTGTTCTTTTAAAACTTAAAAATAAAATAATAAATAAATTTCAAGGATTTGACGTTTCGTCACTAAGTTTGGAATTTCAGAAAGTAACAGCACAAAATAAGCAAGAATTATAATACAATAAAAAAACATGACACATCCTTTATAAAGTCTTTAAAACCTGTACTTTTAAAATCTGAAAATAATAATAAAAAAAAATTCCAAAATTTCGACGTTTCGGCACTAAGTAACGAATTACAGAACGTAACAACACAAAAAAAGCATGTTTTATAATACAATAAAATAAACATGACACGTTCTTTATCATGTTATTCAAACCTGTTCTTTTAAAACTTAAAAATAAAATAATAAATAAATTTCAAGGATTCAACGTTTCGTCACAAAGTTTGGAATTTCAGAAAGTAACAACACAAAAAAGCATGTTTTATAATACAATAAAATAAAAATTATACGTTCTTTATTATGTCATTCAAAGCTGTACTTTGAAAATCTGAAAATATTAATATAAAAAAAATTCCAAGGATTCGACGTTTCGGCACTCAGTTTGGAATTTCAGAAAGTAACAACACAAAAAAAGCATGTTTTATAATTTAATAAAACAAACACGACACGTTCTTTATCATGTCATTCAAACCTGTTCTTTATAAACTTGAAAATAATAATAATAAATAAATTCCAATAATTCGACGTTTCGTCACAAAGTTTGGAATTTCAAAAAGTAACAACACAAAAAAAGCATTTTTCATAATACAATAAAATAAACATGACACGTTCTTTTTCATGTCATTCAAACCTGTACTTTTAAAATTTCAAAATAATAATATAAAAAAAATTCCAATAATTCAACGTTTCGTCACTAAGTTTGGAATTTCAGAAAGCAACAGCACAAAATAAGCACGTTTTATAATAGAATAAAATGATAATGACACGTTCTTTATCATGCCATTCAAACCTGTTCTTTTAAAACATGAAAATAATAATAATAAATAAATTCCATGAATTCGACGTTTCGGCACTCAGTTTGGAATTTCAGAAAGTAACAACACCAAAAAAGCTCGTTTTATAATACAATAAAATAAAAATGACACGTTCTTTATCATGCCATTCAAACCTGTTCTTTTAAAACATGAAAATAATAATAATAAAAAAAAAATTCCATGAATTCGACGTTTCGGCACTAAGTTTGGAATTTCAGAAAGTAACAACACAAAAAAAGCATGTTTTATAATACGATAAAATGATAATGACACGTTCTTAATCATGTCATTCAAACCTGTACGTCAAAAACCTGAAAATAATAATAATAAAAAAATTCCAATTTTTCGACGTTTCGACACTAAATTTGGCATTTCACCAAGTAACAACACAATATAAGTTAGTTTTATAATCTGAAAAAAAAAACGTGATACGTTCTTTATCATGTCTTTCAAACCCTTACTTCAAAAACTTTAAAATAATAATAAAAAAAATTCAAATAATTCGACGTTTCGACATCTATTTTGGAAGTCTATCAAGCTACAATTTAAAATAAGTTTTTTTCTGTAATACAATAAACTGTAAATGATACGTAGTTATATTCATTATCAAAAGCTTTACGCGTAAAATAATAAAACAATGAAATATATTGCAGAATTTTGATGTTTCAATCAAAATATTGATATTTCTCTAAATATGATACCAAAGTTAACGTCTATTATATTGCTTTAAGGTAGTAGTAATATACCTTAGTTATCAGGTTATTTATAACTGTATTATAAAATGCTGAATAAGAATAAACACAATGTAAATACAATATTACAAATTTGGAATTTCATCAATTAAATCAGCAATGATAGCTTTTTTTTTATATAAAATACTAACTTTGTTATTAAATGTGTAAAACCTGTATATTAAAATAGCGAATGCTTTCCCGGTGTGTGTGTTGAAGAAACAGTTCTAGTCATAGTCCCGGCACTTTGCTTAGAAGATGACGGCAGTGCATTTGTCCGTCGAAACGTCGCGTTACAATCGCTTTGTTACCCGGGTGGAAACCGGAGAAATTAACGAAGTAAATAAATTATTAAAACCAGTACTTTATAAATGTAAATAAAAAAAATAAGAAACGATTGCAGTTGTATTCGTGCACACGATGAGTCCGTTTGTGGACTTACACACGTTGATTGAGTTGAACTGCGAATTAAAAAATACTCCAGAAGGTCCAAACACACCATAGTGGCTTACTGTAAACTACAGGACTCAACTTTGACTTCGGAACTTACCCTCAGGTTAACAGCTGACATACGTATGCATCCCCTTCCATGTCGGTATCGAAGGCAATGAAGCATCCAGCCTAAACACGCACACACTTGCTGGTGTTCATCTCCTGTCGCAAGGTACGGAGGGATGTCGTCATAGATATTTACTAAAACAGAAAGCAGAGGCAGTGTCCCATAAGAACATAATCAAACATAATTAACGATTGCGCGTTCACGCTACCAAAAAGGGAGAGACTATGGAATACCAGAACCCCGATCAATCATGGAATTTTATTAGGGACTTGAACGTGTTTGATATCATCTAATATAGCCATACTAGATTTCCTAATATAATATAATATAAATCATATTGTACTCTTTGCGCAGTTAATACCCTGTCACTAATGAAACCACAATGTAGTTGTAAAGTGAAACGTGGTCACTAACAACCACCTCGGTTGATGTAACAATAAACTAAATATTTAAAAAAATAATGGAAATATTTTCAGTAATCCTGAATTTATTCATTAAATTGGTAATTATCAAGTCGGGAGAAAAAGACAGGGAAATGTGACAAAAATAAAGAATATCTGTAAAAATCAATAAATACAGGCATTAATACAGAATTGTGGAAGTAATTTATCTATATTTCAATATCGAAACAAATAAAATACACAAGGTAAGGCATTTTAAAAAACAGTAAATTATTAGGCCCTAATAGGTTACATATTACAAGGAAAGATCAGAAGCAACATTTACGGCTTGCATATCACATTCATCATCAAATAAATTAATTATGGGCATTAATACGTCTGCATGAAATTATTATCTCGAATAAAAAAAATCAATTTAACTTCCATATCAAAATTAATAGATCACAGAATTCGATTGCAATAAAGAAATCACTATTTTGTTAGGACCGAATCGCTTACATAACATACGACACGACCAAATGCAACACTAACGGCCTGCATATTACGTTCAGAATTAATTAAATAAATGCATTAATCAATCATATTACATGGAATTATATCGAATAAAACTCTTTTATATTGAATTTCCATATGAAAAGTAAAGAAACAACAAGCGACTGCAGTGAAAGGTATCAGCAGTTCGTTTGACCGGAATTCGTTACATTATATGAGTGAAGGTTGATTGCAACATTTACGGCCTGCATATTACGTTCATAAATACGTTTCCACGTACCTTGTGCCGCCCACGGTTGTACTGAAAGGCGTGATATGTAATTCTGCATCGGATGCTACACTTTACTGCACTGGAATAAACGATTGAACGGCTGCGAAACGACTTTTTATTACGAGCGATTAACGTGACCGAGATTCAAACGCCCGCCATATTGCGAAGGTTTTGTGACTCGCTCCAAAGCTCACATGGAGATGTCTTTGGCCAGAGTAATATTTACCCAGCCAAGTGCATTGAATATCTTCAGTGTTAGGCCGGACGGTTACAGCACCGTCAATCCTACATTAATGGCATGCATTTTACGTCCACAATTAAATAAATAAAAGACAAGCATTAATACGTCATACTGAAAGGAATAATCCGGAAGAAGACTGTATTCCCATATTACTTAAAATTAAACACAAGTTACTGCACCTACAAAAATCAGGTTTAAATGAAGCACGTACGGCTTGTGTTAATAACTGATTAAATTAAATTAAATACAGGCAATAATGAAGCATTGTGTAAGAATTTAACTGGAAATTTTTTTAACTATATTTACATATCGTAATTAATAAAATACAGTATGTACGGCACTTAAAAAAACAGTAATATGTTAGGCTGGAATCGGTTACATATTATGGGGAAAGATCAAATAAAACATTTACGGCTTCCATATCACATTCCTAATAAAATAATTAAAATTTGGGCATTAATACGTGAAAATAAAATATATTATCTCGAACAAAAAAATAAAATTTAATTTCCATATGAGAAAGTAATGAATCACAGAATTCTATTGCAATAAAGATATCACTATTTTGTTAGGACCGAATCGCTTACATAACATACGACACGACCAAATGAAACACTAACTGCCTGCATATTACGTTCAGAATTAATTAACCAATCATATTAAAAGGAATTATATCGAATAAAACTCTTTTATATTGAATTTCCATATGAAAAGGAAAGAAACACAAAGCGACAGCAGTCAAAGGTATCAGAAGTTCGTTAGGTCAGAATCCGTTAGGTTATACGCAGCAAGGTCGTTTGCAACGTTAAGGGCATTCATATTACGGTCATAAATACGTTTCCACGTACCTTGTGCCGCCCACTTGTGTACTGGAAGACGTGGCACGTAATTCTACATCGGATGCTACACATTATTGCACTCCATTGAGCGATTGAACGCCCACGACACAAGATTTATTACGAGCGGTGCAGGTCCGTTAAATTCGAACGCGCGCCATATTGCGAAACTCTTGTGACGTCACGCGCCACTTGAGACTCGCTCTCATTGGCAAAGATATAGTTATCTAGCAAAGTGCAATGAATATTTCCTGTGATCGGCCGGACGGTTATTTTAGGATAAAATGCTATATGGCTTCTATTTTAAGTTCATAATTAATTAAACAAAATAAACGCATTAATACGTCATTGTAGAAGGAATTAACTGGAAGAAAAATAATTAAACACGATTGCCATTTTAGAAACTTTGAAACACACAAGGCACTGCAGTTAGAAACGGCAGAAATCTAAATTTTTATTAAAGGAATAGGGGATACTATAGTAATTGATTTACATTCTCTTATAGATTGGTAAATGTAGAATAAGAACGGTTCCTAAGAAAAACACAAAGATACAGAAGACACTGACACTCAGACAGACTCACACACACATACATACGCTCACATTCAGACATACACACATTCAGATATCCACACATACATACACTCACAGACAGGCACACACACACTTACTCATATAGGCGCACACACACAAATACACATATACACTCATTAATTATTAATATTAAAATAAATCAGATTGTAGAAAACTAATTAATATTATATTAATAACACTATATAATTTTTTCTTCGTCATAATAAGAGTAACAATTACAAATTTAATTAATCACAGAACGCAATTGCAATAAATAAATCAGCTTTTTTAGACCTGAATCGGTTACACAATATACGACATGATCAAATGCAACACTAACGGCTTGCTAATTACATAAATGTTTACCAACATTAAGTAAAGGTATGAATTAGTCTAAGTAAAAGTTATTATATCAATGAAATCTCATTTATACTGAATATCCGTTTCAAAACTAAGGAAACTCACAAGAGACTGCAGTAAAAGGTATCAGAAGTTCGTTAGGTCAGAATCCGTTAGGTTATACGCAGCAAGGTCGTTTGCAACGTTAAGGGCATTCATATTACGGTCATAAATAAGTTTCCACATACCTTGTGCTGCCCATAAAAACATATACACACACACACACACACACTCAAAAACACACACACTCAAACACACATAAACACGACACACACAGAAAGAGGGAGACACTCAGGTGCACACACAGACTTCCACACATACAAACATATTACACATACACAAATACAGATACAGATATACATACACACATAGACACACACATACATACATACACATACACACACACATACAAACAGACACACACAAATATACAGAAGACACTGACACTCGGACCGACAGAGACACATTCAGATATCCACACATTCACACATACATACACACACAGACAGACAGGAACAGACAGGAACACACATACACACACAAACGCACACTTACTCACATACGCACACTTACTCACATAGGCACACACATACACATACACATATACACTTATTTAGACATACATACACACACACACACAAATGCATACATTTACATACACATAAAACATACAGACATTCACTTAAACACATATAAACACAAAAGACACCACCCTGAAGTTACAAACACACACACACACACACACACACACACAAACATACAGAAGACACTTACACTCAAACAGACTCACACACACATACATACATACATACATACATACATACACTCACATTCAGATATCCACACATTGACACATACACAGACACTTCCACATGCACACACACACATACACAAACTTACTCACATAGGCACATGCACAAACACACCTACACATACACTCATTTAGACACACACACACACAATCAATACGACTAAAAGACATAATATCATAGAAAACTACTTGATATATACGCTTTGCTAATTTTAAAATTAATGAAACACAGAATTCAATAAAGAAATCAAATTTGTTAGACCTGAATAGGTTACATAATATAGGACCTACACAGGTACATACTCACATACATACATGAATCCATTCACACACACATACTTACATAAAAACATACACACATTCACTCAAACACACATAAACACGACACACACAGAGAGAGGAGGACACACAGGCACAAACAGACATACAGACATCCAGACATACAAACATATTAAGCATACACAAATACAGATATATATACATACACACATACACAGACATTCATACACACACACATACATACATACATACATACAAACAGACACAAACATACAAAAGACACTGACACTCGGACAGACAGACACACATTCAAACATACATACACGCACAGACAGGCACGCACAGACAGGCACGCACAGACAGGCACGCACGCACACACACACACACACACACACACACACACACATACACATATACATATACACTTATTTAGATATACATACATACACACAAATACATACATTCACTTACACATAATCACATAAAACATACAGACATTCACTTAAACACATATAAACACAAAAGACACCACCCTGAAGTAATATGCAAGTATCAAATACATTTATCTTAAATGTTAACATGCCATCTTAAACCTTAAATTTATTCCTTCAATCATAAACCTTTTCTTTAATTGTTAATCCGTAACTATATTTCTTAAACATTAAATTCAATCTTAATCCATTAGCTTCAATTTAAATCCATTATCTTCAAACTTAATTACTTTCAATCATGATCCTTAACATTTAATCTTTTACATTAACCTTAAACATTGATTTTAAATTTTAAATCTTTACATTAAATCTCAAACCTCAACAAAATAATTTAAAATCTTTACCCAAGGTCTTAACCCCTTAGCTAAAATCTTAAACATTTACATTACTTTCCAAAACCTATACCTTAATCATAGACAGATATCTTAAATCGTAAACATTCACGTTAAATCCTAAAACATTACATTAAATATTAAACCTTTACTGTAACTTTAAACCTTTATGTTAGATCTTTACTTTTTAATTGAATCCTAAACCTTTACGTTAATTTTAAAACCCTTTAATTCTTAAACCTCAACCATAAATCATTCCTTAACGTTTACCTAAAAACTTAAAGTTTTACATGTATTCTTAATTGTAAGGTGATTAAGAAAAGTGCCAGTATATTGAACTTCCACGTGTTATATGTTTCAAATAAATTTCTGCAGAATTATGAAAATTTTAGATGGATATCCTGCAATGATTTCAGAAATTAGAATGAAGTTACATAACAAAACTTTCCTCTCTGAGTTTGTTCTCAGCAGGAATTACATATCTTTTCATAACATAATATACATTCAAATAAGTGGCACAAACATTAACCTGATTAATTTGCTTAGAGATATTTTTTATTTTAAAGAAGGATTTGTTGTATAAAAAATTTAAGTTTACATTACTGATTTTATTGTAAGAGTTGTTGATGGTAGAAAAGTAAAACTAATTAAAAATGAAAGTTAATGTATTATAAATGATTTTAACAAACTGTAATTGAGAATATCCAACATTATTTGTAAATTGATATTTAGTAAGATTTTGTTGAAAAAGTTAACAAATCACAATTAAAATGTTTACATTAATGAAATTTAAATAATCAAATCAATTTAATTAACGTAAAATATTCTCTAATATTCGAGATAGTAAAAAGGGAGAAAGGGAGAAAGAAATCATTAGCTTGTTCCCTATTATAAATACAAGTAAATAACAGGTAACTTTAACAATATTTATTGCCAAAAGAATAATTTCAATTATGTACCTTTAATCTCCCCCTGAATGTTGTTCCCATATATCTGACACATCTTTGGACTCAAATCAGAAACGACATTTATCACGGGAACACTTTCGACCGTTACATTTATATTGTGCGCCATGTTCGTTGTACCTTGTTGTGAAGCGATGACTCGTTCTCGGGCTCCAGAGCTTTGTAATGAACACGTATTTCAGTTGGCGGGCGATCCTCTTGCGCTCATCTAAAGTAGTTTTCTATGTTAAAAACTCCACTATTTTACCTGTAAGTGTAGATATTTCTAATAAAATATAAATGAGTTCACATTACAATCATTATGTTATTACGGTAAAAGGAAGATGATGAATGACATATTAAATTATTGATAACTTATTTTATCCATTTCGTTGGAATACTGGCAAGGTGGACATAGATTACATTACATAAATTTTAAAAAATTATTTTTTTATTTTTTCGGAACATAGTATTCATCAATGCAAGAAAATATCAATGAAAGACGTTATAAGTCAGTCAATATAAAATAGGAATGTTTATAATGATTTTTCTATTTTTTCCTATTTTACGTAATTATTCATTCATAAAATAGTATATTCTCACCTTTTTCTTATTCACACACGCGCGCACACACATACACAATTATATATTTATATATTGTGGTAATTAAAAGGAAATAATTCATTAATAAACAAACTCATTGTTAGCGGCATAAAACACAGGTTGTGCACAAGAATGCCACGTTTGTGGGTAATTGGAGGCTGTTTGGTTCGCTAGTCGCGCATAGCAGAGTCTGTGGGGAGGCGAGCTCCAGGAAAGTCGTCTTGGAAATTTAGCAGTGGTCAGACGAAAAGTATAATATTCAGAAAGTGTCTGGATACATGTAACAGTTAAAACAGTTAGAACATTTTCCAATGTGCAGTCTGTGAATTAACTACGTAATACTCAACGCTAAATATTTAGAGCGCACTGTAAATTGTTATATTTTCGATTTTTGGAGCCCAGGCAACTGCATCCAGCAGTTAATGAACTTCGGAACGAGCTAATAATATTTCCGAAACAAACAGTGAACCATTTTGCAAACTAAAAGTGTTTTTTAGAATCAGTGTTAAAAAGGGCTCGTCTTTAAAGTGTGTGATTTAGTGTGTGATATGTGTGTGTGTACGAATGAGCCAAACTTTCTTGAGTACCAGAGACAGTAAGTTAATTTTACAGAATTACTGTTTGTAAACTCATAAGTAAAGGTATTATCGTCAGATTTCGAATTTCGTTCCGAATGTTAAGTGCATATTTTGTTTGTTGACATCGTAATAATCTATTGATGAAGCTTGATAAATTTAATTGTTAAGAAGTAGTTCTTTATTAATTGCCCAGTAAATGACCCTGAACTCAAAAGGAATTTGAGTTACAATGCATCTCAGATAAATGATCATTTGTGCCGTTGGTATTGGGAATAAATTTGTTGATTAAATGGGAGTAAAAAGATAATAATATTGAGTCATAAAGAAGATGGGAAGAAAGGAAGGTGGAAGAACAATTAATGGAAGAAACAAATGTAAGCAAGGAAATGGGACAAAAATGAGGTATAAATTATGGATTAATATTAACAAACAAACAGAAAATGTAAGCAGAAAAACTTGAAAATTTGGTACAAGAAGGAGAAGAATTATAAGAGGTTAAAGTAATTGTTAGAATTTCTGCAACAAAAGGATTAATAGAATAGAAAAATAAAAGTATAATATAAATAACATAAATAATAAGTATTGGGAAGGAATATTTTTTTCAGCATAATGATGTATTATTTGGAGAAATTATAATGGAAAAATGGGTTATTCAATTGTTCCCAAAGCAGTGATAAATTATTATGACATATTTTCATGATAATAATGGACATGTTGGAATTGAATGAATGAAATTTATGATGGATAAAAGGGTGACTTGGAAGGGAAGGATGACTGACATTAAAATTATGTTCGTAGTTAAGATAACTGTCAAAGAAATAAGTATAGAAACAGAGTATGAGTGTAAATTTCAGCATATTATTGCACAAGAACCAGGAGAGATGATAGAAATTGATTTACTAGGACCATTACCTAGAAGCAAAGGTGGTTGTGTTTTTGTATTAGTAAATGTTGATATATTTTCTAAAATGGTAAAATTGTATGGTTTAATAAATGAAATAGCTAAGACATGTTTTAAAAAATTGGTAGAGGAATATTTGATTGGGTGAGCTAAAGCAAAGAAAATTTTAACTGATAATGGAAAGCAATTTAATTGAAAGAAGTTTAAAGGAGTTGTAACAATGTTTACAACAATAAGATATCCTCAATCAAATTTAGCAAAAAGTTATATTAGACAAATAATAGACTGATAATGTAAATATGTTTACTTTGTTTAGAAAATTGATCACTATGTTAATATCACTTTGTAATATCAAAATCATTGATACAACAGTTACTTTGTACACACATCTTTGATCCTTGTATATATTCTCTCTCCTTTTTAAGCTCTATCGTAACAAGTGTAGATGTGTGTGTTCTGTTTAAGCAATATGTAAACTGTAATCGCATCATGCTTCGAGTAAAGCTTTTATGATTATCTTCAAACAGTGAACTTAAATTATTCTTCATTATTAGTTTGCCTAATACCATAATAGATATTATATTAGTATAATGTCTCATAAACAAGTTTTGTCAAAAGATAATAATAAATTGATTATGTGTATTATAAATATAGTATGGTAATGAGTTATATTCCTGACGAATTACATTTGTTCAAGGAGCGCAAATGGGAAATTGGAAAGATATTACAATTTCTAGAAGAAATAACAAGTGAAATGGAAGAAAGCAAGACCAAAAATACTTATTGTGGCAGATTTGATACTTCTAAAAAAACGGGAGTATCAGATCAGTATATAAACACATTTGAATGTTTCAAATTGTTTATGAAGGTCCTTACAGAATAATAACTAATAGAGGATTCAATAGCTATGACATTTCTTTTAATCATAATGCTTTACCTTATATATTAAACAGTACCCTTAAAACATAAACATTTACATTCATAGCTTTACCTTAAATCTTAAACCGTTAACTATTCTCCTTAAACCATTAACCTTAAATCATTCCTATTCCTATTCTCTTTCCCTTTTATTGTCACTTTCTCTTTCCATATAACTTTAACATACACTTAAATATTTATTCCTTCAAACTTAATCCTATATGTATACTTACATATCCAGTTTTGATCTACAATGTTCAACGTTAAAATGAAACATACAAGTGGATAGCATGAAATATGTGTTAAATGTGTTAAAATCCTGTTCAACATATTACCAACTTAATAAACCATTAATTGGAAGAATATTATTTGCTCATCAGAAAATTAATGTCTGTCCCACATTACAAACACAGATTAAACAGGTGTTAGTTACTACAGGCCATTAGATCTGAATACAATATATTCTAAGATTAAGGAAAAGATTATTCACGATAGGTTAATCAAATTTCTGGACATTCAAGTCTACCTTGAGGGATGATACTGTAGACGGAAAAATTTCTGGTGGGTAACCAGTGACACGGGACAGTTAAATATTTCACAATACCCCAAATTGTGTCCCAATCATGAACTTTATGATTTCACTCTCCCAGTTTGTAATCACCAGGAATTACATTTCTTTCAAATCATCATCTGCAAACAAATAAGTAGCACAGCTATTAGCTTTTGTATGGACCATTGCAATAGCAACACTTAAAAACTTGCTTGCAAACCTTAACCTGATTCAGTTTCATACAGGATACTACATTATAATGGAATTGAAGATTGTCAATTATTAATATTTGAAAGAAAGATTTGATGTATTCAAAATTTAAGTTTACATTACTGATGTTAATGTATTTGTTGTTGATGGTAGAGAAATAGAACCAATTAAAAGATGTTACAGTGATAGTAAAAGTGCATAATATAACATTCAGAAAGTTAATGTATTGTAAACTATTTGATAAAACTGTAATTGAGAGTATCTAACATTAATTATAAATTTATATTCAGTAAGCTTTAGTTCAAAAATTAAACAATTCACAAATAAAGATTTATATTCATGAAATTTAAATAATCAAATTAATTTAATTTATGTAATATAGTCTCCAATTTTCGGAATAATAAAAAGGGAGAAAGAAACATTTAGCTTGTTCTGTATTATAAAGACAAGTAAATCACAGGCAACATTTCTGAAACATAAACTAAAAAACCTTAATTTTACACCTTTTTCTTATACTGTACTTCAATTCTTAATCCTTATCAACAGTTCTAAAACATTAAATAATAAAAACTTAAAATTTACACCTTCTTCTTAAATCTTTACTTTAATTCTTAATCCTTATCTACA
The DNA here is from genome assembly GCA_037074705.1 of Zhengitettix transpicula. Lineage (NCBI taxonomy): Eukaryota > Metazoa > Arthropoda > Insecta > Orthoptera > Tetrigidae > Zhengitettix > Zhengitettix transpicula. Next base: position 76,064,501 of record CM073596.1, on the reverse strand, counting down.
GTTCTGAAACAATTAATAATAAACCTGAAATATACACCTTCATCATAAACCTTTACTTTAATTCTTATCTACAATTCTAAAACATTAAAAAAAACCTTAAATTTACTACTTCTTCATAAACCTTTACTTTAATTTTTAATCCTTGTATACAGATCTGAAACATTAAATAATAAACCTTAAATTTACATCTTCTTCAGAAACCTTTACTTTAATTTCTGATCCTTATCTACAATTCTAAAACATTAAAAAATAAATCTTAAATTTACTACTTCTTCAAAAACCTTTACTTATAATTCTTAATCCTTGTCTACAGATCTGAAACATTGAATAAAAAACCTTAAATTTACATCTTCTTCATAAACCATTACTTTAATTCATGATCCTTATCTACAATTCCAAAAAATTAATAAATAAACCTTAAATTTACTACTTCCTCATAAACCTTTACTTTAATTTTTAATCCATAACTACAGTTCTGAAACAATAAAAAAAACAATAAATTTACACCTTCATCATAAACCTTAAATTTAAACCTTCATCATAAACATTAACTTAACACCGTCCTCATCAATCTTAAATTTTCACCTTCCTCATAAATTTTAAATTTATATCTTCATCATAAACCTTAAATTTATACCTTCATCATAAACCTTAAATTTTCACCTTCATCATAAACCTTAACTTTAATTCTTAATCCTTATCTTCAGTTCTGAAACATTAAATAACAAATCTAAAATATACACCTTCTTCATAAACTTTGACCTTAATTCTTAAATACAATCCTAAAACATTAAAAAATATACCTTAAATTTACGACTTCCTCATAAACCTTTACTTAAAATTCTTAATCATTGTCTACAGATCTGAAACGTTAAATAATAAACCTTAAATTTACAACTTCTTCATAAACCTTTACTTTAATTTAACATCGTTATCAACAAATCTAAAACATTAAAAAATAAACCTTAAATTTACTACTTCTTCAGAAACCTTTACTTTAATACTTAATCCTTATCTACAGTTCTGAAACATTAAATAATAAATCCAAAATTTACACCTTCTTTATATACCTTTACTTTAATTTTTAATCCTTATCTACAGTACTAAAATATAAAATAATAAATCTAAAATTTACACCTTCATTATATACCTTTACTTTAATTTTTAATCATTATCTACATTTCTGAGATATTAAAAAATAAACCAAAATTTTACACCATCATAAACCTTAAATTTACACCTTCATCATAAACCTTAAATTTACAGCTTCATCATAAATCTGAAATTTTCACCTTCCTCATAAATCTTAAATTTATACATTCATCATAAGCTTTAAATTTTCACCTTCATCATAAACCTTAACTATAATTCTTCATCCTTATCTACAGTTATGAAACATTACATAATAAACCTTTACATTAATTCATAAGCCTTATCTACAGTTCTGAAACATAAACTAAAAAACCTTAATTTTACACCTTTTTCTTAAACTTTACTTTAATTCATAATCCTTATCTACAGTTCTAAAACCTTGAATAATAAAAACTTAAAATTTACAGTTTCTTCATAAATCTTTACTTTAATTCTTAATCCTTATCTAATGTTCTGAAACATTTTAATAATAAACCTAAAATTTCCTACTTTTTCATAAACCTTTACTTTAATTCTTAATCCTATTATACAGATCTGAATCATTAAATAATAAACCTTAAATTTACATCTCCTTCAGAAACCTTTACTTTAATAATTAATCCTTATCTTCAGTTCTGAAACATTAAATAATAAATCCAAAATTTACACCTTCTTTATATCCCTTTACATTAATTCTTAATCCTTATCTAAAATTCCAAAAAATTGAATAATAAACCTTAAATTTACTACTTCCTCATAAACCTTTACTTTAACTTTTAATCAATAACTACAGTTCTGAAACATTAAAAAAAACCAATAAATTTACACCTTCATCATAAACCTTAAATTTAACACCTTCCTTATAAATCTTAAATTTACACCTTCATTATAAATCTTAAAATTTCCCCTTTTTCATAAATCCTAAATTTATACCTTCCTCATCAATCTTAAATTGATACTTTCATCATGAATATTAAATTTATACCTTCATCGTGAATCTTAAATTTATACCTTCATCATGAATCTTAATTTTATACCTTCATCATGAATCTTAAATTATTACCTTCATGATGAATCTTAAATTTATACCTTCATCATCAATCTTAAATTTATACATTCATGATGAATCTTAAATTTATACCTTCATCATAAATCTTAAATTTATACCTTCATCATAAACCTTAAAATTTCACCTTCATCATAAACCTTAACTTTAATCCTTATTCCGTATCTACATTCTTGAAACATTACATAATAAACCTTTACATTAATTATTAAGCCTTATCTACAGTTCTGAAACAATTAATAATAAACCTGAAATATACACCTTCATCATAAACCTTTCCTTTCATTCTTATCTACAATTCTAAGACATTCTCAAATAAACCTTAAATTTACAACTTCTTCATAAACCCTTACTTTAATTCTTAATCCTTGTCTACAGATCTGAAACATTAAATACTAAACCTTAAATTTACTACTTCTTCAGAAACGTTTACCTTAATACTTAATCCTTATCTTCAGTTCTAAAAATTGAATAATAAAAACTTAAAATTTATAGTTTCTTCATAAACCTTTACTTTAATTCTTGATCCTTATCTAATGTTCTGAAACATTAAAAAATAAAGCTAAAATATACACCTTCTTCATAAACCTTTACTTTAATTCTTATCTACATTTCTAAGACATTCAAAAATAAACCTTAAATTTAGTACTTCTTCATAAACCCTTACTTTAATTCTTAATCCTTGTCTACCGATCTAAAACATTTAATAATAAACCTTAAATTTACTACTTATTCAGAAACGTTAACTTTAATAATTAATCCTTATCTTCAGTTCTGAAACTTTAAATAATAAATCCAAAAGTTACACCTTCTTTATTTACCTTTACTTCAATTCTTAATCCTTATCTACACTTATGAAACAAACTAAAAAACCTTAATTTTACAACTTTTTCTTAAACTTTACTTTAATTCATAATCCTTATCTACAGTTCTAAAAATTGAATAATAAAAACTTAAAATTTACAGTTTCTTCATAAATCTTTACTTTCATTCTTAATCCTTATCTAATGTTCTGAAACATTAAATAATAAACCTAAAATATACACCTTCTTCATAAACCTTTACTTTAATTCTTATCTACAATTCCAAAAATTTAAAAAATAAACCTTAAATTTACTACTTCCTCATAAACCTTAACTTTAATTTTTAATCCATAACTACAGTTCTAAAACATTAAAAAAAACAATAAATTTACACCTTCATCATAAACATTTAATTTACACCTTCATCATAAACATTTAATTTACACCTTCCTCATAAATCTTAAATTTTCACCTTCCTCATAAATCTTCAATTTATATCTTCATCATAAATCTTAACTTTAATTCTTAATCCTTAGCAACAGTTCTGAAATATTACATAATAAACCTTTACATTAATTCTTAAGCCTTATCTACAAATCTGAAACATAAACTAAAAAACCTTAATTCTACACCTTTTTCTCATACTTTACTTTAATTCTTAATCCTTATCAACAGTTCTGAAACAATAAATAATAAACCTGAAATATACACCTTCATCATAAACCTTTACTTTCATTCTTATCTACAATTCTAAAACATTAAAAAATAAAACTTAAATTTACAAATTCTTCATAAACCTTTACTTTAATTCATAATCCTATTATACAGATATTAAATAATAAACCTTAAATTTACATCTTCTTCAGTAACCTTTACTTTAATTTGTGATCCTTATCTACATTTCTAAGACATTCAAAAATAAACCTTAAATTTACTACTTCTTCATCAACCCTTACTTTAATTCTTAATCCTTGTCTACAGATCTGAAACATTAAATAATAAATCCAAAATTTACACCTTCTTTATATACCTTTACTTTAATTCTTAATCCTTATCTACAATTCCAAAAAATTGAAAAATAAACCTTAAATTTACTACTTCCACATAAACCTTTACTTTAATTTTTAATCCATAACTACAGTTCTGAAACATTAAAAAAAACTATAAATTTACACCATCATAATCCTCAAATTTACACCTTCATCATAAACCTTAAATATACACCTTCTTCATAAACCTTCAATTTTCACCTTCATCATAAACCTTAAATTTTCACCTTCGTCATAAACCTTAAATTTACACCTTCATCATCAACCTTAACTTTAAATCTTGATCCTTATCTACAGTTCTGAAACATTACATCGTAAACTTTTACTTTAATTCTTAAGCCTTATCTACAGTTCTGAAACATTAAATAATAAAAACTTAAATTTTACATCTTCTTCATAAACCTTTACTTTAATTCTTAATCCTTGTATACAAATCTGAAACATTAAATAATAAACCTTAAATTTACTACTTCTTCAGATACCTTTACTTTAATACTTAATCCTTATCTACAGTTCTGAAACATTAAATAATAAATCCAAAATTTACAACTTCTTTATATACCTTTACTTAAATTCTTAATCCTTTTCTACAGTTCTGAAACATTTTAATAATAAAACTAAAATTTTCTACTTCTTCATAATCCTTTACTTTTATTCTTAATCCTTATTTTCAGTTCTGAAACATTTAATAAAAACCCTCAAATTTACTCCTTCTTCATAAACCTTAAATTTACACCTTCATCATAAACCCATAATATACACGTTCATCATAAAACTTAAATTTTCACCTTAATCATAAACCTTAAATTTACACCTTCATCATAAACCTTAAATATACACCTACATCATAAACCTTTAATTTACACCTTCACCAAAATCCTTAACTTTAATCTTGATCCTTATCAACAGTTCTGAAACATTACATAATAAACCTTTACACTAATTCTTAAGCCTTATCTACAGTTCTGAAACATTAAATAATAAATCCAAAATTTACAACTTCTTTATATACCTTTACTTAAATTCTTAATCCTTTTCTACAGTTCTGAAACATTTTAATAATAAACCTAAAATTTTCTACTTCTTCATAATCCTTTACTTTTATTCTTAATCCTTATTTTCAGTTCTGAAACATTTAATAAAAACCCTCAAATTTACTCCTTCTTCATAAACCTTAAATTTACACCTTCATCATAAACCCATAATATACACGTTCATCATAAAACTTAAATTTTCACCTTAATCATAAACCTTAAATTTACACCTTCATCATAAACCTTAAATATACACCTACATCATAAACCTTAAATTTACACCTTCACCAAAATCCTTAACTTTAATCTTGATCCTTATCAACAGTTCTGAAACATTACATAATAAACCTTTACATTAATTCTTAAGCCTTATCTACAGTTATGAAACAAACTAAAAAACCTTAATTTTACACCTTTTTCTTAAACTTTACTTTAATTCATAATTCTTATCTACAGTTCTAAAACTTTAAATAATAAAAACTTAGAATTTACAGTTTCTTCATAAATCTTTACTTTAATTCTTAATCCTTATCTAATGTTCTGAAACATTAAATAATAAACCTAAAATATACACCTTCTTCATAAACCTTTACTTTAATTCTTATCTACAATTCTAAAACATTAAAAAATAAACATTAAATTTACTACTTCTTCAGAAACCTTTACTTTAATACTGAATCCTTATCTACAGTTCTGAAACATTAAATAATAAATCCAAAATTTACATCTACATGATAACTTTTACTTTAATTTTTAATCATTATCTACAGTTCTGAAGTATTAAAAAATAGACCAAAAGATTACACCTTCATCATAAACCTTTAATTTACACCTTCATCATAAACCTTTAATTTACACCTTCTTCATAAACCTTTACTTTAATTCTTATCTACAATTCTAAAGCATTAAAAAATAAACCTTAAATTTACTACTTTTCCATAAACCTTTACTTTAATTCTTAATCCTTTTATACAGATCTGAAACATTAAATAATAAACCTTAAATTTACATCTTCTTCAGAAACCTTTACTTTAATTTGTGATCCTTTTCTACATTTCTAAGACATTCAAAAATAAACCTTAAATTTACTACTTCTTCATAAACCCTTACTTTAATTCTTAATCCTTATCTAAAATTCCAAAAAATTGAAAAATAAACCTTAAATTTACACCTACATCATAAAACTTAAATTTTCACCTCCATCATAAAACTTAAATTTTCACCTCCATCATAAACCTTAAATTTTCACCATCATCATCAACCTTAACTTTAATTCTTGATCCTTATCTACAGTTCTGAAATATTAAATAATAAAAACTTAAATTTTACATCTTCTTCATAAACCTTAACTTTAATTTTTAATCCTTATCTATAGTTCTGAAACATTAAATAATAAATCAAAAATTTACACCTTCTTTATATACCTTTACTTTAATTCTTAATCCTTATCTACAGTTCTGAAGCATTAAAAATTAAACCAAAAGTTTACATCTTCATCATAAACCTTAAATTTTCACCTTCATCATAAACCTTAACTTTAATTCTTCATCCTTATCTACAATTGTGAAACATTACATAATAAACCTTTACATTAATTCTTAAGCCTTATCTACAGTTCTGAAACTTAAACTAAAAAAACTTAAGTTTACACCTTTTTTTAAACTTTACTTTACTTCATCATTCTTATCTACAGTTCTAAAACTTTAAATAATAAAAACTTAAAATTTACAGTTTCTTCATAAATCTTTACTTTAATTCTTATCTACATTTCTAAGACATTCAAAAATAAACCTAAAATTTACTACTTCTTCAGAAACCATTACTTTAATACTGAATCCTTATCTACAGTTCTGAAACATTAAATAATAAATCCAAAATTTACATCTACTTCATAACTTTTACTTTAATTTTTAATCATTATCTACAGTTCTGAAGTATTAAAAAATAGACCAAAAGATTACACCTTCATCATAAACCTTTAATTTACACCTTCATCATAAACCTAAACTTTAATTCTTGATCCTTATCTACAGTTTTAAAACATTACATAATAAACCTTTACATTATATCTTAAGCCTTATCTACAATTCTGAAACGTAAACTAAAAAACATTAATTTTACACCTATTTCTCATACTTTACTTTAATTTTTAATCCTTATCAACAGTTCTAACACATTAAATAATAAAAACTTAAAATTTACACCTTCTTCATAAATCTTTACTTTAATTCTTAATCCTTAACTACAGTTCTGAAACAATTAATAATGAACCTGAAATATACATCTTCATCATAAACCTTTACGTACATTCTTATCTACAATTCTAAAGCATTAAAAAATAAACATTAAATTTACTACTTTTTCATAAACCTTTACTTTAATTCTTAATCCTTATCTACAATTCCAAAAAATTGAAAAATAAACCTTAAATTTTTTACTTCCTCATACACCTTTACTTTAATTTTTAATCCATAACTACAGTTCTGAAACATTAAAAAAAAACAATAAATTTACACCTTCATAATAAACCTTAAATTTACACGTTCATCATAAACCTTAACTTTAATTCTTGATCCTTATCTACAGTTCTGAAACATTTTAATAATAAACCTAAAATTTTCTACTTCTTCATAATCCTTTACTTTTATTCTTAATCCTTATTTTCAGTTCTGAAACATTTAATAAAAACCCTCAAATTTACTCCTTCTTTATAAACCTTAAATTTACACCTTCATCATAAATCCATAATTTACACGTTCATCATAAAACTTAAATTTTCACCTTTAACATAAACCTTAACATTAATTCTTGATCGTAATCTACTTTAATTCTTGCTCCTTATCTACAGTTCTGAAACATTAAATAATAAATCTAAAATTTACACCTTCATCATAAACCTTAAATTTACACCTTCATCATAAACCTTAAATTTACACCTTCATCATAAACCTTAAATATACACCTTCATCATAAACATTTAATTTACACGTACATCATAAACATTTATTTTCACCTTCATCATAAACATTTAATTTACACCTTCATTATAAACATTTAATTTACACCTTCATCATAAACATTTAATTTACACCTTCCTCATAAATCTTAAATTTATACCTTCATCATAAATCTTAACTTTAATTCTTAATCCTTATCTACAGTTCTGAAACATTACATAATAAACCTTTACAAATCTGAAACATAAACTAAAAAACCTTAATTTTACACGTTTTACTCATACTTTACTATAATTCTTAATCCTTATCAACAGTTCTAACACATTAAATAATAAAAACTTAAAATTTTCACCTTCTTCATAAATCTTTACTTTAATTCTTAATCCTTATCTACAGTTCTGAAACAATTCATAATAAACCTGAAATATACACCTTCATCATAAACCTTTACTTTCATTCCTATCTACAATTCTAAAACATTAAAAAATAAACCTTAAATTTACTACTTCTTCATAAACCTTTACTTTAATTCTTAATCCTTGTATACAGATCTGAAACATTAAATAATAAACCTTAAATTGACTACTTCTTCAGATACCTTTACTTTAATACTTAATCCTTATCTACAGTTCTGAAACAAACTAAAAAAACCTTAATTTTACACCTTTTTCTTAAACTTTACTTTAATTCCTAATTCATATCTACAGATCTAAAACTTCAAATAATAAAAACTTAGAATTTACAGTTTCTTCATAAATCTTTACTTTAATTCTTAATCCTTATCTACAGTTCTGAAGCATTAAAAATTAAACCAAAAGTTTACACCTTCATTAGAAACCTTAAATTTACACTTTCCTCATAAATCTTAAATTTTCACCTTCTTCATCAATCTTAAATTTATACCTTCATCATAAACTTTAAAATTTCACCTTCATCATAAACCTTAACTATAATCCTTAATCCTTATCTACAGTACTGAAACATTACATAATAAACCTTTACATTAATTATTAAGCCTTATCTACAGTTCTGAAACAATTAATAATAAACCTGAAATATACAACTTCTTCATAAACCTTTACTTTAATTCTTAATCCTTGTATACAGATCTGAAACATTAAATAATAAACCTTACATTTACTACATCTTCAGATACCTTTACTTTAATACTTAATCCTTATCTACAGTTCTTAAACATTAAATAATAAATCCAATATTTACACCTTCTTTATTTACCTTTACTTTAATTCTTAATCCTTATCTGAAATTTAATAAAATTGAAAAATAAACCTTAAATTTACTACTTCCTCATAAACCTTTACTTTAACTTTTAATCCATAACTACAGTTCTGAAACATTAAAAAAAAACAATAAATTTTCACCTTCATCATAAATCTTAAATTTTCACCTTCATCATCAATCTTAAATTTACACCTTCATCATAAACCTTAAATTTTCACCTTCATTATCAACCTTAACTTTAATTCTTGATCCTTATCTACAGTTCTGAAACATTACATCATAAACTTTAACATTAGTTCTTAAGCCTTATCTACAGTTTGGAAACAAACTAAAAAACCTTAATTTTACAACTTTTTCTTATACTTTACTTTAATTCTTAATCCTTATATACAGTTCTAAAATATTAAATAATAAAAATTTAAATTTTACATCTTCTTCATAAACCTTAAATTTAATTTTTAATCCTGATCAACAGTTCTTAAACATTAAATAATAAATCCAAAATTTACACCTTCTTTATATACCTTTACTTTAATTCTTAATCCTTATCTACAGTTCTGAAACATTAAATAATAAATCTAAAATTTACACCTACTTCATATGCCTTTACTTTAATATTTAATCATTATCTACAGTTCTGAAGCATTAAAAATTAAACCAAAAGTTTACACCTTAATCAGAAACCTTAAATTTACACTTTGCTCAAAAAATCTTAAATTTTCACCTTCCTCGTCAATCTTAAATTTATACCTTCATCATAAACCTTAAAATTTCACCTTCATCAGAAACCTTAACTATAATCCTTAATCCTTATCTACAGTACTTAAACATTACATAATAAACCTTTACATTAATTATTAAGCCTTATCTACAGTTCTGAAACAATTAATAATAAACCTGAAATATACAACTTCTTCATAAACCTTTACTTTAATTCTTAATCCTTGTATACAGATCTGAAACAATAAATAATAAACCTTACATTTACTACTTCTTCAGATACCTTTACTTTAATACTTAATCCTTATCTACAGTTCTGAAACATTAAATAATAAATCCAAAATTTACACCTTCTTTATATACCTTTACTTTAATTCTTAATCCTTATCTACAGTTCTGAAACATTTTAATAATAAACCTAAAATTTTCTACTTCTTCATAATCCTTTACTTTTATTCTTAATCCTTATTTTCAGTTCTGAAACATTTAATAAAAACCCTCAAATTTACTCCTTCTTCATAAACCCATAATTTACACGTTCATCATAAAACTTAAATTTTCACCTTCATCATAAACCTTAAATTTACACCTGGATCATAAACCTTAAATTTACACCTTCATCATAAACCTTAAATTTTCACCTTCATCGTAAACCTTAACTTTAATTCTTCATCCTCATCTACAATTGTGAAACATTACATAATAAACCTTTACATTAATTCTTAAGCCTTATCTACAGTTCTGAAACATAAACTAAAAGACTTTAATTTTACACCTTTTTTTAAACTTTACTTTAATTCATAATTCTTATCTACAGTTCTAAAACTTTAAATAATAAAAACTTATAATTTACAGTTTCTTCATAAATCTTTACTTTAATTCTGAATCCTTATCTAATGTTCTGAAACATTAAAAAATAAAGCTAAAATATACACCTTCTTCATAAACCTTTACTTTAATTCTTATCTACATTTCTAAGACATTCAAAAATAAACCTTAAATTTAGTACTTCTTCATGAACCCTTACTTTAATTCTTAATCCTTGTCTACCGATCTAATACATTAAATAATAAACCTTAAATTTACTACTTATTCAGAAACGTTAACTTTAATAATTAATCCTTATCTTCAGTTCTGAAACTTTAAATAATAAATCCAAAATTTACACCTTCTTTATTTACCTTTACTTTAATTCTTAATCCGTATCTACACTTATGAAACAAACTAAAAAACCTTAATTTTACAACTTTTTCTTAAACTTTACTTTAATTCATAATCCTTATCTACAGTTCTAGAAATTGAATAATAAAAACTTAAAATTTACAGTTTCTTCATAAATCTTTACTTTCATTCTTAATCCTTATCTAATGTTCTGAAACATTAAATAATAAACCTAAAATATACACCTTCTTCATAAACCTTTACTTTAATTCTTATCTACAATTCCAAAAATTTAAAAAATAAACCTTAAATTTACTACTTCCTCATAAACCTTAACTTTAATTTTTAATCCATAACTACCGTTCTAAAACATTAAAAAAAACAATAAATTTACACCTTCATAATAAACATTTAATTTACACCTTCATCATAAACATTTAATTTACACCTTCCTCATAAATCTTAAATTTTCACCTTCCTCATAAATCTTCAATTTATATCTTCATCATAAATCTTAACTTTAATTCTTAATCCTTAGCAACAGTTCTAAAATATTACATAATAAACCTTTACATTAATTCTTAAGCCTTATCTACAAATCTGAAACATAAACTAAAAAACCTTAATTCTACACCTTTTTCTCATACTTTACTTTAATTCTTAATCCTTATCAACAGTTCTGAAACAATAAATAATAAACCTGAAATATACACCTTCATCATAAACCTTTACTTTCATTCTTATCTACAATTCTAAAACATTAAAAAATAAAACTTAAATTTACTACTTCTTCATAAACCTTTACTTTAATTCATAATCCTATTATACAGATATTAAATAATAAACCTTAAATTTACATCTTCTTCAGTAACCTTTACTTTAATTTGTGATCCTTATCTATATTTCTAAGACATTCAAAAATAAACCTTAAATTTACTACTTCTTCATCAACCCTTACTTTAATTCTTAATCCTTGTCTACAGATCTGAAACATTAAATAATAAATCCAAAATTTACACCTTCTTTATATACCTTTACTTTAATTCTTAATCCTTATCTACAATTCCAAAAAATTGAAAAATAAACCTTAAATTTACTACTTCCACATAAACCTTTACTTTAATTTTTAATCCATAACTACAGTTCTGAAACATTAAAAAAAACTATAAATTTACACCATCATAATCCTTAAATTTACACCTTCATCATAAACCTTAAATATACACCTTCATCATAAACCTTCAATTTTCACCTTCATCATAAAACTTAAATTTTCACCTCCATCATAAACCTTAAATTTTCACCATCATCATCAACCTTAACTTTAATTCTTGATCCTTATCTACAGTTCTGAAATATTAAATAATAAAAACTTAAATTTTACATCTTCTTCATAAACCTTAACTTTAATTTTTAATCCTTATCTACAGTTCTGAAACATTAAATAATAAATCAAAAATTTACACCTTCTTTATATACCTTTACTTTAATTCTTCATCCTTATCTACAGTTCTGAAACATGAAATACTAAATCTAAAATTTACATCATCATCATAAACCTTTACTTTAATAATTGATCCTTATCTTCAGTTCTGAAACATAAAATAATAAACCTTAATTTTACACATTTTTCTTATGCTTTACTTTAATTCTTAATCCTTATCGACAGTTCTAAAACATTAAATAATAAATCCACAATTTACACCTTCTTTATATACCTTTACTTTAATTCTTAATCCTTATCTACAATTCCAAAAAATGGAAAAATAAACCTTAAATTTACTACTTCCTCATAAACCTTTACTTTAATTTTTAATCCATACCTACAGTTCTGAAACATTAAAAAAAACAATAAATTTACACCTTCATCATAAACCTTAAATTTACAGCTTCATCATAAATCTGAAATTTACAGCTTCATCATAAATCTGAAATTTCCACCTTCCTCATAAATCTTAAATTTTCACCTTCATCATAAACCTTAACTATAATTCTTCATCCTTATCTACAGTTATGAAACATTACATAATAAAACTTTACATTAATTCATAAGCCTTATCTACAGTTCTGAAACATAAACTAAAAAACCTTAATTTTACACCTTTTTCTTAAACTTTACTTTAATTCATAATCCTTATCTACAGTTCTAAAACCTTGAATAATAAAAACTTAAAATTTACACCTTCTTCATAAATCTTTACTTTAATTCTTAATCCTTAACTACAGTTCTGAAACAATTAATAATAAACCTGAAATATACACCTTCATCATTAACCTTTACGTACATTCTTATCTACAATTCTAAAGCATTAAAAAATAAACCTTAAATTTACTACTTTTTCATAAACCTTTACTTTAATTCTTAATCCTTTTATACATATCTGAATCATTAAATAATAAACCTTAAATTTACATCTCCTTCAGAAACCTTTACTTTAATAATTAATCCTTATCTTCAGTTCTGAAACATTAAATAATAAATCCAAAATTTACACCTTCATTATAAATCTTAAAATTTCCCCTTTCTCATAAATCCTAAATTTATACCTTCCTCATCAATCTTAAATTGATACCTTCATCATGAATATTAAATTTATACCTTCATCGTGAATCTTAATTTTATACCTTCATCATGAATCTTAATTTTATACCTTCATCATGAATCTTAATTTTATACCTTCATCATGAATCTTAATTTTATACCTTCATCATGAATCTTAATTTTATACCTTCATCATGAATCTTAAATTTATACCTTCATCATGAATCTTAAATTTATACCTTCATCATGAATCTTAAATTATTACCTTCATGAAAAATCTTAAATTTATACCTTCATCATCAATCTTAAATTTATACATTCATGATGAATCTTAAATTTATACCTTAATCATAAATCTTAAATTTATACCTTCATCATAAACCTTAAAATTTCACCTTCATCATAAACCTTAACTTTAATCCTTATTCCGTATCTACATTCTTGAAACATTACATAATAAACCTTTATATTAATTATTAAGCCTTATCTACAGTTCTGAAACAATTAATAATAAACCTGAAATATACACCTTCATCATAAACCCTTCCTTTCATTCTTATCTACAATTCTAAGACATTCAAAAATAAACCTTAAATTTACAACTTCTTCATAAACCCTTACTTTAATTCTTAATCCTTGTCTACAGATCTGAAACATTAAATACTAAACCTTAAATTTACTACTTCTTCAGAAACGTTTACCTTAATACTTAATCCTTATCTTCAGTTCTAAAACATTAAAAAATAAATCTTAAATTTACTACTTCTTCAAAAACCTTTACTTATAATTCTTAATCCTTGTCTACAGATCTGAAACATTGAATAATAAACCTTAAATTTACATCTTCTTCATAAACCATTAATTTAATTCATGATCCTTATCTAAAATTCCAAAATATTAATAAATAAACCTTAAATTTACTACTTCTTCAGAAACCTTTACTTTAATACTTAATCCTTATCTACAGTTCTGAAACATTAAATAATAAATCCAAAATTTACACCTTCTATATATACCTTTACTTTAATTCTTCATCCTTATCTACAGTTCTGAAACATGAAATACTAAATCTAAAATTTACATCATCATCATAAACCTTTACTTTAATAATTGATCCTTATCTTCAGTTCTGAAACATAAAATAATAAACCTTAATTTTACACATTTTTCTTATGCTTTACTTTAATTCTTAATCCTTATTGACAGTTCTAAAACATTAAATAATAAATCCACAATTTACACCTTCTTTATATACCTTTACTTTAATTCTTAATCTTTATCTACAATTCCAAAAAATGGAAAAATAAACCTTAAATTTACTACTTCCTCATAAACCTTTACTTTAATTTTTAATCCATAACTACAGTTCTGAAACATTAAAAAAAACAATAAATTTACACCTTCATCATAAACCTTAAATTTACAGCTTCATCATAAATCTGAAATTTCCACCTTCCTCATAAATCTTAAATTTTCACCTTCATCATAAACCTTAACTATAATTCTTCATCCTTATCTACAGTTATGAAACATTACATAATAAAACTTTACATTAATTCATAAGCCTTATCTACAGTTCTGAAACATAAACTAAAAAACCTTAATTTTACACCTTTTTCTTAAACTTTACTTTAATTCATAATCCTTATCTACAGTTCTAAAACCTTGAATAATAAAAACTTAAAATTTACACCTTCTTCATAAATCTTTACTTTAATTCTTAATCCTTAACTACAGTTCTGAAACAATTAATAATAAACCTGAAATATACACCTTCATCATTAACCTTTACGTACATTCTTATCTACAATTCTAAAGCATTAAAAAATAAACCTTAAATTTACTACTTTTTCATAAACCTTTACTTTAATTCTTAATCCTTTTATACATATCTGAATCATTAAATAATAAACCTTAAATTTACATCTCCTTCAGAAACCTTTACTTTAATAATTGATCCTTATCTTCAGTTCTGAAACATTAAATAATAAATCCAAAATTTACACCTTCTTTATATACCTTTACTTTAATTCTTAATCCTTATCTACAGTTCTGAAACATTTTAATAATAAACCTTAAATTTTCTACTTCTTCATAATCCTTTACTTTTATTCTTAATCCTTATTTTCAGTTCTGAAACATTTAATAAAAGCCCTCAAATTTACTCCTCCTTCATAAGCCCATAATTTACACGTTCATCATAAAACTTAAATTTTCACCTTCATCATAAACCTTAAATTTACACCTACATCATAAACCTTAAATTTACACCTTCATCATAAACCTTAAATTTTCACCTCCATCATAAACCTTAAATTTTCGCCTTCATCGTAAACCTTAACTTTAATTCTTCATCCTCATCTACAATTGTGAAACATTACATAGTAAACCTTTACATTAATTCTTAAGCCTTATCTACAGTTCTGAAACAATTAATAATAAACCTGAAATATACACCTTCATCATAAACCTTTACTTTCATTCTTATCTACAATTCTAAAACATTAAAAAATAAACCTTAAATTTACTACTTCTTCATAAACCTTTACTTTAATTCTTCATCCTTGTGTATAGATCTGAAACATTAAATAATAAACCTCAAATTTACTACTTCTTCAGATACCTTCACTTTAATACTGAATCCTTATCTACAGTTCTGAAACATTAAATAATAAGTCCAAAATTTACACCTTCTTTATATACCTTTACTTTAATTCTTAATCCTTATCTACACTTATGAAACAAACTAAAAAACCTTAATTTTACAACTTTTTCTTAAACTTTACTTTAATTCATAGTCCTTATCTACAGTTCTAAAAATTGAATAATAAAAACTTAAAATTAACAGTTTCTTCATAAATCTTTACTTTAATTCTTAATCCTTATCTAATGTTCTGAAACATTAAATAATAAACCTAAAATATACACCTTCTTCATAAACCTTTACTTTAATTCTTATCTACAATTCCAAAAATTTAAAAAATAAACCTTAAATTTACTACTTCCTCATAAACCTTAACTTTAATTTTTAATCCATAACTACAGTTCTAAAACATTAAAAAAAACAATAAATTTACACCTTCATCATAAACCTTAAATTTACAGCTTCATCATAAATCTGAAATTTTCACCTTCCTCATAAATCTTAAATTTATACATTCATCATAAACTTTAAATTTTCACCTTCATCATAAACCTTAACTATAATTCTTCATCCTTATCTACAGTTATGAAACATTACATAATAAACCTTTACATTAATTGATAAGCCTTATCTACAGTTCTGAAACATAAACTAAAAAACCTTAATTTTACACCTTTTTCTTAAACTTTACTTTAATTCATAATCCTTATCTACAGTTCTAAAACCTTGAATAATAAAAACTTAAAATTTACAGTTTCTTCATAAATCTTTACTTTAATTCTTAATCCTTATCTAATGTTCTGAAACATTAAATAATAAACCTAAAATATACACCTTCTTCATAAACCTTTACTTTAATTCTGATCATCAATTCTAAAATATTAAAAAATTACCGTTAAATTTACTACTTCTTCATAAACCCTTACTTTAATTCTTAATCCTTGTCTACAGTTCAGAAACATCAAATAATAAACCTTAAATTTACTAATGCTTCATAAACGTTTACTTTAATAATTAATCCTTATCTTCAGTTCTGAAACATTAAATAATAAATCCAAAATTTACACCTTCTTTATATCCCTTTACTTTAATTCTTAATCCTTATCTAAAATTCCAAAAAATTGAATAATAAACCTTAAATTTACTACTTCCTCATAAACCTTTACTTTAACTTTTAATCCATAACTACAGTTCTGAAACATTAAAAAAAAAACAATAAATTTACACCTTCATAATAAACCTTAAATTTACACGTTCATCATAAACCTTAACTTTAATTCTTGATCCTTATCTACAGTTCTGAAACATTTTAATAATAAACCAAAAATTTTCTACTTCTTCATAATCCTTTACTTTTATTCTTAATCCTTATTTTCAGTTCTGAAACATTTAATAAAAACCCTCAAATTTACTCCTTCTTTATAAACCTTAAATTTACACCTTCATCATAAATCCATAATTTACACGTTCATCATAAAACTTAAATTTTCACCTTTAACATAAACCTTAACATTAATTTTTGATCGTAATCTACTTTAATTCTTGCTCCTTATCTACAGTTCTGAAACATTAAATAATAAATCTAAAATTTACACCTTCATCATAAACCTTAAATTTACACCTTCATCATAAACTTTAAAATTTCACCTTCATCATAAACCTTAACTATAATCCTTAATCTTTATCTACAGTACTGAAACATTACATAATAAACCTTTACATTAATTATTAAGCCTTATCTACAGTTCTGAAACAATTAATAATAAACCTGAAATATACAACTTCTTCATAAACCTTTACTTTAATTCTTAATCCTTGTATACAGATCTGAAACATTAAATAATAAACCTTACATTTACTACTTCTTCAGATACCTTTACTTTAATACTTAATCCTTATCTACAGTTCTTAAACATTAAATAATAAATCCAAAATTTACACCTTCTTTATATACCTTTACATTAATTCTTAATCCTTATCTACAGTTCTGAAACATTGTAATAATAAACCTAAAATTTTCTACTTCTTCATAATCCTTTACTTTTATTCTTAATCCTTATTTTCAGTTCTGAAACATTTAATAAAAGCCCTCAAATTTACTCCTCCTTCATAAACCCATAATTTACACGTTCATCATAAAACTTAAATTTTCACCTTCATCATAAACCTTAAATTTACACCTGCATCATAAACCTTAAATTTACACCTTCATCATAAACCTTAAATTTTCACCTTCATCGTAAACCTTAACTTTAATTCTTCATCCTCATCTACAATTGTGAAACATTACATAATAAACCTTTACATTAATTCTTAAGCCTTATCTACAGTTCTGAAACATAAACTAAAAGACTTTAATTTTACACCTTTTTTTAAACTTTACTTTAATTCATAATTCTTATCTACAGTTCTAAAACTTTAAATAATAAAAACTTATAATTTACAGTTTCTTCATAAATCTTTACTTTAATTCTTAATCCTTATCTAATGTTCTGAAACATTAAAAAATAAAGCTAAAATATACACCTTCTTCATAAACCTTTACTTTAATTCTTATCTACATTTCTAAGACATTCAAAAATAAACCTTAAATTTAGTACTTCTTCATAAACCCTTACTTTAATTCTTAATCCTTGTCTACCGATCTAAAACATTAAATAATAAACCTTAAATTTACTACTTATTCAGAAACGTTAACTTTAATAATTAATCCTTATCTTCAGTTCTGAAACTTTAAATAATAAATCCAAAATTTACACCTTCTTTATATACCTTTACTTTAATTCTTAATCCTTATCTACAATTCCAAAAAATTGAAAAATAAACCTTAAATTTACTACTTCCACATAAACCTTTACTTTAATTTTTAATCCATAATTACAGTTCTGAAACATTAAAAAAAAACTATAAATTTACACCATCATAATCCTTAAATTTACACCTTCATCATAAACCTTAAATATACACCTTCATCATAAACCTTCAATTTTCACCTTCATCATAAACCTTAAATTTTCACCTTCGTCATAAACCTTAAATTTACACCTTCATCATCAACCTTAACTTTAAATCTTGATCCTTATCTACAGTTCTAAAACATTAAATAATAAAAACTTAAATTTTACATCTTCTTCATAAACCTTTACTTTAATTCTTAATCCTTGTATACAAATCTGAAACATTAAATAATAAACCTTAAATTTACTACTTCTTCAGAAACGTTTACCTTAATACTTAATCCTTATCTTCAGTTCTAAAAATTGAATAATAAAAACTTAAAATTTATAGTTTCTTCATAAACCTTTACTTTAATTCTTAATCCTTATCTAATGTTCTGAAACATTAAAAAATAAAGCTAAAATATACACCTTCTTCATAAACCTTTACTTTAATTCTTATCTACATTTCTAAGACATTCAAAAATAAACCTTAAATTTAGTACTTCTTCATAAACCCTTACTTTAATTCTTAATCCTTGTCTACCGATCTAAAACATTTAATAATAAACCTTAAATTTACTACTTATTCAGAAACGTTAACTTTAATAATTAATCCTTATCTTCAGTTCTGAAACTTTAAATAATAAATCCAAAAGTTACACCTTCTTTATTTACCTTTACTTCAATTCTTAATCCTTATCTACACTTATGAAACAAACTAAAAAACCTTAATTTTACAACTTTTTCTTAAACTTTACTTTAATTCATAATCCTTATCTACAGTTCTAAAAATTGAATAATAAAAACTTAAAATTTACAGTTTCTTCATAAATCTTTACTTTCATTCTTAATCCTTATCTAATGTTCTGAAACATTAAATAATAAACCTAAAATATACACCTTCTTCATAAACCATTACTTTAATTCTTATCTACAATTCCAAAAATTTAAAAAATAAACCTTAAATTTACTACTTCCTCATAAACCTTAACTTTAATTTTTAATCCATAACTACAGTTCTAAAACATTAAAAAAAACAATAAATTTACACCTTCATCATAAACATTTAATTTACACCTTCATCATAAACATTTAATTTACACCTTCCTCATAAATCTTAAATTTTCACCTTCCTCATAAATCTTCAATTTATATCTTCATCATAAATCTTAACTTTAATTCTTAATCCTTAGCAACAGTTCTGAAATATTACATAATAAACCTTTACATTAATTCTTAAGCCTTATCTACAAATCTGAAACATAAACTAAAAAACCTTAATTCTACACCTTTTTCTCATACTTTACTTTAATTCTTAATCCTTATCAACAGTTCTGAAACAATAAATAATAAACCTGAAATATACACCTTCATCATAAACCTTTACTTTCATTCTTATCTACAATTCTAAAACATTAAAAAATAAAACTTAAATTTACAAATTCTTCATAAACCTTTACTTTAATTCATAATCCTATTATACAGATATTAAATAATAAACCTTAAATTTACATCTTCTTCAGTAACCTTTACTTTAATTTGTGATCCTTATCTACATTTCTAAGACATTCAAAAATAAACCTTAAATTTACTACTTCTTCATCAACCCTTACTTTAATTCTTAATTTTTGTCTACAGATCTGAAACATTAAATAATAAATCCAAAATTTACACCTTCTTTATATACCTTTACTTTGATTCTTAATCCTTATCTACAATTCCAAAAAATTGAAAAATAAACCTTAAATTTACTACTTCCACATAAACCTTTACTTTAATTTTTAATCCATAACTACAGTTCTGAAACATTAAAAAAAACTATAAATTTACACCATCATAATCCTCAAATTTACACCTTCATCATAAACCTTAAATATACACCTTCTTCATAAACCTTCAATTTTCACCTTCATCATAAACCTTAAATTTTCACCTTCGTCATAAACCTTAAATTTACACCTTCATCATCAACCTTAACTTTAAATCTTGATCCTTATCTACAGTTCTGAAACATTACATCGTAAACTTTTACTTTAATTCTTAAGCCTTATCTACAGTTCTGAAACATTAAATAATAAAAACTTAAATTTTACATCTTCTTCATAAACCTTTACTTTAATTCTATATCCTTGTATACAAATCTGAAACATTAAATAATAAACCTTAAATTTACTACTTCTTCAGATACCTTTACTTTAATACTTAATCCTTATCTACAGTTCTGAAACATTAAATAATAAATCCAAAATTTACAACTTCTTTATATACCTTTACTTAAATTCTTAATCCTTTTCTACAGTTCTGAAACATTTTAATAATAAACCTAAAATTTTCTACTTCTTCATAATCCTTTACTTTTATTCTTAATCCTTATTTTCAGTTCTGAAACATTTAATAAAAACCCTCAAATTTACTCCTTCTTCATAAACCTTAAATTTACACCTTCATCATAAACCCATAATTTACACGTTCATCATAAAACTTAAATTTTCACCTTAATCATAAACCTTAAATTTACACCTTCATCATAAACCTTAAATATACACCTACATCATAAACCTTAAATTTACACCTTCACCAAAATCCTTAACTTTAATCTTGATCCTTATCAACAGTTCTGAAACATTACATAATAAACCTTTACATTAATTCTTAAGCCTTATCTACAGTTCTGAAACTTAAACTAAAAAAACTTAAGTTTACACCTTTTTTTAAACTTTACTTTACTTCATCATTCTTATCTACAGTTCTAAAACTTTAAATAATAAAAACTTAAAATTTACAGTTTCTTCATAAATCTTTACTTTAATTCTTATCTACATTTCTAAGACATTCAAAAATTAACCTAAAATTTACTACATCTTCAGAAACCTTTACTTTAATACTGAATCCTTATCTACAGTTCTGAAACATTAAATAATAAATCCAAAATTTACATATACTTCATAACTTTTACTTTAATTTTTATTCATTATCTACAGTTCTGAAGTATTAAAAAATAGACCAAAAGATTACACCTTCATCATAAACCTTTAATTTACACCTTCATCATAAACCTAAACTTTAATTCTTGATCCTTATCTACAGTTTTAAAACATTACATAATAAACCTTTACATTATATCTTAAGCCTTATCTACAATTCTGAAACGTAAACTAAAAAACCTTAATTTTACACCTATTTCTCATACTTTACTTTAATTTTTAATCCTTATCAACAGTTCTAACACATTAAATAATAAAAACTTAAAATTTTCACCTTCTTCATAAACCTTTACTTTAATTCTTATCTACAATTCTAAAGCATTCAAAAATAAACCTTAAATTTACTACTTCTTCATAAACCCTTACTTTAATTCTTAATCCTTATCTAAAATTCCAAAAAATTGAAAAATAAACCTTAAATTTACACCTTCATCATAAAACTTAAATTTTCACCTCCATCATAAACCTTAAATTTTCACCATCATCATCAACCTTAACTTTAATTCTTGATCCTTATCTACAGTTCTGAAATATTAAATAATAAAAACTTAAAATTTACACCTTCATCATAAACCTTAAATTTACACCTTCATTATAAACCTTAAGTTTAATTTTTAATCCTTATCTAATGTTCTGAAACATAAAATAATAAACATAAAATATACACCTTCTTCATAAACCTTTACTTTAATTCTTAGCTACATTTCTAAGACATTCAAAAATAAACCTTAAATTTAGTACTTCTTCATAAACCCTTACTTTAATTCTTAATCCTTGTCTTCCGATCTAAAACATTAAATAATAAACTTTAAATTTACTACTTCTTCAGAAATGTTAACTATAATAATTAATCCTTATCTTCAGTTCTGAAACTTGAAATAATAAATCCAAAATTTACACCTTCTTTATATACCTTTACTTTAATTCTTATCTACAATTCTAAAACATTAAAAAATAAACATTAAATTTACTACTTCTTCAGAAACCTTTACTTTAATACTGAATCCTTATCTACAGTTCTGAAACATTAAATAATAAATCCAAAATTTACATCTACTTCATAACTTTTACTTTAATATTTAATCATTATCTACAGTTCTGAAGTATTAAAAAATAGACCGAAAGATTACACCTTCATCATAAACCTCAAATTTACTACTTCTTCATAAACCTTTAGTTAAATTCTTTATCCTTATCTACAGTTCTTTATCATTAAATAATAATTTTGAAATTTACTAATTCTTCAGAAACGTTTAATTTAATACTTAATCCTTATCTACAAATCTGAAACATAAACTAAAAAACCTTAATTTTACACCTATTTCTCATACTTTACTTTAATTTTTAATCCTTATCAACAGTTCTAACACATTAAATAATAAAAACTTAAAATTTACACCTTCTTCATAAATCTTTAATTTAATTCTTCATCCTTATTTACAGTTCTGAAACAATTAATAATAAACCTGAAATATACACCTTCATCATAAACTTTTACTTACATTCTTATCGACAATTCTAAAGCATTAAAAAATAAACCTTAAATTTACTACTTTTTCATAAACCTTTACTTTAATTCTTAATCCTTTTATACAGACCTGAAACATTAAATAATAAACCTTAAATTTACATCTTCTTCAGAAACCTTTACTTTAATTTGTGATCCTTATCTACATTTCTAAGACATTCAAAAATAAACCTTAAATTTACTACTTCTCCATCAACCCTTACTTTAATTCTTAATCCTTGTCTACAGATCTGAAACATTAAATAATAAATCCAAAATTTACACCTTCTTTATATACCTTTACTTTAATTCTTAATCCTTATCTACAATTCCAAAAAATTGAAAAATAAACCTTAAATTTACTACTTCCACATAAACCTTTACTTTAATTTTTAATCCATAACTACAGTTCTGAAACATTAAAAAAAACTATAAATTTACACCATCATAATCCTCAAATTTACACCTTCATCATAAACCTTAAATATACACCTTCTTCATAAACCTTCAATTTTCACCTTCATCATAAACCTTCAATTTTCACCTTCATCATAAACCTTAAATTTTCAGCTTCGTCATAAACCTTAAATTTACACCTTCACCAAAATCCTTAACTTTAATCTTGATCCTTATCAACAGTTCTGAAACATTACATAATAAACCTTTACATTAATTCTTAAGCCTTATCTACAGTTCTGAAACAAACTAAAAAACCTTAATTTTACACCTTTTTCTTAAACTTTACTTTAATTCATAATTCTTATCTACAGTTCTAAAACTTTAAATAATAAAAACTTAGAATTTACAGTTTCTTCATAAATCTTTACTTTAATTCTTAATCCTTATCTAATGTTCTGAAACATTAAATAATAAACCTAAAATATACACCTTCTTCATAAACCTTTACTTTAATTCTTATCTACAATTCTAAAACATTAAAAAATAAACATTAAATTTACTACTTCTTCAGAAACCTTTACTTTAATACTGAATCCTTATCTACAGTTCTGAAACATTAAATAATAAATCCAAAATTTACATCTACATCATAACTTTTACTTTAATTTTTAATCATTATCAACAGTTCTGAAGTATTAAAAAATAGACCAAAAGATTACACCTTCATCATAAACCTTTAATTTACACCTTCTTCATAAACCTTTACTTTAATTCTTATCTACAATTCTAAAGCATTGAAAAATAAACCTTAAATTTACTACTTTTCCATAAACCTTTACTTTAATTCTTAATCCTTTTATACAGATCTTAAACATTAAATAATAAACCTTAAATTTACATCTTCTTCAGAAACCTTTACTGTAATTTGTGATCCTTTTCTACATTTCTAAGACATTCAAAAATAAACCTTAAATTTACTACTTCTTCATAAACCCTTACTTTAATTCTTAATCCTTATCTAAAATTCCAAAAAATTGAAAAATAAACCTTAAATTTACACCTTCATCATAAAACTTAAATTTTCACCTCCATCATAAACCTTAAATTTTCACCATCATCATCAACCTTAACTTTAATTCTTGATCCTTATCTACAGTTCTAAAATATTAAATAATAAAAACTTAAATTTTACATCTTCTTCATAAACCTTAACTTTAATTTTTAATCCTTTTCTACAGTTCTGAAACATTAAATAATAAATCAAAAATTTACACCTTCTTTATATACCTTTACTTTAATTCTTAATCCTTATCTACAGTTCTGAAGCATTAAAAATTAAACCAAAAGTTTACATCTTCATCAGAAACCTTAAATTTATACCTTCATCATAAACATTAAATTTAGACCTTCCTCATAAATCTTAAATTTTCACCTTCATCATAAACCTTAACTTTAATTCTTCATCCTTATCTACAATTGTGAAACATTACATAATAAACCTTTACATTAATTCTTAAGCCTTATCTACAGTTCTGAAACTTAAACTAAAAAAACTTAAGTTTACACCTTTTTTTAAACTTTACTTTACTTCATCATTCTTATCTACAGTTCTAAAACTTTAAATAATAAAAACTTAAAATTTACAGTTTCTTCATAAATCTTTACTTTAATTCTTATCTACATTTCTAAGACATTCAAAAATAAACCTAAAATTTACTACATCTTCAGAAACCTTTACTTTAATACTGAATCCTTATCTACAGTTCTGAAACATTAAATAATAAATCCAAAATTTACATATACTTCATAACTTTTACTTTAATTTTTATTCATTATTTACAGTTCTGAAGTATTAAAAAATAGACCAAAAGATTACACCTTCATCATAAACCTTTAATTTACACCTTCATCATAAACCTAAACTTTAATTCTTGATCCTTATCTACAGTTTTAAAACATTACATAATAAACCTTTACATTATATCTTAAGCCTTATCTACAATTCTGAAACGTAAACTAAAAAACCTTAATTTTACACCTATTTCTCATACTTTACTTTAATTTTTAATCCTTATCAACAGTTCTAACACATTAAATAATAAAAACTTAAAATTTTCACCTTCTTCATAAACCTTTACTTTAATTCTTATCTACAATTCTAAAGCATTAAAAAATAAACCTTAAATTTACTACTTTTCCATAAACCTTTACTTTAATTCTTAATCCTTTTATACAGATCTGAAACATTAAATAATAAACCTTAAATTTACATCTTCTTCAGAAACCTTTACTTTAATTTGTGATCCTTTTCTACATTTCTAAGACATTCAAAAAAAACCCTTAAATTTACTACTTCTTCATAAACCCTTACTTTAATTCTTAATCCATATCTAAAGTTCCAAAAAATTGAAAAAAAAACCTTAAATTTACTACTTCCTTATAAACCTTTACTTTAACTTTTAATCCATAACTACAGTTCTGAAACATTAAAAAAAAAAAAAAAAATTTACACCTTCATCATAAACCTTAAATTTACACCTTCATTATAAACCTTAAGTTTAATTTTTAATCCTTATCTAATGTTCTGAAACATAAAATAATAAACATAAAATATACACCTTCTTCATAAACCTTTACTTTAAATCTTAGCTACATTTCTAAGACATTCAAAAATAAACCTTAAATTTAGTACTTCTTCATAAACCCTTACTTTAATTCTTAATCCTTGTCTTCCGATCTAAAACATTAAATAATAAACTTTAAATTTACTACTTCTTCAGAAATGTTAACTATAATAATTAATCCTTATCTTCAGTTCTGAAACTTGAAATAATAAATCCAAAATTTACACCTTCTTTATATACCTTTACTTTAATTCTTAATCCTTATCTACAATTCCAAAAAATTGAAAAATAAACCTTAAATTTTTTACTTCCTCATACACCTTTACTTTAATTTTTAATCCATAACTACAGTTCTGAAACGTTAAAAAAAAAACAATAAATTTACACCTTCATAATAAACCTTAAATTTACACGTTCATCATAAACCTTAACTTTAATACTTGATCCTTATCTACAGTTCTGAAACACTTTAATAATAAACCTAAAATTTTCTACTTCTTCATAATCCTTTACTTTTATTCTTAATCCTTATTTTCAGTTCTGAAACATTTAATAAAAACCCTCAAATTTACTCCTTCTTTATAAACCTTAAATTTACACCTTCATTATAAATCCATAATTTACACGTTCATCATAAAACTTAAATTTTCACCTTTAACATAAACCTTAACATTAATTCTTGATCGTAATCTACTTTAATTCTTGCTCCTTATCTACAGTTCTGAAACATTAAATAATAAATCTAAAATTTACACCTTCTTCATAAACCATTACTTTATATCTTATTCCTTATCAAAACTTCTGAAACATTAAATAAAAAACCTTAAATTTAATCCTTCCTTATAAACCTTTAATTTAATTCTTAATCCTTATCTACAGTTCTGAAATATTGATTAGAAAAACTTTAAATTTACACTTTCTTTATAAACATTTACTTTAATTCTTAATCCTTACATACAGTTCTGAAACATTAATTAATAAACCTAAAATTTACTACTTCTTCAGAAACCTTTTCTTTAATACTTAATCCTCATGGACAGTTCTGAAACATTACATAATAAACCTTTACATTAATTCTTAAGCCTAATCTACAGTTCAGAAACATTTAATAAAAAACCTTAAATATACAACTACTGCACAAACCTTTAGTTTAATTCTATAGTTTTGAAACATAAATTAATAAACCTAAAATATACACCTTCTTCATAAGCCTTTACTTTAATTCATAATCCTCATCTACAATTTCTGAAACATTAAATTTCAAAATATTAAATTCTCACCTTCATAAAAAATTACTTTAAGTCCTTCTCTACAGTTCTGAAAGATTAAAAAATAAACCTTCACTTTAATTCTTAATCGTTATCTGCAGTTCTAAAACATTAAATAAAAAATCTAAAATTTACACCTACTTCATACACCTTTACTTTAATTTTTAATTATTATCTACAGTTCTGAATCATTAAAAAAAAACAATAAATTTACACCTTCATCATAAACCATAAATTTACACCTTCGTCATAAACCATTACTTTACTTCTTATCTACAATTCTAAAACATTAAAAAATAAACCTTAAATTTACTACTTCCTCATAAACCTTTACTTTAATTCTTAATCCTTATCTATAGTTCTGAAACATTAAATAATTAACCTAAAATTTACTACGTCTTCATAAACTTTTACTTTAATTTTTAATCCGTATCTACAGTTCCAAAACATTGAATTAAAAAACTTTAAATTTACACCTACTTCATAAATACTTACTTTTATTCTTAATCCTTATGTATAGTTCATAAACATAAAATAATAAAATTAAAATTAACACTTTATTCACAAATCTTATTTTAATTCGTGATCCTTACCTACAGTTTTGAAACTAATCTATAAACATAAAATTTTCTACTTCTTCAAAAAACTTTACTTTAAATCTTAATCCTTATCTATAGTTATGAAACATTAAATAATAAACCTAAAAAGTACAACTTCTTCATAAACCTTTGCATTAATTCTTAATCCTTCTCAACATAAGTTAAAACTTCCAATAATTCGACGTTTCGTCACTAAGTTTGGAACTTCAGAAAGTAACAACAAAAAAAAGCATGTTTTATACTACAATAAAATAAAAATGACACGTTCTTTATCATGTCATTCAAAGCTGTACTTTGAAAATCTGAAAATAATAATATAAAAAAAATTCCAAGGATTCGCGGTATCGGCTATAAGTTTGGAATTTCAG
Source organism: Zhengitettix transpicula (assembly GCA_037074705.1). Taxonomy (NCBI): domain Eukaryota; kingdom Metazoa; phylum Arthropoda; class Insecta; order Orthoptera; family Tetrigidae; genus Zhengitettix; species Zhengitettix transpicula. The sequence goes on along the minus strand of CM073596.1, from coordinate 76,035,464 downwards.
AAAGTAACAACACAAAAAAAGCATGTTTTATAATTTAATAAAACAAACACGACACGTTCTTTATCATGTCATTCAAACCTGTTCTTTATAAACTTTAAAATAATAATAATAAATAAATTCCATGAATCCGACGTTTCGGCACTAAGTTTGGAACTTCAGAAAGTAACAACAAAAAAAAGCATGTTTTATAATACAATAAAATAAACATGACACGTTCTTTATGTCATTCAAACCTGTACTTTAAAAACTTGAAATTAATAATAATAAAAAAATTCCAAGGATTCGACGTTTCGGCACTAAGTTTGGAATTTCAGAGAGTAACAACACAAAAAAGCATGTTTTATAATACAATAAAATAAACATGACACGTTCTTTTTCATGTCATTCAAACCTGTACTTTTAAAATTTCAAAATAATAATATAAAAAAAATTCCAATAATTCAACGTTTCGTCACTAAGTTTGGAATTTCAGAAAGCAACAGCACAAAATAAGCACGTTTTATAATAGAATAAAATGATAATGACACGTTCTTTATCATGTCATTCAAACCTGTACTTTTAAAACTTTAAAATAATAATAATAAATAAATTCCAATAATTCGACGTTTCGGCACTAAGTTTGGAATTTCAGAAAGTGACAGCACAAAATAAGCAAGATTTATAATACAATAAAGTAAACATGACACGTTATTTATCATGTCATTCAAACCTGTACTTTTAAAATCTGAAAATAATAATATAAAAAAAATTCCAATATTTCGAGGTTTCGTCACAAAGTTTGGAATTTCAGAAAGTAACAACACAAAAAAAAGCATGTTTTATAATACAATAAAATAATAATGACACTTTCTTTATTATGTCTTTCAAACCTGTACTTTTAAAACTTCAAAATAATAATAATAAATAAATTCCATGAATTCGACGTTTCGGCACTCAGTTTGGAATTTCAGAAAGTAACAACACCAAAAAAGCTCGTTTTATAATACAATAAAATAAAAATGACACGTTCTTTATCATGCCATTCAAACCTGTTCTTTTAAAACATGAAAATAATAATAATAAAAAAAAATTCCATGAATTCGACGTTTCGGCACTAAGTTTGTAATTTCAGAAAGTAACAACACAAAAAAAGCATGTTTTATAATACGATAAAATGATAATGACACGTTCTTTATCATGTCATTCAAACCTGTACGTCAAAAACCTGAAAATAATAATAATAAAAAAATTCCATGAATTCGACGTTTCGTCACTAAGATTGGAATTTCAGAAAGTAACAGCACAAAATAAGCAAGATTTATAATACAATAAAAAAACGTGAAACATTCTTTATAAAGTCTTTAAAACCTGTACTTTTAAAATCTGAAAATAATAATAAAAAAAAATTCCAAATTTTCGACGTTTCGGCACTAAGTAACGAATTACAGAACGTAACAACACAAAAAAAGCATGTTTTATAATACAATAAAATAAACATGACACGTTCTTTATCATGTCATTCAAACCTGTACTTTAAAAACTTTAAAATAATAATAATAAATAAATTCCATGAATTCGACGTTTCGTCACTAAGATTGGAATTTCAGAAAGTAACAGCACAAAATAAGCAAGATTTATAATACAATAAAAAAACGTGAAACATTCTTTATAAAGTCTTTAAAACCTGTACTTTTAAAATCTGAAAATAATAATAAAAAAAAATTCCAAAATTTCGACGTTTCGGCACTAAGTAACGAATTACAGAACGTAACAACACAAAAAAAGCATGTTTTATAATACAATAAAATAAACATGACACGTTCTTTATCATGTTATTCAAACCTGTTCTTTTAAAACTTAAAAATAAAATAATAAATAAATTTCAAGGATTCAACGTTTCGTCACAAAGTTTGGAATTTCAAAAAGTAACAACACAAAAAAAGCATGTTTTATAATACAATAAAATAAACATGACACGTTCTTTTTCATGTCATTCAAACCTGTACTTTTAAAACTTCAAAATAATAATAATAAATAAATTCCATGAATTCGACGTTTCGGCACTAAGTTTGGAATTTCAAAAAGTAACAACACAAAAAAAGCATGTTTTATAATACAATAAAATAAACATGACACGTTCTCTTTCATGTCATTCAAACCTGTACTTTTAAAATTTCAAAATAATAATATAAAAAAAATTCCAATAATTCGACGTTTCGTCACTAAGTTTGGAATTTCAGAAAGTAACAACACAAAAAAAGCATGTTTTATAATACGATAAAATGATAATGACACGTTCTTTATCATGTCATACAAACCTGTTCTTTTAAAACTTAAAAATAAAATAATAAATAAATTTCAAGGATTTGACGTTTCGTCACTAAGTTTGGAATTTCAGAAAGTAACAGCACAAAATAAGCAAGAATTATAATACAATAAAAAAACATGACACATTCTTTATAAAGTCTTTAAAACCTGTACTTTTAAAATCTGAAAATAATAATAAAAAAAAATTCCAAAATTTCGACGTTTCGGCACTAAGTAACGAATTACAGAACGTAACAACACAAAAAAAGCATGTTTTATAATACAATAAAATAAACATGACACGTTCTTTTTCATGTCATTCAAACCTGTACTTTTAAAATTTCAAAATAATAATATAAAAAAAATTCCAATAATTCAACGTTTCGTCACTAAGTTTGGAATTTCAGAAAGTAACAGCACAAAATGAGCAAGATTTATAATACAATAAAATAAAAATGACACGTTCTTTTTCATGTCATTCAAACCTGTTCTTTTAAAACATGAAAATAATAATAATAAAAAAAAATTCCATGAATTCGACGTTTCGGCACTAAGTTTGTAATTTCAGAAAGTAACAACACAAAAAAAGCATGTTTTATAATACGATAAAATGATAATGACACGTTCTTTATCATGTCATTCAAACCTGTACTTTAAAAACTTGAAATTAATAATAATAAAAAAAATCCAAGAAATCGACGTTTCGTCACAAAGTTTGGAATTTCAAAAAGTAACAATACAAAAAAAGCATGTTTTATAATACAATAAAATAACATGACACGTTCTTTCTCATGTTATTCAAGCCTGTTCTTTTAAAACTATAAAATAATAATAAAAAAAAATTCCAAGAATTCGACGTTTCGTCACAAAGTTTGGAATTTCAAAAAGTAACAACACAAAAAAAGCATTTTTCATAATACAATAAAATAAACATGACACGTTCTTTTTCATGTCATTCAAACCTGTACTTTTAAAATTTCAAAATAATAATATAAAAAAAATTCCAATAATTCAACGTTTCGTCACTAAGTTTGGAATTTCAGAAAGCAACAGCACAAAATAAGCACGTTTTATAATAGAATAAAATGATAATGACACGTTCTTTATCATGCCATTCAAACCTGTTCTTTTAAAACATGAAAATAATAATAATAAATAAATTCCATGAATTCGACGTTTCGGCACTCAGTTTGGAATTTCAGAAAGTAACAACACCAAAAAAGCTCGTTTTATAATACAATAAAATAAAAATGACACGTTCTTTATCATGCCATTCAAACCTGTTCTTTTAAAACATGAAAATAATAATAATAAAAAAAAATTCCATGAATTCGACGTTTCGGCACTAAGTTTGTAATTTCAGAAAGTAACAACACAAAAAAAGCATGTTTTATAATACGATAAAATGATAATGACACGTTCTTTATCATGTCATTCAAACCTGTACTTTAAAAACTTGAAATTAATAATAATAAAAAAAATCCAAGAAATCGACGTTTCGTCACAAAGTTTGGAATTTCAAAAAGTAACAATACAAAAAAAGCATGTTTTATAATACAATAAAATAACATGACACGTTCTTTCTCATGTTATTCAAGCCTGTTCTTTTAAAACTATAAAATAATAATAAAAAAAAATTCCAAGAATTCGACGTTTCGTCACAAAGTTTGGAATTTCAAAAAGTAACAACACAAAAAAAGCATTTTTCATAATACAATAAAATAAACATGACACGTTCTTTTTCATGTCATTCAAACCTGTACTTTTAAAATTTCAAAATAATAATATAAAAAAAATTCCAATAATTCAACGTTTCGTCACTAAGTTTGGAATTTCAGAAAGCAACAGCACAAAATAAGCACGTTTTATAATAGAATAAAATGATAATGACACGTTCTTTATCATGCCATTCAAACCTGTTCTTTTAAAACATGAAAATAATAATAATAAATAAATTCCATGAATTCGACGTTTCGGCACTCAGTTTGGAATTTCAGAAAGTAACAACACCAAAAAAGCTCGTTTTATAATACAATAAAATAAAAATGACACGTTCTTTATCATGCCATTCAAACCTGTTCTTTTAAAACATGAAAATAATAATAATAAAAAAAAAATTCCATGAATTCGACGTTTCGGCACTAAGTTTGGAATTTCAGAAAGTAACAACACAAAAAAAGCATGTTTTATAATACGATAAAATGATAATGACACGTTCTTTATCATGTCATTCAAACCTGTACGTCAAAAACCTGAAAATAATAATAATAAAAAAATTCCAATTTTTCGACGTTTCGACACTAAATTTGGCATTTCACCAAGTAACAACACAATATAAGTTAGTTTTATAATCTGAAAAAAAAAACGTGATACGTTCTTTATCATGTCTTTCAAACCCTTACTTCAAAAACTTTAAAATAATAATAAAAAAAATTCAAATAATTCGACGTTTCGACATCTATTTTGGAAGTCTATCAAGCTACAATTTAAAATAAGTTTTTTTCTGTAATACAATAAACTGTAAATGATACGTAGTTATATTCATTATCAAAAGCTTTACGCGTAAAATAATAAAACAATGAAATATATTGCAGAATTTTGATGTTTCAATCAAAATATTGATATTTCTCTAAATATGATACCAAAGTTAACGTCTATTATATTGCTTTAAGGTAGTAGTAATATACCTTAGTTATCAGGTTATTTATAACTGTATTATAAAATGCTGAATAAGAATAAACACAATGTAAATACAATATTACAAATTTGGAATTTCATCAATTAAATCAGCAATGATAGCTTTTTTTTTATATAAAATACTAACTTTGTTATTAAATGTGTAAAACCTGTATATTAAAATAGCGAATGCTTTCCCGGTGTGTGTGTTGAAGAAACAGTTCTAGTCATAGTCCCGGCACTTTGCTTAGAAGATGACGGCAGTGCATTTGTCCGTCGAAACGTCGCGTTACAATCGCTTTGTTACCCGGGTGGAAACCGGAGAAATTAACGAAGTAAATAAATTATTAAAACCAGTACTTTATAAATGTAAATAAAAAAAATAAGAAACGATTGCAGTTGTATTCGTGCACACGATGAGTCCGTTTGTGGACTTACACACGTTGATTGAGTTGAACTGCGAATTAAAAAATACTCCAGAAGGTCCAAACACACCATAGTGGCTTACTGTAAACTACAGGACTCAACTTTGACTTCGGAACTTACCCTCAGGTTAACAGCTGACATACGTATGCATCCCCTTCCATGTCGGTATCGAAGGCAATGAAGCATCCAGCCTAAACACGCACACACTTGCTGGTGTTCATCTCCTGTCGCAAGGTACGGAGGGATGTCGTCATAGATATTTACTAAAACAGAAAGCAGAGGCAGTGTCCCATAAGAACATAATCAAACATAATTAACGATTGCGCGTTCACGCTACCAAAAAGGGAGAGACTACGGAATACCAGAACCCCGATCAATCATGGAATTTTATTAGGGACTTGAACGTGTTTGATATCATCTAATATAGCCATACTAGATTTCCTAATATAATATAATATAAATCATATTGTACTCTTTGCGCAGTTAATACCCTGTCACTAATGAAACCACAATGTAGTTGTAAAGTGAAACGTGGTCACTAACAACCACCTCGGTTGATGTAACAATAAACTAAATATTTAAAAAAATAATGGAAATATTTTCAGTAATCCTGAATTTATTCATTAAATTGGTAATTATCAAGTCGGGAGAAAAAGACAGGGAAATGTGACAAAAATAAAGAATATCTGTAAAAATCAATAAATACAGGCATTAATACAGAATTGTGGAAGTAATTTATCTATATTTCAATATCGAAACAAATAAAATACACAAGGTAAGGCATTTTAAAAAACAGTAAATTATTAGGCCCTAATAGGTTACATATTACAAGGAAAGATCAGAAGCAACATTTACGGCTTGCATATCACATTCATCATCAAATAAATTAATTATGGGCATTAATACGTCTGCATGAAATTATTATCTCGAATAAAAAAAATCAATTTAACTTCCATATCAAAATTAATAGATCACAGAATTCGATTGCAATAAAGAAATCACTATTTTGTTAGGACCGAATCGCTTACATAACATACGACACGACCAAATGCAACACTAACGGCCTGCATATTACGTTCAGAATTAATTAAATAAATGCATTAATCAATCATATTACATGGAATTATATCGAATAAAACTCTTTTATATTGAATTTCCATATGAAAAGTAAAGAAACAACAAGCGACTGCAGTGAAAGGTATCAGCAGTTCGTTTGACCGGAATTCGTTACATTATATGAGTGAAGGTTGATTGCAACATTTACGGCCTGCATATTACGTTCATAAATACGTTTCCACGTACCTTGTGCCGCCCACGGTTGTACTGAAAGGCGTGATATGTAATTCTGCATCGGATGCTACACTTTACTGCACTGGAATAAACGATTGAACGGCTGCGAAACGACTTTTTATTACGAGCGATTAACGTGACCGAGATTCAAACGCCCGCCATATTGCGAAGGTTTTGTGACTCGCTCCAAAGCTCACATGGAGATGTCTTTGGCCAGAGTAATATTTACCCAGCCAAGTGCATTGAATATCTTCAGTGTTAGGCCGGACGGTTACAGCACCGTCAATCCTACATTAATGGCATGCATTTTACGTCCACAATTAAATAAATAAAAGACAAGCATTAATACGTCATACTGAAAGGAATAATCCGGAAGAAGACTGTATTCCCATATTACTTAAAATTAAACACAAGTTACTGCACCTACAAAAATCAGGTTTAAATGAAGCACGTACGGCTTGTGTTAATAACTGATTAAATTAAATTAAATACAGGCAATAATGAAGCATTGTGTAAGAATTTAACTGGAAATTTTTTTAACTATATTTACATATCGTAATTAATAAAATACAGTATGTACGGCACTTAAAAAAACAGTAATATGTTAGGCTGGAATCGGTTACATATTATGGGGAAAGATCAAATAAAACATTTACGGCTTCCATATCACATTCCTAATAAAATAATTAAAATTTGGGCATTAATACGTGAAAATAAAATATATTATCTCGAACAAAAAAATAAAATTTAATTTCCATATGAGAAAGTAATGAATCACAGAATTCTATTGCAATAAAGATATCACTATTTTGTTAGGACCGAATCGCTTACATAACATACGACACGACCAAATGAAACACTAACTGCCTGCATATTACGTTCAGAATTAATTAACCAATCATATTAAAAGGAATTATATCGAATAAAACTCTTTTATATTGAATTTCCATATGAAAAGGAAAGAAACACAAAGCGACAGCAGTCAAAGGTATCAGAAGTTCGTTAGGTCAGAATCCGTTAGGTTATACGCAGCAAGGTCGTTTGCAACGTTAAGGGCATTCATATTACGGTCATAAATACGTTTCCACGTACCTTGTGCCGCCCACTTGTGTACTGGAAGACGTGGCACGTAATTCTACATCGGATGCTACACATTATTGCACTCCATTGAGCGATTGAACGCCCACGACACAAGATTTATTACGAGCGGTGCAGGTCCGTTAAATTCGAACGCGCGCCATATTGCGAAACTCTTGTGACGTCACGCGCCACTTGAGACTCGCTCTCATTGGCAAAGATATAGTTATCTAGCAAAGTGCAATGAATATTTCCTGTGATCGGCCGGACGGTTATTTTAGGATAAAATGCTATATGGCTTCTATTTTAAGTTCATAATTAATTAAACAAAATAAACGCATTAATACGTCATTGTAGAAGGAATTAACTGGAAGAAAAATAATTAAACACGATTGCCATTTTAGAAACTTTGAAACACACAAGGCACTGCAGTTAGAAACGGCAGAAATCTAAATTTTTATTAAAGGAATAGGGGATACTATAGTAATTGATTTACATTCTCTTATAGATTGGTAAATGTAGAATAAGAACGGTTCCTAAGAAAAACACAAAGATACAGAAGACACTGACACTCAGACAGACTCACACACACATACATACGCTCACATTCAGACATACACACATTCAGATATCCACACATACATACACTCACAGACAGGCACACACACACTTACTCATATAGGCGCACACACACAAATACACATATACACTCATTAATTATTAATATTAAAATAAATCAGATTGTAGAAAACTAATTAATATTATATTAATAACACTATATAATTTTTTCTTCGTCATAATAAGAGTAACAATTACAAATTTAATTAATCACAGAACGCAATTGCAATAAATAAATCAGCTTTTTTAGACCTGAATCGGTTACACAATATACGACATGATCAAATGCAACACTAACGGCTTGCTAATTACATAAATGTTTACCAACATTAAGTAAAGGTATGAATTAGTCTAAGTAAAAGTTATTATATCAATGAAATCTCATTTATACTGAATATCCGTTTCAAAACTAAGGAAACTCACAAGAGACTGCAGTAAAAGGTATCAGAAGTTCGTTAGGTCAGAATCCGTTAGGTTATACGCAGCAAGGTCGTTTGCAACGTTAAGGGCATTCATATTACGGTCATAAATAAGTTTCCACATACCTTGTGCTGCCCATAAAAACATATACACACACACACACACACACTCAAAAACACACACACTCAAACACACATAAACACGACACACACAGAAAGAGGGAGACACTCAGGTGCACACACAGACTTCCACACATACAAACATATTACACATACACAAATACAGATACAGATATACATACACACATAGACACACACATACATACATACACATACACACACACATACAAACAGACACACACAAATATACAGAAGACACTGACACTCGGACCGACAGAGACACATTCAGATATCCACACATTCACACATACATACACACACAGACAGACAGGAACAGACAGGAACACACATACACACACAAACGCACACTTACTCACATACGCACACTTACTCACATAGGCACACACATACACATACACATATACACTTATTTAGACATACATACACACACACACACAAATGCATACATTTACATACACATAAAACATACAGACATTCACTTAAACACATATAAACACAAAAGACACCACCCTGAAGTTACAAACACACACACACACACACACACACACACAAACATACAGAAGACACTTACACTCAAACAGACTCACACACACATACATACATACATACATACATACATACACTCACATTCAGATATCCACACATTGACACATACACAGACACTTCCACATGCACACACACACATACACAAACTTACTCACATAGGCACATGCACAAACACACCTACACATACACTCATTTAGACACACACACACACAATCAATACGACTAAAAGACATAATATCATAGAAAACTACTTGATATATACGCTTTGCTAATTTTAAAATTAATGAAACACAGAATTCAATAAAGAAATCAAATTTGTTAGACCTGAATAGGTTACATAATATAGGACCTACACAGGTACATACTCACATACATACATGAATCCATTCACACACACATACTTACATAAAAACATACACACATTCACTCAAACACACATAAACACGACACACACAGAGAGAGGAGGACACACAGGCACAAACAGACATACAGACATCCAGACATACAAACATATTAAGCATACACAAATACAGATATATATACATACACACATACACAGACATTCATACACACACACATACATACATACATACATACATACAAACAGACACAAACATACAAAAGACACTGACACTCGGACAGACAGACACACATTCAAACATACATACACGCACAGACAGGCACGCACAGACAGGCACGCACAGACAGGCACGCACAGACAGGCACGCACGCACACACACACACACACACACACACACATACACATATACATATACACTTATTTAGATATACATACATACACACAAATACATACATTCACTTACACATAATCACATAAAACATACAGACATTCACTTAAACACATATAAACACAAAAGACACCACCCTGAAGTAATATGCAAGTATCAAATACATTTATCTTAAATGTTAACATGCCATCTTAAACCTTAAATTTATTCCTTCAATCATAAACCTTTTCTTTAATTGTTAATCCGTAACTATATTTCTTAAACATTAAATTCAATCTTAATCCATTAGCTTCAATTTAAATCCATTATCTTCAAACTTAATTACTTTCAATCATGATCCTTAACATTTAATCTTTTACATTAACCTTAAACATTGATTTTAAATTTTAAATCTTTACATTAAATCTCAAACCTCAACAAAATAATTTAAAATCTTTACCCAAGGTCTTAACCCCTTAGCTAAAATCTTAAACATTTACATTACTTTCCAAAACCTATACCTTAATCATAGACAGATATCTTAAATCGTAAACATTCACGTTAAATCCTAAAACATTACATTAAATATTAAACCTTTACTGTAACTTTAAACCTTTATGTTAGATCTTTACTTTTTAATTGAATCCTAAACCTTTACGTTAATTTTAAAACCCTTTAATTCTTAAACCTCAACCATAAATCATTCCTTAACGTTTACCTAAAAACTTAAAGTTTTACATGTATTCTTAATTGTAAGGTGATTAAGAAAAGTGCCAGTATATTGAACTTCCACGTGTTATATGTTTCAAATAAATTTCTGCAGAATTATGAAAATTTTAGATGGATATCCTGCAATGATTTCAGAAATTAGAATGAAGTTACATAACAAAACTTTCCTCTCTGAGTTTGTTCTCAGCAGGAATTACATATCTTTTCATAACATAATATACATTCAAATAAGTGGCACAAACATTAACCTGATTAATTTGCTTAGAGATATTTTTTATTTTAAAGAAGGATTTGTTGTATAAAAAATTTAAGTTTACATTACTGATTTTATTGTAAGAGTTGTTGATGGTAGAAAAGTAAAACTAATTAAAAATGAAAGTTAATGTATTATAAATGATTTTAACAAACTGTAATTGAGAATATCCAACATTATTTGTAAATTGATATTTAGTAAGATTTTGTTGAAAAAGTTAACAAATCACAATTAAAATGTTTACATTAATGAAATTTAAATAATCAAATCAATTTAATTAACGTAAAATATTCTCTAATATTCGAGATAGTAAAAAGGGAGAAAGGGAGAAAGAAATCATTAGCTTGTTCCCTATTATAAATACAAGTAAATAACAGGTAACTTTAACAATATTTATTGCCAAAAGAATAATTTCAATTATGTACCTTTAATCTCCCCCTGAATGTTGTTCCCATATATCTGACACATCTTTGGACTCAAATCAGAAACGACATTTATCACGGGAACACTTTCGACCGTTACATTTATATTGTGCGCCATGTTCGTTGTACCTTGTTGTGAAGCGATGACTCGTTCTCGGGCTCCAGAGCTTTGTAATGAACACGTATTTCAGTTGGCGGGCGATCCTCTTGCGCTCATCTAAAGTAGTTTTCTATGTTAAAAACTCCACTATTTTACCTGTATGTGTAGATATTTCTAATAAAATATAAATGAGTTCACATTACAATCATTATGTTATTACGGTAAAAGGAAGATGATGAATGACATATTAAATTATTGATAACTTATTTTATCCATTTCGTTGGAATACTGGCAAGGTGGACATAGATTACATTACATAAATTTTAAAAAATTATTTTTTTATTTTTTCGGAACATAGTATTCATCAATGCAAGAAAATATCAATGAAAGACGTTATAAGTCAGTCAATATAAAATAGGAATGTTTATAATGATTTTTCTATTTTTTCCTATTTTACGTAATTATTCATTCATAAAATAGTATATTCTCACCTTTTTCTTATTCACACACGCGCGCACACACATACACAATTATATATTTATATATTGTGGTAATTAAAAGGAAATAATTCATTAATAAACAAACTCATTGTTAGCGGCATAAAACACAGGTTGTGCACAAGAATGCCACGTTTGTGGGTAATTGGAGGCTGTTTGGTTCGCTAGTCGCGCATAGCAGAGTCTGTGGGGAGGCGAGCTCCAGGAAAGTCGTCTTGGAAATTTAGCAGTGGTCAGACGAAAAGTATAATATTCAGAAAGTGTCTGGATACATGTAACAGTTAAAACAGTTAGAACATTTTCCAATGTGCAGTCTGTGAATTAACTACGTAATACTCAACGCTAAATATTTAGAGCGCACTGTAAATTGTTATATTTTCGATTTTTGGAGCCCAGGCAACTGCATCCAGCAGTTAATGAACTTCGGAACGAGCTAATAATATTTCCGAAACAAACAGTGAACCATTTTGCAAACTAAAAGTGTTTTTTAGAATCAGTGTTAAAAAGGGCTCGTCTTTAAAGTGTGTGATTTAGTGTGTGATATGTGTGTGTGTACGAATGAGCCAAACTTTCTTGAGTACCAGAGACAGTAAGTTAATTTTACAGAATTACTGTTTGTAAACTCATAAGTAAAGGTATTATCGTCAGATTTCGAATTTCGTTCCGAATGTTAAGTGCATATTTTGTTTGTTGACATCGTAATAATCTATTGATGAAGCTTGATAAATTTAATTGTTAAGAAGTAGTTCTTTATTAATTGCCCAGTAAATGACCCTGAACTCAAAAGGAATTTGAGTTACAATGCATCTCAGATAAATGATCATTTGTGCCGTTGGTATTGGGAATAAATTTGTTGATTAAATGGGAGTAAAAAGATAATAATATTGAGTCATAAAGAAGATGGGAAGAAAGGAAGGTGGAAGAACAATTAATGGAAGAAACAAATGTAAGCAAGGAAATGGGACAAAAATGAGGTATAAATTATGGATTAATATTAACAAACAAACAGAAAATGTAAGCAGAAAAACTTGAAAATTTGGTACAAGAAGGAGAAGAATTATAAGAGGTTAAAGTAATTGTTAGAATTTCTGCAACAAAAGGATTAATAGAATAGAAAAATAAAAGTATAATATAAATAACATAAATAATAAGTATTGGGAAGGAATATTTTTTTCAGCATAATGATGTATTATTTGGAGAAATTATAATGGAAAAATGGGTTATTCAATTGTTCCCAAAGCAGTGATAAATTATTATGACATATTTTCATGATAATAATGGACATGTTGGAATTGAATGAATGAAATTTATGATGGATAAAAGGGTGACTTGGAAGGGAAGGATGACTGACATTAAAATTATGTTCGTAGTTAAGATAACTGTCAAAGAAATAAGTATAGAAACAGAGTATGAGTGTAAATTTCAGCATATTATTGCACAAGAACCAGGAGAGATGATAGAAATTGATTTACTAGGACCATTACCTAGAAGCAAAGGTGGTTGTGTTTTTGTATTAGTAAATGTTGATATATTTTCTAAAATGGTAAAATTGTATGGTTTAATAAATGAAATAGCTAAGACATGTTTTAAAAAATTGGTAGAGGAATATTTGATTGGGTGAGCTAAAGCAAAGAAAATTTTAACCGATAATGGAAAGCAATTTAATTGAAAGAAGTTTAAAGGAGTTGTAACAATGTTTACAACAATAAGATATCCTCAATCAAATTTAGCAAAAAGTTATATTAGACAAATAATAGACTGATAATGTAAATATGTTTACTTTGTTTAGAAAATTGATCACTATGTTAATATCACTTTGTAATATCAAAATCATTGATACAACAGTTACTTTGTACACACATCTTTGATCCTTGTATATATTCTCTCTCCTTTTTAAGCTCTATCGTAACAAGTGTAGATGTGTGTGTTCTGTTTAAGCAATATGTAAACTGTAATCGCATCATGCTTCGAGTAAAGCTTTTATGATTATCTTCAAACAGTGAACTTAAATTATTCTTCATTATTAGTTTGCCTAATACCATAATAGATATTATATTAGTATAATGTCTCATAAACAAGTTTTGTCAAAAGATAATAATAAATTGATTATGTGTATTATAAATATAGTATGGTAATGAGTTATATTCCTGACGAATTACATTTGTTCAAGGAGCGCAAATGGGAAATTGGAAAGATATTACAATTTCTAGAAGAAATAACAAGTGAAATGGAAGAAAGCAAGACCAAAAATACTTATTGTGGCAGATTTGATACTTCTAAAAAAACGGGAGTATCAGATCAGTATATAAACACATTTGAATGTTTCAAATTGTTTATGAAGGTCCTTACAGAATAATAACTAATAGAGGATTCAATAGCTATGACATTTCTTTTAATCATAATGCTTTACCTTATATATTAAACAGTACCCTTAAAACATAAACATTTACATTCATAGCTTTACCTTAAATCTTAAACCGTTAACTATTCTCCTTAAACCATTAACCTTAAATCATTCCTATTCCTATTCTCTTTCCCTTTTATTGTCACTTTCTCTTTCCATATAACTTTAACATACACTTAAATATTTATTCCTTCAAACTTAATCCTATATGTATACTTACATATCCAGTTTTGATCTACAATGTTCAACGTTAAAATGAAACATACAAGTGGATAGCATGAAATATGTGTTAAATGTGTTAAAATCCTGTTCAACATATTACCAACTTAATAAACCATTAATTGGAAGAATATTATTTGCTCATCAGAAAATTAATGTCTGTCCCACATTACAAACACAGATTAAACAGGTGTTAGTTACTACAGGCCATTAGATCTGAATACAATATATTCTAAGATTAAGGAAAAGATTATTCACGATAGGTTAATCAAATTTCTGGACATTCAAGTCTACCTTGAGGGATGATACTGTAGACGGAAAAATTTCTGGTGGGTAACCAGTGACACGGGACAGTTAAATATTTCACAATACCCCAAATTGTGTCCCAATCATGAACTTTATGATTTCACTCTCCCAGTTTGTAATCACCAGGAATTACATTTCTTTCAAATCATCATCTGCAAACAAATAAGTAGCACAGCTATTAGCTTTTGTATGGACCATTGCAATAGCAACACTTAAAAACTTGCTTGCAAACCTTAACCTGATTCAGTTTCATACAGGATACTACATTATAATGGAATTGAAGATTGTCAATTATTAATATTTGAAAGAAAGATTTGATGTATTCAAAATTTAAGTTTACATTACTGATGTTAATGTATTTGCTGTTGATGGTAGAGAAATAGAACCAATTAAAAGATGTTACAGTGATAGTAAAAGTGCATAATATAACATTCAGAAAGTTAATGTATTGTAAACTATTTGATAAAACTGTAATTGAGAGTATCTAACATTAATTATAAATTTATATTCAGTAAGCTTTAGTTCAAAAATTAAACAATTCACAAATAAAGATTTATATTCATGAAATTTAAATAATCAAATTAATTTAATTTATGTAATATAGTCTCCAATTTTCGGAATAATAAAAAGGGAGAAAGAAACATTTAGCTTGTTCTGTATTATAAAGACAAGTATATCACAGGCAACATTAATGAATACCGAACAACATTTTACATTATTTACAATCCCAAGAGGAATTAATTGACGTACCTTTAATCTCCACCTGAATGTTGTTGAAATGTGTGACGCATATATTATTCATACATACCAAACTGAAAGGAAGGGATTAGTTTCAGATCGTCTAGCTCAACCTGGAGTCTTACCAGAAACAGCTTCTCGAAGACTTTCGAGAGCGTTGGCAGCAGGGAGATCGGCGATAGTTGCTAGACTCCTTTCAGTCCTTTCCTGCATTCGGTATGGCGCAGACGATGGCGTGCCTCCGGGCGCGGGGGAATCTCCACTGGCCTAACAGGGCGTTGAATATCCTCCTGACGTACTCGATGGCCTCCGGCGGAAGGTTCCTCAGCAGGACGTTGGGGAGCCCGTCGTATCCCGGCGGTTTGTCGGCCGGCAGCTTGGGGAGGATGATACGTAGATCCTCGGTTGAATACTCAAAGCTGGGCTAAATCTATTATATTTTCGACAGGGCGAAAGTTCCCTTCAAATGCGTCTGCGAGCGCTTCTGCCTTTTCGGAGTGACTATACGCCGTGCCATTTATTTATGTTAAGTAGGGAATCAGAGTCCTCTTCTTGACGTAGGTTCTCGTAGCCTTCCAGAGAGTGCCGTCATACACGCTAAGGCTCATCAGCCGTGCTTCCCAGAGCGCATCTCTGTTCCCGCACTTTAACTCAGCACGGTCTTCGGTCTTAGGCACAGTGCAGTCTCTCGTCGGGTGGTCTCCTTCGCAACGGACGCAGTCCGGCCGACGAGTGCAGTGCCCAGATACGTGCCCAAATCGCTGGCAGTTAAAGCAATGGGGAGGTCCCCGGCTAGCCCTGAGCTTCTCCACGATGATCTTCAAATTAAACAGCGAGTCCAGCTGATACAAAGCCACGTTCTGTGGCTTATTCTGGACCACCAGAAGATATCTTGGTCCTGGGATGAGACAGGCGATGCACCGCCTCCACGTCGAACGACAGCTCGTGGACCTCCTCCTTAATGTCGTCCGTTGGCGTCTCGAACGGGAGTCCTCGGAAGACCATCTTCCATTTCTTTAGTGTGTGATATTCCTTTTTCCGGGCAGACACCTCGTTGAATACGGCGACGTAGTCCTCCGATGACCGTGTCTTGATGCGAAGACCTCCTGAAACAATTTTTATTTCAGGAATAATCTTATATAATTTCCCGATGTGTCGGGAAATGGTATGGAACTGCCCATTGACCCTCACTACAATGGGCAGGATACTGAAACCCTTCGTTGTTGTCCTCTTCTGTGTTTTGTCGAGTGGTTGCATGGCAGCCGTCGCCAGGACAGAAAAGTTGTTGCTGGTAGCAACTTCCTCCATGACGACCGGTTTCGGCTGCTTGGCCCCCTTCTTCACCGGCACGAAAATCCCAGAGCTCGTAGACGGAGTCGGCGGCTGCCGGGTCCTCTCCTGCGCCAGCGGCGGGCCTGGTCGCTCCGCTGCTGGTACCCGTACGGGTAGTCGGCGCCATGTCTCTGCCTGTAACAACTACAGAAAAGCCTGGGACAATTAACATAAGTTATTAAAATAAAAACTTATTTTTTCCATTTCGTTGTAACACTGACACGGTGGATTGAGCATCTCTGTTTAGCAAACATAAAACATAGGTTACATTATATAAAGTAAGAAAAAATTAATATTTTATTACTTCGGAACGTAATATTGATGAATACAATCGTACTTCCCGAGCCTTGGAATTATCACGGATTTCTGTTCGCTGGTGAACCTCTCTCGCTTATTCAAAGCAGTTTTCACTCTGAAAAAACTTACACGATTCACTTATAAAAGTAAATTTATCTAAAAAAATAAGAATGCATGTTCACAAAACAGTCATTATGTTCTTACGGTAAAAGAAAAAGATAGTGAATATTATTAAAATATATCCAACACATTTTTTACAATTTCATTGTAACACTGGCAAAGCGGCCTCAAGTTAACCTTTACATTATATATTTAAGTTTCACCTTCAATCATAAACTTTTAACTTAAATCCTCAGCCTTTACTAAATTTATCATAACAATGTTAACCTTTACATTAAGTCTTTAACCTTTATATTAAAACAGAAACCTTTACAGTAAAACTTCAACTTTTTCACGAATTTTTAAAACATTACATTAAGTCTTATCTTACACCTGACGATTTAATGTTAAACCTAAAACTTAAATATCAAATCTTGAACCTTTACCCTAAATCTCTTCCTTAAATCTTAATCCATTACATATATCATAAACCACTACCTTCAATCATAATCGTTTATCTTAAATCTTTAATATTTACCCTAAATCTTAAACCTATACTTAATTTTTATAAAATATTAAACATTCCCTTATATTTATAAAACCTTAACCATAAATCAGAAACATTACCTTCAATTTTTAACATTTATCTTTTACAAAAACCTTACACTTTTATCTTAATCGTAAACATTCACTGTAAATCATTAACTTTTACCTTTACTTCTGTCTTAAATCTTATGTCTTACCTTCAATCTCGAAGCTAAACCCTTATTTCTTAAACCATTAATTTTAAGTCTTAAAACCTTACTGTCAATCTAAAACCATTACCTTAATTTTTCAACAATTGCTTTAAATTTAAACTTTTACCTTATACCATAAAATTTAACTACAAATATTAAACCATTAACTTAAATCATATTTTATATCTTAAATTTTTACGTCAGATTTTAAATCTTTCCCTTAAAACCTAAACATTTACATTAAAAATCTATACCTTAAATTTTAAATATTTCCTTAATTTTTCTAAAACCTTTACCTTTAATCTAACTCATTTATCTCATTTCTCAAACCTTTTGTCTTAAATCTTAATGCTTCACTTTAAAATCTTAATCCTTCACATAAAATCTTAAATCAATACCTTAAATCTTTAACCATACCTAAAATCTTAGAATCATTATTTTAAAACATAACCTTCATCTTAATTTTTATACCTTTAACCATTCACATGAAAGCAATTATTTAATTCTTCCAATTTCAATTCCATTTCCACATAAACCTTTCCCCTTTTTAAATTTAAATCTAAAACCTTATTCTTGTATCTTAAACCTATACCTTCATTGCCTTTAAATTTTAAACCTTTACTTACAATCTTAAACCTATACCTTAAATATTTCCATAAATCATTAACTTTTACCTTGATGATAAACCTTTATCTTAAAAACAAACCATTACCTTAAATCTTAAACCATTACATTGTATCTCAAATATTTACTTTCTTTCTAAATTCTTTACCTTCATTCTAATACCTATACCTTTAAATATTTACCTTTAATCTTCAACATTTACTTTAAATATAAACTTTTACCATAAATCTTAAACCATTATCTTACATCACAACTTTTACCTTGAATCTTAAATATTTACCTTCTTTATGTAACATAAAGCTGACTCCTATAACTTCATTTAAAAATTAAACCTTTTCCTATAACCTAAAACTTTTAACTTACATCCCTAACAATTACTTAAAATATAAAAATTAATGTTTAAGTGTATTCCCTTTCCTGAAATATTAAACCTTTACATCACATCTAAAATCTTTATCTTTAATTTTAAAAATGTACCTTCAATCTTAAACCTTCACCTTAAAACTTAAACCACTATTTTATATCGTAAACTTTTACATCAAATCTTAAATCTTTCCCTTAAAACTTAAACATTTATATTAAAAATAGAAATCAATACCTTAAATTTTAAACATTTCCTTAATTTTTCCAAAACCTTTACCTTCAATCTAACACATTTCCTTCTTTTCTTAAACCTTTGTCTTAAATCATACATAAAAAACTTTTACATGAATTCTTAAAACATTACATTACATCTTAAACATTTCTCTAAAATATTACAACTGCCACTTTAATGTTAAACAAGCCTAAAACTTAAAATATTTAACCTTACCCATTACCTTAAACCTTTACCGTAAATTTTAAAACTGTATATTAATGTTGAACCTTTACGTTCAATCATAAACATTTAAATTTGTGGTGATAATCCTCAGGCGCGTCAAGGATTCAGACACTGGCCGTGATCATGTAGCACCCTCGTTCTCTCAGAGTCCTCTGGATGATGCAAGTTTGGGGCTGTACGTCCGTCCCTGCTCTACACTTTCTTCAAAGCCCTTCGCTGCATGTAAAATATCGATGGTCTCGATGAATTTTGGATCGAACTTTCCTGAACCAAGAAATG
Source organism: Zhengitettix transpicula (assembly GCA_037074705.1). Classification (NCBI taxonomy): domain Eukaryota; kingdom Metazoa; phylum Arthropoda; class Insecta; order Orthoptera; family Tetrigidae; genus Zhengitettix; species Zhengitettix transpicula. The sequence goes on along the minus strand of CM073596.1, from coordinate 76,015,401 downwards.
CAGTCACGTGTTAATTTAATTTCTGGGGTTTTTGGAGAGACGTTTCCCACGGTGTGACAGTGGAAGAGCGTCCTTTAACATTCCATAACAATACAGTTTAATTACACAACGCCGAAACACATCTCTGCTCCACTGTATTGGTAACTCCAACCGACATGAAAGCTGAACTTTGCACAGCTGCGCGTCTCCGCCTCGCTCGTTCCGAAGTTTAGGTGAATGAAGAGTAAAATGAAATACTAGTTACCTAATAGCGTCGGGGTTGAAATAAACAAGAATTGATAAAGATCGAAGGAGAAAAGATTCACAGACATTAGATCAAGAAAGGTCAAAAGATGGAAGAAGAACAGGTATGAGGTGACATCACGCCCATTATGTGTAGAACATGCCCTCAGGAATCTCCTGGTATTTCTCGACGACGTCAGCAGCGTCCGTCTATAAACAACAACTTCCCGACGTGTGACGTCCTGCACCTGTGTGACATTCGCAATAATTAACAGTTGCCACGCGCCAAATATGCGGTAGTCAAGAATTGGGGCCCCTACACCAGTAAACAAACCCTTCTACTGCCTCTACCTGCTCAAGACTTCCGCAAACTAATTCCTTGTCGGACGGACGGTACTAACAAATTAACTATTACAATAATCCCGGGAAACAAATATATACAAAAACAAATAAATTACAATGAATCAAATACTTAAAACATGCTAACTTTTAAAATATACACTATATTATACACAATTAAACTAACTTTAATTTAAAGACCGGGGTTCTTTATCCCAACTTTCATTAAGTGACTTCGGTTCGAGATTGTCGCCATTTCCCAGGACGACTCCAATGTCTTCGGATGATACTCCGGTCTAGTCTTCACAAGCCGGTGCATTGTCGCCACGAACCCGAATGCCGTTTCTAAAGTCAAGTGCGTGGCAATCCCGGATCTAAATTGATTATTAATTATTTGTAACAATACGGTCCCCGAAAGTCGGTATGTGAGCAATTTATTATCCATTAATACAATTTTCTGCAACTTCCTCTAGCTGTCCATTCCCTCGTTAATATTTTCCTTCAACTCTTCCGCCCTTTTCACAATTTGCGTATTAGTTTTCCTGTTTCTTTGGCCGAATTTACCATTTCTACTTCCGCATTAGCCAAACGCTCTTCTACTTCATCACATTATTTCCGTTTTCCGCATCAATCACATCTAGTTTCACTAAATCCAATCCCCTGGTCTCGAACTGCTCCGCTGATTCTCCCGTCACGTTGAAGATTCCATTGTTCATAGCGTTCTTCACATTCTATTTTTTATGCTCCACTTCCCTAAATTATTATTGTACTCTGGTTACCGCACTTTCGGTTAACCACCAAGTCCTTGTTATCCTGCCTTTTGAAACCATCGAATATCTTCTCTAACCTACCAAATTTTGCATCTATCATTTCCAACATCGTCATTAACAAGGCTTCCACTTCCCGTAAATACCTTAACCAAAGTAATCAGCCAGAGGTGTGAAATATTCACATAACCCTCTCTCCAAATACTCTTTTTATATCATAGCAGTGAATTACATTTGCTTGCAGACCCTGCCAAATAAAGTTAAAAATAAAATAAAGTAAGTAAAAGCTGTCTGCAAAAGAACATCGGTTGTTAATTGCCACGTGAAATTGAGTATTCTTATCATGACAAATTTTGAACAATAGAAATTAAGTGCTTCTGAATACAAGTTAACACTATAAAGCGCACCAATCTGAATATGAAGCGTCGCTTCTAACGACCAATATAAATTGAGTATTCTTATCATGTTAAATTTTGACAAATAGGAATATAGTACTTATCGCTTCTCTCGACTCTGTCGAAAACATTCGAGAAGATAATATTATCGCGCCTCAATGACTTTCTTGAGCAAAATTCTGTTTTATACCAGCAGAGTTTGGCTTCAGGCATGGACATAGCACAATCCATCAAGCAGTTAGGTTGCCTACGAGGGATTACATCACAGGCGCAGTACTCGTCGACCAAACACAGACGTTGATTGCTCTGCAAGCTAGAACACACTTGTTACACTCTTCTTTGAGTAATAGACAATTCTTTGTCTACTGGGACGAACATACAGCAGCTGCCTTGGCCCTACTCTGTTCAATATCTACATCAATGACGTCCCGAAGAGTCCGGATTTTTTTTTAGGGCAACTCCCCTTTAATAGCATAGGAAGGGATTTGAAAGGGGAGATGCGGAAGGGTAGAGGAAGGTAGCAAAGGGTTACTAGGGCCCCCGGGCTATATTTTAAGGATCCTACCCGGCATTCGCCTAAAGAAATGCAGGGAAAACCTTAGAAAAACCTGCATCGGGTAGGTCGGGCATTGGGTACTTGTCCCACGCCCTTCCGATAGCGGGAGAGGAGTTTGCTGTGGGGACGCAGCATTCCCTTCTCCATGCCTCGACCAGTTTAGGAGGCAGCTGGCCGACTATTCCAATGGGAATAGCGAGCAACTCTTACCGTATGCCCAAGGTCTGTGACCCCGGAACATACACCTCTCAAAACAGGCCGAGGAATTAGCGTTGTATGTGGATGATGCAGCCTATTTTGCCTCCGGGAATAATCAAAATTATGTAGCGAAGAAGCTCCAGCGGTCTGTAAAAGGTTTTCAATCTTGGGCGAACCGCTGGAGAATGCGAATCAATGGCCATAATGTTCACGCGTGAGAGAATTCCCCATTGTAGATATAATGGCAGGGGGAACCAATGTCCAATGGACAAAGTCTGTAAAGTACTTGCGACTGACCTTTGGGGAGCATAACAGAAAGAACAAAGCTACATGCTATTTAGCAATAAGAAGTTGTTTAAAAGTCGCGGTCTTGGCCTAAAAACTATGCTCATGCTTTACACGACAATGGTACGTCCTGTACTTATGTACGGTAGCGATCAGGCTCAGGCAGTGCAATATAGGTGCATTAGGATAATTACTTGTGCACCAAGATTTACTAGGATGTTAGACATACGCAATATGCTAGGGTTAGGTACAATTAAAAACATTTAGCAGACAGGAATAAAATAATTTTTGATAGGTCTAGGATATCTCAATACAATAATATTAGAATAATTTCAACTACTGATAGCGAATTAAAAAATAGGACTAGATTTTAGGTATAGTATAGTATAGTTAGGATAAATTAGTATTAATGTAATAGGTTAAATTTAGGGCACGCCTGGGCCTGAACACAATTTTAACTGTTTAAAAAAGAACTCGAGTTTAGAACAGACGGCGTTACTTGTGGGTGTTTTAGTCTAAAGTCCCGAGCGTAGCTCTTGCCTTTGTTTCCTTTTAATAATTTAAATGACTCTTCGGGTCAACGTAAGTCAACACTAATAGCTAAAGGACGTATCAGTCTGCAAAATAAAGTCAACTGAAGAATACAAAAATCTATTCTCTATAGAACTCGAGCCCAAGGAAAATAATAAAGTAATCTTCAAGATAGAATATATTCTCAATGCTAAAATACAGGTGGAGCCACCGCATAAGAAAAACACACTCTTACAATGTAAGAGATGCCGATGCTTCTGCACGCGACCGTTTAGATGTGTTAAATGACACATCCAGCGTGGGTCAAGAATATCCAGAGACTATGGTTACAAAAATTAACATCTATAGTGTGAATTTTACTGTAGCATTTACTATTATGGGTGTTACTGATAATTATATATTATTACTTATTAGGGTATGTTGTTATATGTATTATTGTTTTACCAAGGTTATTTGTAAACTTTATATTACAGGGTGCCACTGCGATGATCACAAAATTTAAATATCAAGATAGGTATTATAATGCAATAAAACAATATATTTGGAAACACATTCATTTGCTCAAACTTTGAAATTGCCACAAATTTGGCTAGAACAAGCGAACTTGATTGCGTAACATTGGAAGGTAAACTTGCTTCTTAATTCATACACATCATTAAATGTGACGTACCCTATAAAGCGTCGCTTGAGCCGACCAATAAAAATTGAGTATTCTTATCATGTTAAATTTTGACCCATGGGAATTAAGTGCCTTAAAAAAAGATTTTAACCCTATAAAGCGCACCCATCTGCTTAGCATTTCTTCGACGACGCTGCATGTTTTGAAGATGCTGGCTGGCACTAGAGCGGCGACAGTCTGGACGGAAGTTTTTGGTTAAAGGCACATTGCAGAAAGGAGGAGTAGGATTGGCGTCCAATATTATGGACATACATGTATTTTTCCATAATTCAACATTCTTCAAACACAGAAAAAAAATGCCTATCCCCATCAACAAGAGAAAAAAACCTGAAAATGGAATTAAAAACCAAGAAGAACATAATAAAGATTATTATATGATAAACAAAACCAGTTATTTGAAAATTAAAGTACTAGTTCATTACTGACACATGTTATAATAATCTGGGATTTTTTATTCTGAACAAGTGTTAAACAGTTGGAATACTGTAAAATCAGACTGAAATAATATCCGTAGATAGCAGATTGTAGATAGAAAAAAATAAGCAGTCATACAATGACTTGGTTCACTTCATTAAAAGTTAAAAATTAATGATATTGCAGTAATTCTTTTTAACTTTAAAATTATCCGATCATTACAGAGGAAACTTTGATATTTAAACGTGGATATTGTCATAAACAAAATGTACATGTTCAATGACACCTTTATAAATGGGAAATGAAGATAAAAACGTTCTGCATGTTGTGGCTTTGAACAGATTTAGGGACATGTTTTTTCTTTTATTACCGAGAGGAAAATTGATTTGAAATAATTGAGCCTTTAGATGATTACACAATTTCTGTTATGGTTTGTTTCAAAAAATAAAAATAATCGAATGAAGTATTTCAAAGTATCAAGCTTTGGCAATTGTAAATGAAGGACAAGAATGCTTCAACACTTACAAGATGGCCGATTCTGAAAACAAGTACTGGGCGTTTCAGAGACGAAAAACAATTTTGAGTGAATTAGTGACGTGTGCAAGCAAGAGAAAAGGTTTACATCACCGCTTCTTCACCATCTTCGCCTCCAGGACGAGGAAGTTCACATTTGACGAGGCACGACGCCAGGATCCTGCAATATTCTATAGCAAATGTTTGGATGTGAGCCTCGTGCCATCGAACCAGGGCCGTTCACTTCCGCTTCCATGCGCAACTTCGTCCTGCCTCGGACAAACAACGAACTGGTCAAAACTCTGGAAATATCTCGAACGTCGGTCGATCTGGTCGATAATTGCCGTGTTATAATTTACAAAATATTTCAATCAATCCTATTAGTTCTATTTCATCCATTACTATGTGGTTACATTAATTGTTTATATTATTATTATATACTAGCTGGGTGCCCGGCCTTGCCCGTGTACTTATTTATATAAAACCGAAAAAGTAAATCTAACTGTTCCGTACATTGTTTAGACCGATAGTGCATTAATTGAAAAGCTATAAAATACATTGAATTTTATTGCATCAGTCGCAACAAACATACCTCCTAATTTCTTCTTAAATATACTCCTTGAGTTCTGCAAGATAAAGGTTGAAATTTTACACACACAACATCAGTAGAAATACAATCAATCTAATTAACCCTTGAGAATATTTATTCTACGCTAAAAACCGCCGTGATTGCATGTTTCAAAATATCCACCCCTAACCACCCAAATCCTGGGGGTTAAATGAGCAAATTGGTTGTCATAATTTAACTCGGCGACATCCATAACCTTGGTTTTGACTCCAATCTCGGTTGTATTCCCGTTATTTCCTTGTAACGCCCTTCCATACCCACCCTAAGGGTGCTCCTTTACCATGATCTAAGGGGTTGAAAAAATATAAATTGCTAGAAACATTATCAACTCTTTGACCCCCAAAAATATTTATCCGAATCAAATATCGGTTGTCGTAGGATGTTAGAATATTTCATCCCCTACCCTTAAGCGTTCTCCCCTCTCACGCTGAAAGGGGTTGAAATTTTACAAACAACATCGGTAGAAATACTATCAACGCTAATGTCCCTGACATTTATTTATTCCACGTTAATATCGACGATTTAATACTTTTTAAAAATTCCACCCCATCCGTGTCCGTGCCTGGGGATTAAAGAGAATGTCATAATCAAATTCAGTGACATACATAACCCTGAATTCGACTCCAATCTTGATTGCTTTTGCATTATTTTTATGTAATGCCACTCCACCCCAAACCCGTAAGGGGAGCTCCCCTCCCAATCCCAAAAGGGGTTGAAATTAAACACGGAGAACATGTAGAGAAATTTTATTAATTTCATTGTTCCAGAAATATATTTAAACTGCCAGTAAACATGTATTTTTCGGATATTTTTATGTAACTGAACCACATCAACATTCATCATGTAATCTGATCTCTGTACTTTTTTACTTTCCAAATGGGATAGTATATAGAATTTCATAAATTTTATCTAAATCAGATGATTTTTGGACATAGTAAACATTAATTTAGATTCCAAATTTGGGAAGAGCCTTTTAAATTCACATATGTAATTTTTTACAATTCTAAGCAACAATGCAAAGTAAACAATTGAAAGCATAACTTTGAGCTGGAAAAATTATTTATATATAAGTTTTGGAAGTCTTTTAAGTAAAATACATTAATAAATTATATATACCGTATACAGATTTATGGTATGCCATCTACACCCTGGCTCATTACCTATCCAAATAAGTTAGTGTGTATATATATATATATATATATATATATGAATTAGTAAATAGCCATAAGTGATTAAATAATCCTGAATTGTTACAAACCAGTCACACTTCTGTTGCCTGAATGTTAATCAGATGATCATTTCTATGCAAATGGGTTAATAATTTTGACTATGACACATTTGAAACAACTTAATTTCTAAAATGATAAATTTGCATCTATTTTGAAAATTATTAATAATAAAAATATTATCCAATTACAGACAAATGTATATCATCACTTCTTTTCACTGTATTTGGTTATTTTAATATAGTTTAGAAATATAAAAAATTCAAAAGATAGCCAAATGAATAATAAAAAACCTACTTCATAAAAATAAGGATATGAGCTTATACCTGATATACATATTTATTGAACATTATTATTAACTGTCTAATATTTAAAAAATATTTATTTCTAAAATGAAAATTTCACATCTGTTACATCTGTTTGTAAATTAATAATAAGAAAAATATCCTAATACAGGCATGTGTATCTCATCACTTATTTTGTATGTTTCTTATATTAAAAATTCAAAATAGAGCTATATGAATAATAAAACAACCTACTTCATAAAAATGAGGATATGTGCCTATACCTAATATATATATTTATTGAAAAATATTATTAACATAACTTTCACCTGGAAAAATTATATATATACAAATTTGGGAAGTCTTTTAAGTAATGCATATTCATATACCTTATACAGATTTATGGTATGTCATCTACTCTCTGGCTGATTTTCAATCCAAATAAGTTAGTGTATATATATGAATTTGTAAATAGCCATAAGTGATTAAATAATCCTGAATTATTACAAACCAGTAACACTTCTGTTGCCTGAATGTTAGTCAGCTGATCATTTGTAACCAAATGAGTTAATAATTTTGACTATGTCACATTTGAAACAACTTAATTTAAAAAATTTCTGATAAATTTACATATGTTTTAAAATTATTGATAATAAAAGTATTATCCAATTACAGACAAATGTATATCAATTCTTTTTGTCAGTGTTTGGTTCGAGATACGTTTCATTTGAGTACACAATATGATTAGATATTTGTTTCAGATATACATTTTACCAACACAATGCTCATCAAAAGCAAGAGATGAGTAATAAAAAAATAAAGATGGCTTGGAGGCGCTTCTAAATCAGGTATTTCATTATTGCTTATGACATATTTGTCTTTCATTTGATCTGCAGCACGTCAGCATAAGTGAAAACTTAAAATAATTTATTTTTTATTAACTTATGTCGCAGCTATATCGGTTCAAGAAAAGCGACTCAAATTGGGGATCATGGATAAAATAACAGACTATTACAAGCCTCACCTGAACGAGATTTACTGCATTCATGTCTACAATTCAGGAAAATTAGCAAACAATTGATGGATTTGTTAAGCAACTCAAATAAAAAGTCAAGGACTGGAACTATGATGCCGCCAATGACATAAATGACCGACTTATTTGTGGAATGCGCGATCGTGCTTTACGTGAGACGACACGACAACTAACCAACGCAATAAATATGTGCAGAATCATCAAAGAAACAAAATACCGAAAAGAATGAATCATGATGGCGGTAAAGCGAATTCGTTGCCGAAGTCAAAGTCACGACCGACAAAACATAGAAGGTAAACCTTGTGGAAACTGTGGGAGACAACATCCACCTCGTCAATGCCCAAAACTGGGTCACTTCACTCACGGATGCCGAAAGAAAGACACCCAATGTAAGACAGTTTGCTCAACATGGATACGGAAAATACAACTCACACGTGTCAGGATGAAATCATAAAGCTTGTCGAGTTCCAAGAAATACCAAGCCAAAGAAGACCAACCAGTCCAGAACCAGAAAGAAAAGTGAAATTAAAGCACTATAGCCCACTGAAAATAGATTCCAAACACTAGCAACCATAGAAAACAAACAAAAAACCAATTGATGCAAACAAAGTAAACGTGGCGGAAAGGAAACCTTGACATTTATAATCCACCATATAATAAATATAGGCCCGTTATTACGACTAATTGAAAGCACCATAACCAAAATTGATTACAATAGAAAATTACAAAAGAAAAAAAAACCTGGATGAGAAGAATATGGCTAGGCACACTTTCAGCCCAAAAGAAGAACGCGGCTACAGAGTAGTAATAAGGAATCGTCGCCACACAACTGACATAGATCAACTTAAGTCAACACTAATAGCTACTAAAGGACGTATCAGTCTGCAAAATAAAGTCAACCGAAGAATACAAAATTCTATTCTTTATAGAACTCGATCCCAACAAAAATAATAAAGAAATCACGCCGCTACTCTGGTAACGTCGCTGAGAACGTGAAATTAAAACTAAACCTACCGACATTTTCTGTATTAAGATAAATATGTCATTAGATATACATGAAGAGATTTTAGCCAATTACACACATACCTTAAACCGTAATTTTTGACATAAAAACTGGAGCTCATAATTAAATATTTTTCAAATGAAGTCACTTCAAAGGTACTTAACTGTATTATAGGTAATTTTCTGTTAATTTAAATGATTTCTGGCTATATAAATTAATGTTTCCTGTATAGAAAATACTTTTATTTCTTGAAAATTGTGTTATTTATATTGGGGAAGTCACAATCAGTTCTCCTTTTTCTGCCATTCTTGTCGGTACTGTCAATAGAGTTCATTTTTATTCTTTTTATTTGGTGCAAATTTTGTGAATATTCCTTCCAGGAACATATTGAAAATGAATTGGCAAAGTTAAAAGTCACTATTGGTCAGAAACAAAGTGAATTACAACCAAATTATGAAGCCATAAAGAAGCAGGAAGAAGCCTGCACTAACAAGTATGTATTTAACAGTTCTCTAAACTGACTCTGAATGGTTGTTACTTGTGCTGAAAAGTTGGTGTGGTTCACTTAATGTTGCCATTCTTTCAGGTTAGCTTTAAAAGAGCAAAAGCGAAAGAATCTGTTAGCGAAGCAGGCCAGAGGTAGCCAGTTTACTTCAACACAAAAACAAAGGATTATTAAAGAGTTGAGGTAAGAAACATTAAAAAGTAAGTGAAGGGTAGTTAATATCTATTATTTTAGTTGAATCACCTGATTAGGGAATGTTTGGAGTTTATGAATAAACTTTACTTTCCAGATCGCTCAATGAACAAATTGAAGATGAGGAGGCCTGTACAAGCAATTTGTTCGAGGCTGCAAAGAGGGATGACGAAAAGATGGCACAGCTGCGGAAGAAAATTGAAGTAAGGACTTCTTTCACCATATCTGACTTTTCATGTTTAAATATTTTGTACTTTTTTCCTATGAATTACATTATTTTATTACCTGATTAATATTGTTTTTAAGTTAATACACTTTTGACATAGACGGTAAAAGTTGTAATTGAATGTGTATGTTAGCGTTAAAGCATTTGGTTATATGTGAATATACTAAATTAAAATGGGAGCCATCAGGGAAGAAATATTTAACATTACAGATCGTGTAAGTTTGTAAGTCTGTGCATAAATATTATTATAGGTTGCATGTGTTATACGTGACGGTGGATTGTCATTGAGAAATGATATCAACCTTGACTAATGGGCATGTATGAAAGATGATTGTAGTTAGTTCACAAACATTTGAATTGACTCAAATGTGAGGCTGCATGCATCAGTGTTGTGGAACATGATTTTTTGTAAATTGTGGCATCTTTTTTTCTCATTTGTGTTTCAGGAGCAAGCCAATGAATTTGAGAAACGAAAAGCCTGCTTGGAAGACCACAATTATGCAAATACACGATTTAGAAAAAGACTGTAAGTGAAGACATAATCTTGTCTTAATCACAGAATCTGTCAATTATTTGCAAGTTAAATTTCATTTGCACCCAAAATGTAACCAACAATTGCTTGACTTGAGATTTGTAACATTTTGACCTATTAAAATTATATTATTTTATTCTTTTCCACCTGTGACTTTTAGTGAACTCTGGAGTAAGGAAAATTAGCTGAAGAAGACCGTAGCATCTCATGAAGAGGATCTGGCCACAGCTGACCAATTGCTTTGTTCCATGGTTCTGATTGAAAATAATGAATAAGAAAGTTAGCCGTCCGAAAGGGACAAGGATCCCTGAAACGTCGTGTGGTATTTACATTATCACTTTTTTGTTTGAATTGGTTAACTTTCTTATTTATTATAATTGTGTGTTTTGTTCAATTTGAAAGGAAATTTGGGTATTTATGATACCTTTGATTTGAGTACAAAATATGATTAGATATTTGTTTCAGATATACATTTTCCCCACAAAACCTCTTTATGAGCTATAAAAAAAGACTTCAATCCCTGGCCGGTTGTGTCTCCTCTTTGGAAAATTTGTATGAAACTAAAGATGGCTTGGAGGAGATCCTGAATCAGGTATTTCATTACGAATACCAAATTGCTTATGACATATTTGTCTTTCATTTGATCTGCAGCACGTCAGCATAAGGTGAAAACTTAAAATAATTTATTTTTCATTAACTTATGTCGCAGCTATATCGGTTCAAGAAAAGCGACTCAAATTGGGGATCATGGATAAAATAAGAGACTATTACAAGCCTCACCTGAACGAGATTTACTGCATTCATGTCTACAATTCAGAAAAATTAGCAAACAATTGATGGATTTGTTAAGCAACTCAAATAAAAAGTTAAGGACTGGAACTATGATGCCGCCAATGACATAAATGACCGACTTATTTGTGGAATGCGCGATCGTGCCTTACGTGAGACGACACGACAACTAACCGACGCAATAAAGATGTGCAGAATCGACAAAGAAGCAAACTACCGAAATAAAGCCAGAAAAGAATGAATCTTTGGTAAATTTGGACACCACCTTTTGAATGCGTGAGCAAGACGACACACCCAGTGTCAATCACAGACTGGATCAGATCTCGGCAAAAAGACCGCAAGAATACACACAACTCTAATACAGGTAGTAAAATTACAAGCCCCACGTTAGAGATGCCAATTAGTATTGAGAATTTGATATATGTTCTAAACGAACAAAAATTGGAAGAAATTAATTTTATCACAAAGAATATGCCATCTTATTTTAGAGATGTTTTTCAAAAACTTGTTCCTGGAGGACAAGCTGAGATGTTGGTGGTAAGTTTCAACAGAATAGATTTCAAATAGGGCTTTTGTTATCCTTCAGTTTAATGACCATTCAAGTAATAATGTTTTAATTTTAGTTTTTTTTATAATTGGTTGTTAATTTTTGATTAAACGTGATCAAACATGCTTTGTTGAACTAGTCCATTTGGACTTCCAATAAAATTCTTATTATATGGTGTCTATTTTTCCAAACTGAATTAATTATAAAACTGGATGAAATTTTGAAGTAAAATTCTCTCATATATGAATCTGCAACTTGCATGATATAAAGGGAACTTTCCTAGTTAGTCCCAGGTGGATCCTACCAATATTTTTGTGCTAACAAAAATACTTACATCATACTGCACATCTTGCTTATCTGTTGGAAATTTACCACCATTTTTATGTTGCAAAGTGTATTCTAAAGGGGTTTTCATTATTTTAATTTTACAAGAAGGATAGAAGTCATAATTTTTTTCATTTTGGTAGGATGGAGAATCAGACAAGGTTTCTGGTGTTGGCATCCAAGGTTCATTCACGAGGGAGGATGTAAAAGTTGTAAGAGTAAAAGCTGACAAAGTCAAAGCAGACATACAACAAACGAAAGACTTTATCAAATGTATTGAGCGGTGCCAAGAACTTAATAAACAATGGTTCGCCCTGATAACCTGCAGTTTAGAAGCAATAGAAACAACCAAAGCTGAGGTAAATCTAGTATTTCATTACAAATACCAAATTGATTATGACATATTTGTCTTCCATTTGATCTGCACCTTGTATTACAGGGTGCCACTGCGATAATTACAAAATTAATATATTTGGAAACACATTCATTTGCTCAAACTTGGAAGTTGCCACTTGGAAAAACTTGCATATAAAGCCACAATACTCTCAAAAATAGAATATGGAGCCCACCTTTACAATTCCGCGAATAAAGCAACATTAGAGAAACTACACAAAATTCAGAACGAGGCGTTAAGAATCATATAGGGATGCATAAGATCAACCCCAATTAAGAGACAAAAGAACTGTAATAATACATCATCCTTAACCACATTCTCTCTGCCTCTCCACAAATAGACAAGTATATTCATACAGCACACGAACAATTTAGACCTGATAGTAAATTATATCCCGAACCCTGCTAGTTGGTCATTTCTACAACCTAGGAGAAACAGTTTACATAAATAACCCGCTTGGGCTTAACAAAAGTCAACAAATATATTTAATGAGGGACGACAATCTCAGCCACAGGACACGGTTTCCTTAATGCAAACAAAATAGAAGCCCAGGGTTTCTACACTGATCCACGAGGACAGACTCGCTTACAGCTAAGCAGAACAAAGAAATTTGACATGCACTCTAGTAATAAGGCGTTTAGATCTCACAACGTGAAGCCCTGTGGAAATGTCTATAAAACACCGCGTGAGCAAGACACGACACACCCAGTGTTAATTATAGACTGGATTAGATCTCAGCAAAAAGACGCAAGAATATACACAACACTAATCGAGGTACTAAAATTACAAGCCCCACGTTAGAGATGCCAATTTAGTAAATACCTGATTAAAAGTAATATATCTCACAATGTCCAATAAAATATATTAACTTAGAAAATGAAAACGGAAAACTATGGAACTTTTTACAATAGAAATCCGACGCCTATTTATTATCCCCAAGTAAAATTGGAACGTCAAAAGCGGTTCCCTCGTGACGCCAACGTTACTTCGTGGCTTGTTAATGCCTAAATTAAACACCCTTCTCCACTTTGCTACAGCAAGCTGCATTGCCCATTGCCACCATCAAGAGGTGTGGAGATAGGATTTGCTGGCAGAGCTATCACAGATAGACGGCATTTCATCGGGATTACCATCTCCCGTGGCCTTGACCAACCTTTGGCGTTCGGTATACAGTATAGGCATGCGAACACAACGCCCTTTTGAAAAAAAATATAAATCAAGTCCACTATTACGCAGAAAAGTGCAAACAACGACACACACGGACAGAACGTCACACTCCAGTCCACTCAACCAAGCGACTACCCTTGGGCTAGCCTCCTCCCCTACTGATTGCTGTCAACAACAGCACCACTTTGGCTCGACTGCACATGAGCTGCCACCTGTGCATTTCACTCGAGACACATTTTGTTCCAACTGTGGCCACGTTAAGAGGGCCTGTAATTTTAACAAAAACAATTCTGTGCATGTGGAATATAAAAGTAGACAAAGATGAAGCGCTTTAACTCGCACTGATTCGTACTGAATTTTGTAATTCAACAATGAGAGCATCTGGACATGGTGCGATTTCTGTTAAAATACTTGTTCATGGAAAATATTCTGTATGTTACACAAGCTTGAAGAAATTGATTTTCAGCAAGTCAAACTTTAGACCAAGACGTATCTCCCAGATGCTGGAACAGGAGATTCAAAGAGTTCCAGAAGGAAGCAAAGCAGATCTAGGCTTATTTTCCTATGATGATCAAAAACACAAGTTGTTTTCAGCAGTAAATGTTGATGATGGACTAATTGTTACTACTTTGGAATCATTTTCTGGAGGAGCTGCAAAAGGTGTTTAAAGATGAATGGTAATGTCATTATCAAACAGAAAAGCTATGCAGAACGACGGTTATGTCCACCCGTTACGATATCCCATGGAAGTTCACAAAACTTACGGTGTCCACTGTGGCCAGATACTGTCTCAGTTGTGAGACGGCATCCGAACTGTGGAGGAGCAAATTTCCTCATGCGGATTGATATAAAAGACTGTAACAAAATTTATAACTGTGTGTTTGGCTCGGGATACCTTTCATTTGGGTACACTATATGATTAGATATTTGTTTCAGATATACATTTTCCCCACAAAACCTCTTTATGAGCTATAAAAAAAGACTTCAATCCCTGGCCGGTTGTGTCTCCTCTTTGGAAAATTTGTATGAAACTAAAGATGGCTTGGAGGAGATCCTGAAACAGGTATTTCATTACGAATACCAAATTGCTTATGACATATTTGTCTTTCATATGATCTGCAGCACGTCAGCATAAGGTGAAAACTTAAAATAATTTATTTTTCATTAACTTATGTCGCAGCTATATCGGTTCAAGAAAAGCGACTCAAATTGGGGATCATGGATAAAATAACAGACTATTACAAGCCTCACCTGAACGAGATTTACTGCATTCATGTCTACAATTCAGAAAAATTAGCAAACAATTGATGGATTTGTTAAGCAACTCAAATAAAAAGTTAAGGACTGGAACTATGATGCCGCCAATGACATAAATTACCGACTTATTTGTGGAATGCGCGATCGTGCTTTACGTGAGACGACACGACAACTAACCGACGCAATAAAGATGTGCAGAATCGACAAAGAAGCAAACTACCGAAATAAAGCCAGAAAAGAATGAATCTTTGGTAAATTTGGACACCACCTTTTGAATGCGTGAGCAAGACACGACACACCCAGTGTCAATCACAGACTGGATCAGATCTCGGCAAAAAGACCGCAAGAATACACACAACTCTAATACAGGTAGTAAAATTACAAGCCCCACGTTAGAGATGCCAATTAGTATTGAGAATTTGATATATGCTCTAAACGAACAAAAATTGGAAGAAATTAATTTTATCACAAAGAATATGCCATCTTATTTTAGAGATGTTTTTCAAAAACTTGTTCCTGGAGGACAAGCTGAGATGTTGGTGGTAAGTTTCAACAGAATAGATTTCAAATAGGGCTTTTGTTATCCTTCAGTTTAATGACCATTCAAGTAATAATGTTTTAATTTTAGTTTTTTTTATAATTGGTTGTTAATTTTTGATTAAACGTGATCAAACATGCTTTGTTGAACTAGTCCATTTGGACTTCCAATAAAATTCTTATTATATGGTGTCTATTTTTCCAAACTGAATTAATTATAAAACTGGATGAAATTTTGAAGTAAAATTCTCTCATATATGAATCTGCAACTTGCATGATATAAAGGGAACTTTCCTAGTTAGTCCCAGGTGGATCCTACCAATATTTTTGTGCTAACAAAAATACTTACATCATACTGCACATCTTGCTTATCTGTTGGAAATTTACCACCATTTTTATGTTGCAAAGTGTATTCTAAAGGGTTTTTCATTATTTTAATTTTACAAGAAGGATAGAAGTCATAATTTTTTTCATTTTGGTAGGATGGAGAATCAGACAAGGTTTCTGGTGTTGGCATCCAAGGTTCATTCACGAGGGAGGATGTAAAAGTTGTAAGAGTAAAAGCTGACAAAGTCAAAGCAGACATACAACAAACGAAAGACTTTATCAAATGTATTGAGCGGTGCCAAGAACTTAATAAACAATGGTTCGCCCTGATAACCTGCAGTTTAGAAGCAATAGAAACAACCAAAGCTGAGGTAAATCTAGTATTTCATTACAAATACCAAATTGATTATGACATATTTGTCTTCCATTTGATCTGCACCTTGTATTACAGGGTGCCACTGCGATAATTACAAAATTAATATATTTGGAAACACATTCATTTGCTCAAACTTGGAAGTTGCCACTTGGAAAAACTTGCATATAAAGCCACAATACTCTCAAAAATAGAATATGGAGCCCACCTTTACAATTCCGCGAATAAAGCAACATTAGAGAAACTACACAAAATTCAGAACGAGGCGTTAAGAATCATATAGGGATGCATAAGATCAACCCCAATTAAGAGACAAAAGAACTGTAATAATACATCATCCTTAACCACATTCTCTCTGCCTCTCCACAAATAGACAAGTATATTCATACAGCACACGAACAATTTAGACCTGATAGTAAATTATATCCCGAACCCTGCTAGTTGGTCATTTCTACAACCTAGGAGAAACAGTTTACATAAATAACCCGCTTGGGCTTAACAAAAGTCAACAAATATATTTAATGAGGGACGACAATCTCAGCCACAGGACACGGTTTCCTTAATGCAAACAAATTAGAAGCCCAGGGTTTCTACACTGATCCACGAGGACAGACTCGCTTACAGCTAAGCAGAACAAAGAAATTTGACATGCACTCTAGTAATAAGGCGTTTAGATCTCACAACGTGAAGCCCTGTGGAAATGTCTATAAAACACCGCGTGAGCAAGACAAGACACACCCAGTGTTAATTATAGACTGGATTAGATCTCAGCAAAAAGACGCAAGAATATACACAACACTAATCGAGGTACTAAAATTACAAGCCCCACGTTAGAGATGCCAATTTAGTAAATACCTGATTAAAAGTAATATATCTCACAATGTCCAATAAAATATATTAACTTAGAAAATGAAAACGGAAAACTATGGAACTTTTTACAATAGAAATCCGACGCCTATTTATTATCCCCAAGTAAAATTGGAACGTCAAAAGCGGTTCCCTCGTGACGCCAACGTTACTTCGTGGCTTGTTAATGCCTAAATTAAACACCCTTCTCCACTTTGCTACAGCAAGCTGCATTGCCCATTGCCACCATCAAGAGGTGTGGAGATAGGATTTGCTGGCAGAGCTATCACAGATAGACGGCATTTCATCGGGATTACCATCTCCCGTGGCCTTGACCAACCTTTGGCGTTCGGTATACAGTATAGGCATGCGAACACAACGCCCTTTTGAAAAAAAATATAAATCAAGTCCACTATTACGCAGAAAAGTGCAAACAACGACACACACGGACAGAACGTCACACTCAAGTCCACTCAACCAAGCGACTACCCTTGGGCTAGCCTCGTCCCCACTGATTGCTGTCAACAACAGAGCCACTTTGGTTTGACAGCGCTCGAGCTGCCACCTGTCCATTTCACTCGAGACACATTTTGTTCCAACTGTGGCCACGTTAAGAGGGCCTGTAATTTTAACAAAAACAATTCTGTGCATGTGGAATATAAAAGTAGACAAAGATGAAGCGCTTTAACTCGCACTGATTCGTACTGAATTTTGTAATTCAACAATGAGAGCATCTGGACATGGTGCGATTTCTGTTAAAATACTTGTTCATGGAAAATATTCTGTATGTTACACAAGCTTGAAGAAATTGATTTTCAGCAAGTCAAACTTTAGACCAAGACGTATCTCCCAGATGCTGGAACAGGAGATTCAAAGAGTTCCAGAAGGAAGCAAAGCAGATCTAGGCTTATTTTCCTATGATGATCAAAAACACAAGTTGTTTTCAGCAGTAAATGTTGATGATGGACTAATTGTTACTACTTTGGAATCATTTTCTGGAGGAGCTGCAAAAGGTGTTTAAAGATGAATGGTAATGTCATTATCAAACAGAAAAGCTATGCAGAACGACGGTTATGTCCACCCGTTACGATATCCCATGGAAGTTCACAAAACTTACGGTGTCCACTGTGGCCAGATACTGTCTCAGTTGTGAGACGGCATCCGAACTGTGGAGGAGCAAATTTCCTAATGCGGATTGATATAAAAGACTGTAACAAAATTTATAACTGTGTGTTTGGCTCGGGATACCTTTCATTTGGGTACACTATATGATTAGATATTTGTTTCAGATATACATTTTACCAACAAAATGCTCATCAAAAGCAAGAGATGAGTAATAAAAAAATAATACAATCTGCAGTTTGGAAGATATGTATGCAGCTAAAGATGGCTTGGAGGCGCTTCTAAATCAGGTATTTCATTATTGCTTATGACATATTTGTCTTTCATTTGATCTGCAGCACGTCAGCATAAGTGAAAACTTAAAATAATTTATTTTTTATTAACTTATGTCGCAGCTATATCGGTTCAAGAAAAGCGACTCAAATTGGGGATCATGGATAAAATAACAGACTATTACAAGCCTCACCTGAACGAGATTTACTGCATTCATGTCTACAATTCAGGAAAATTAGCAAACAATTGATGGATTTGTTAAGTAACTCAAATAAAAAGTCAAGGACTGGAACTATGATGCCGCCAATGACATAAATGACCGACTTATTTGTGGAATGCGCGATCGTGCCTTACGTGAGACGACACGACAACTAACCAACGCAATAAATATGTGAAGAATCATCAAAGAAACAAAATACCGAAAAGAATGAATCATGATGGCGGAAAAGCGAATTCGTTGCCGAAGTCAAAGTCACGACCGACAAAACATAGAAGGTAAACCTTGTGGAAACTGTGGGAGACAACATCCACCTCGTCAATGCCCAAAACTGGGTCACTTCACTCACGGATGCCGAAAGAAAGACACCCAATGTAAGACAGTTTGCTCAACATGGATACGGAAAATACAACTCACACGTGTCAGGATGAAATCATAAAGCTTGTCGAGTTCCAAGAAATACCAAGCCAAAGAAGACCAACCAGTCCAGAACCAGAAAGAAAAGTGAAATTAAAGCACTATAGCCCACTGAAAATAGATTCCAAACACTAGCAACCATAGAAAACAAACAAAAAACCAATTGATGCAAACAAAGTAAACGTGGCGGAAAGGAAACCTTGACATTTATAATCCACCATATAATAAATATAGGCCCGTTATTACGACTAATTGAAAGCACCATAACCAAAATTGATTACAATAGAAAATTACAAAAGAAAAAAAAACCTGGATGAGAAGAATATGGCTAGGCACACTTTCAGCCCAAAAGAAGAACGCGGCTACAGAGTAGTAATAAGGAATCGTCGCCACACAACTGACATAGATCAACTTAAGTCAACACTAATAGCTACTAAAGGACGTATCAGTCTGCAAAATAAAGTCAACCGAAGAATACAAAATTCTATTCTTTATAGAACTCGATCCCAACAAAAATAATAAAGAAATCACGCCGCTACTCTGGTAACGTCGCTGAGAACGTGAAATTAAAACTAAACCTACCGACATTTTCTGTATTAAGATAAATATGTCATTAGATATACATGAAGAGATTTTAGCCAATTACACACATACCTTAAACCGTAATTTTTGACATAAAAACTGGAGCTCATAATTAAATATTTTTCAAATGAAGTCACTTCAAAGGTACTTAACTGTATTATAGGTAATTTTCTGTTAATTTAAATGATTTCTGGCTATATAAATTAATGTTTCCTGTATAGAAAATACTTTTATTTCTTGAAAATTGTGTTATTTATATTGGGGAAGTCACAATCAGTTCTCCTTTTTCTGCCATTCTTGTCGGTACTGTCAATAGAGTTCATTTTTATTCTTTTTATTTGGTGCAAATTTTGTGAATATTCCTTCCAGGAACATATTGAAAATGAATTGGCAAAGTTAAAAGTCACTATTGGTCAGAAACAAAGTGAATTACAACCAAATTATGAAGCCATAAAGAAGCAGGAAGAAGCCTGCACTAACAAGTATGTATTTAACAGTTCTCTAAACTGACTCTGAATGGTTGTTACTTGTGCTGAAAAGTTGGTGTGGTTCACTTAATGTTGCCATTCTTTCAGGTTAGCTTTAAAAGAGCAAAAGCGAAAGAATCTGTTAGCGAAGCAGGCCAGAGGTAGCCAGTTTACTTCAACACAAAAACAAAGGATTATTAAAGAGTTGAGGTAAGAAACATTAAAAAGTAAGTGAAGGGTAGTTAATATCTATTATTTTAGTTGAATCACCTGATTAGGGAATGTTTGGAGTTTATGAATAAACTTTACTTTCCAGATCGCTCAATGAACAAATTGAAGATGAGGAGGCCTGTACAAGCAATTTGTTCGAGGCTGCAAAGAGGGATGACGAAAAGATGGCACAGCTGCGGAAGAAAATTGAAGTAAGGACTTCTTTCACCATATCTGACTTTTCATGTTTAAATATTTTGTACTTTTTTCCTATGAATTACATTATTTTATTACCTGATTAATATTGTTTTTAAGTTAATACACTTTTGACATAGACGGTAAAAGTTGTAATTGAATGTGTATGTTAGCGTTAAAGCATTTGGTTATATGTGAATATACTAAATTAAAATGGGAGCCATCAGGGAAGAAATATTTAACATTACAGATCGTGTAAGTTTGTAAGTCTGTGCATAAATATTATTATAGGTTGCATGTGTTATACGTGACGGTGGATTGTCATTGAGAAATGATATCAACCTTGACTAATGGGCATGTATGAAAGATGATTGTAGTTAGTTCACAAACATTTGAATTGACTCAATTGTGAGGCTGCATGCATCAGTGTTGTGGAACATGATTTTTTGTAAATTGTGGCATCTTTTTTTCTCATTTGTGTTTCAGGAGCAAGCCAATGAATTTGAGAAACGAAAAGCCTGCTTGGAAGACCACAATTATGCAAATACACGATTTAGGAAAAGACTGTAAGTGAAGACATAATCTTGTCTTAATCACAGAATCTGTCAATTATTTGCAAGTTAAATTTCATTTGCACCCAAAATGTAACCAACAATTGCTTGACTTGAGATTTGTAACATTTTGACCTATTAAAATTATATTATTTTATTCTTTTCCACCTGTGACTTTTAGTGAACTCTGGAGTAAGGAAAATTAGCTGAAGAAGACCGTAGCATCTCATGAAGAGGATCTGGCCACAGCTGACCAATTGCTTTGTTCCATGGTTCTGATTGAAAATAATGAATAAGAAAGTTAGCCGTCCGAAAGGGACAAGGATCCCTGAAACGTTGTGTGGTATTTACATTATCACTTTTTTGTTTGAATTGGTTAACTTTCTTATTTATTATAATTGTGTGTTTTGTTCAATTTGAAAGGAAATTTGGGTATTTATGATACCTTTGATTTGAGTACAAAATATGATTAGATATTTGTTTCAGATATACATTTTCCCCACAAAACCTCTTTATGAGCTATAAAAAAAGACTTCAATCCCTGGCCGGTTGTGTCTCCTCTTTGGAAAATTTGTATGAAACTAAAGATGGCTTGGAGGAGATCCTGAATCAGGTATTTCATTACGAATACCAAATTGCTTATGACATATTTGTCTTTCATTTGATCTGCAGCACGTCAGCATAAGGTGAAAACTTAAAATAATTTATTTTTCATTAACTTATGTCGCAGCTATATCGGTTCAAGAAAAGCGACTCAAATTGGGGATCATGGATAAAATAAGAGACTATTACAAGCCTCACCTGAACGAGATTTACTGCATTCATGTCTACAATTCAGAAAAATTAGCAAACAATTGATGGATTTGTTAAGCAACTCAAATAAAAAGTTAAGGACTGGAACTATGATGCCGCCAATGACATAAATGACCGACTTATTTGTGGAATGCGCGATCGTGCCTTACGTGAGACGACACGACAACTAACCGACGCAATAAAGATGTGCAGAATCGACAAAGAAGCAAACTACCGAAATAAAGCCAGAAAAGAATGAATCTTTGGTAAATTTGGACACCACCTTTTGAATGCGTGAGCAAGACGACACACCCAGTGTCAATCACAGACTGGATCAGATCTCGGCAAAAAGACCGCAAGAATACACACAACTCTAATACAGGTAGTAAAATTACAAGCCCCACGTTAGAGATGCCAATTAGTATTGAGAATTTGATATATGTTCTAAACGAACAAAAATTGGAAGAAATTAATTTTATCACAAAGAATATGCCATCTTATTTTAGAGATGTTTTTCAAAAACTTGTTCCTGGAGGACAAGCTGAGATGTTGGTGGTAAGTTTCAACAGAATAGATTTCAAATAGGGCTTTTGTTATCCTTCAGTTTAATGACCATTCAAGTAATAATGTTTTAATTTTAGTTTTTTTTATAATTGGTTGTTAATTTTTGATTAAACGTGATCAAACATGCTTTGTTGAACTAGTCCATTTGGACTTCCAATAAAATTCTTATTATATGGTGTCTATTTTTCCAAACTGAATTAATTATAAAACTGGATGAAATTTTGAAGTAAAATTCTCTCATATATGAATCTGCAACTTGCATGATATAAAGGGAACTTTCCTAGTTAGTCCCAGGTGGATCCTACCAATATTTTTGTGCTAACAAAAATACTTACATCATACTGCACATCTTGCTTATCTGTTGGAAATTTACCACCATTTTTATGTTGCAAAGTGTATTCTAAAGGGTTTTTCATTATTTTAATTTTACAAGAAGGATAGAAGTCATAATTTTTTTCATTTTGGTAGGATGGAGAATCAGACAAGGTTTCTGGTGTTGGCATCCAAGGTTCATTCACGAGGGAGGATGTAAAAGTTGTAAGAGTAAAAGCTGACAAAGTCAAAGCAGACATACAACAAACGAAAGACTTTATCAAATGTATTGAGCGGTGCCAAGAACTTAATAAACAATGGTTCGCCCTGATAACCTGCAGTTTAGAAGCAATAGAAACAACCAAAGCTGAGGTAAATCTAGTATTTCATTACAAATACCAAATTGATTATGACATATTTGTCTTCCATTTGATCTGCACCTTGTATTACAGGGTGCCACTGCGATAATTACAAAATTAATATATTTGGAAACACATTCATTTGCTCAAACTTGGAAGTTGCCACTTGGAAAAACTTGCATATAAAGCCACAATACTCTCAAAAATAGAATATGGAGCCCACCTTTACAATTCCGCGAATAAAGCAACATTAGAGAAACTACACAAAATTCAGAACGAGGCGTTAAGAATCATATAGGGATGCATAAGATCAACCCCAATTAAGAGACAAAAGAACTGTAATAATACATCATCCTTAACCACATTCTCTCTGCCTCTCCACAAATAGACAAGTATATTCATACAGCACACGAACAATTTAGACCTGATAGTAAATTATATCCCGAACCCTGCTAGTTGGTCATTTCTACAACCTAGGAGAAACAGTTTACATAAATAACCCGCTTGGGCTTAACAAAAGTCAACAAATATATTTAATGAGGGACGACAATCTCAGCCACAGGACACGGTTTCCTTAATGCAAACAAAATAGAAGCCCAGGGTTTCTACACTGATCCACGAGGACAGACTCGCTTACAGCTAAGCAGAACAAAGAAATTTGACATGCACTCTAGTAATAAGGCGTTTAGATCTCACAACGTGAAGCCCTGTGGAAATGTCTATAAAACACCGCGTGAGCAAGACAAGACACACCCAGTGTTAATTATAGACTGGATTAGATCTCAGCAAAAAGACGCAAGAATATACACAACACTAATCGAGGTACTAAAATTACAAGCCCCACGTTAGAGATGCCAATTTAGTAAATACCTGATTAAAAGTAATATATCTCACAATGTCCAATAAAATATATTAACTTAGAAAATGAAAACGGAAAACTATGGAACTTTTTACAATAGAAATCCGACGCCTATTTATTATCCCCAAGTAAAATTGGAACGTCAAAAGCGGTTCCCTCGTGACGCCAACGTTACTTCGTGGCTTGTTAATGCCTAAATTAAACACCCTTCTCCACTTTGCTACAGCTAGCTGCATTGCCCATTGCCACCATCAAGAGGTGTGGAGATAGGATTTGCTGGCAGAGCTATCACAGATAGACGGCATTTCATCGGGATTACCATCTCCCGTGGCCTTGACCAACCTTTGGCGTTCGGTATACAGTATAGGCATGCGAACACAACGCCCTTTTGAAAAAAAATATAAAACAAGTCCACTATTACGCAGAAAAGTGCAAACAACGACACACACGGACAGAACGTCACACTCAAGTCCACTCAACCAAGCGACTACCCTTGGGCTAGCCTCGTCCCCACTGATTGCTGTCAACAACAGAGCCACTTTGGCTTGACAGCGCTCGAGCTGCCACCTGTCCATTTCACTCGAGACACATTTTGTTCCAACTGTGGCCACGTTAAGAGGGCCTGTAATTTTAACAAAAACAATTCTGTGCATGTGGAATATAAAAGTAGACAAAGATGAAGCGCTTTAACTCGCACTGATTCGTACTGAATTTTGTAATTCAACAATGAGAGCATCTGGACATGGTGCGATTTCTGTTAAAATACTTGTTCATGGAAAATATTCTGTATGTTACACAAGCTTGAAGAAATTGATTTTCAGCAAGTCAAACTTTAGACCAAGACGTATCTCCCAGATGCTGGAACAGGAGATTCAAAGAGTTCCAGAAGGAAGCAAAGCAGATCTAGGCTTATTTTCCTATGATGATCAAAAACACAAGTTGTTTTCAGCAGTAAATGTTGATGATGGACTAATTGTTACTACTTTGGAATCATTTTCTGGAGGAGCTGCAAAAGGTGTTTAAAGATGAATGGTAATGTCATTATCAAACAGAAAAGCTATGCAGAACGACGGTTATGTCCACCCGTTACGATATCCCATGGAAGTTCACAAAACTTACGGTGTCCACTGTGGCCAGATACTGTCTCAGTTGTGAGACGGCATCCGAACTGTGGAGGAGCAAATTTCCTCATGCGGATTGATATAAAAGACTGTAACAAAATTTATAACTGTGTGTTTGGCTCGGGATACCTTTCATTTGGGTACACTATATGATTAGATATTTGTTTCAGATATACATTTTACCAACAAAATGCTCATCAAAAGCAAGAGATGAGTAATAAAAAAATAATACAATCTGCAGTTTGGAAGATATGTATGCAGCTAAAGATGGCTTGGAGGCGCTTCTAAATCAGGTATTTCATTATTGCTTATGACATATTTGTCTTTCATTTGATCTGCAGCACGTCAGCATAAGTGAAAACTTAAAATAATTTATTTTTTATTAACTTATGTCGCAGCTATATCGGTTCAAGAAAAGCGACTCAAATTGGGGATCATGGATAAAATAACAGACTATTACAAGCCTCACCTGAACGAGATTTACTGCATTCATGTCTACAATTCAGGAAAATTAGCAAACAATTGATGGATTTGTTAAGTAACTCAAATAAAAAGTCAAGGACTGGAACTATGATGCCGCCAATGACATAAATGACCGACTTATTTGTGGAATGCGCGATCGTGCCTTACGTGAGACGACACGACAACTAACCAATGCAATAAATATGTGAAGAATCATCAAAGAAACAAAATACCGAAAAGAATGAATCATGATGGCGGAAAAGCGAATTCGTTGCCGAAGTCAAAGTCACGACCGACAAAACATAGAAGGTAAACCTTGTGGAAACTGTGGGAGACAACATCCACCTCGTCAATGCCCAAAACTGGGTCACTTCACTCACGGATGCCGAAAGAAAGACACCCAATGTAAGACAGTTTGCTCAACATGGATACGGAAAATACAACTCACACGTGTCAGGATGAAATCATAAAGCTTGTCGAGTTCCAAGAAATACCAAGCCAAAGAAGACCAACCAGTCCAGAACCAGAAAGAAAAGTGAAATTAAAGCACTATAGCCCACTGAAAATAGATTCCAAACACTAGCAACCATAGAAAACAAACAAAAAACCAATTGATGCAAACAAAGTAAACGTGGCGGAAAGGAAACCTTGACATTTATAATCCACCATATAATAAATATAGGCCCGTTATTACGACTAATTGAAAGCACCATAACCAAAATTGATTACAATAGAAAATTACAAAAGAAAAAAAAACCTGGATGAGAAGAATATGGCTAGGCACACTTTCAGCCCAAAAGAAGAACGCGGCTACAGAGTAGTAATAAGGAATCGTCGCCACACAACTGACATAGATCAACTTAAGTCAACACTAATAGCTACTAAAGGACGTATCAGTCTGCAAAATAAAGTCAACCGAAGAATACAAAATTCTATTCTTTATAGAACTCGATCCCAACAAAAATAATAAAGAAATCACGCCGCTACTCTGGTAACGTCGCTGAGAACGTGAAATTAAAACTAAACCTACCGACATTTTCTGTATTAAGATAAATATGTCATTAGATATACATGAAGAGATTTTAGCCAATTACACACATACCTTAAACCGTAATTTTTGACATAAAAACTGGAGCTCATAATTAAATATTTTTCAAATGAAGTCACTTCAAAGGTACTTAACTGTATTATAGGTAATTTTCTGTTAATTTAAATGATTTCTGGCTATATAAATTAATGTTTCCTGTATAGAAAATACTTTTATTTCTTGAAAATTGTGTTATTTATATTGGGGAAGTCACAATCAGTTCTCCTTTTTCTGCCATTCTTGTCGGTACTGTCAATAGAGTTCATTTTTATTCTTTTTATTTGGTGCAAATTTTGTGAATATTCCTTCCAGGAACATATTGAAAATGAATTGGCAAAGTTAAAAGTCACTATTGGTCAGAAACAAAGTGAATTACAACCAAATTATGAAGCCATAAAGAAGCAGGAAGAAGCCTGCACTAACAAGTATGTATTTAACAGTTCTCTAAACTGACTCTGAATGGTTGTTACTTGTGCTGAAAAGTTGGTGTGGTTCACTTAATGTTGCCATTCTTTCAGGTTAGCTTTAAAAGAGCAAAAGCGAAAGAATCTGTTAGCGAAGCAGGCCAGAGGTAGCCAGTTTACTTCAACACAAAAACAAAGGATTATTAAAGAGTTGAGGTAAGAAACATTAAAAAGTAAGTGAAGGGTAGTTAATATCTATTATTTTAGTTGAATCACCTGATTAGGGAATGTTTGGAGTTTATGAATAAACTTTACTTTCCAGATCGCTCAATGAACAAATTGAAGATGAGGAGGCCTGTACAAGCAATTTGTTCGAGGCTGCAAAGAGGGATGACGAAAAGATGGCACAGCTGCGGAAGAAAATTGAAGTAAGGACTTCTTTCACCATATCTGACTTTTCATGTTTAAATATTTTGTACTTTTTTCCTATGAATTACATTATTTTATTACCTGATTAATATTGTTTTTAAGTTAATACACTTTTGACATAGACGGTAAAAGTTGTAATTGAATGTGTATGTTAGCGTTAAAGCATTTGGTTATATGTGAATATACTAAATTAAAATGGGAGCCATCAGGGAAGAAATATTTAACATTACAGATCGTGTAAGTTTGTAAGTCTGTGCATAAATATTATTATAGGTTGCATGTGTTATACGTGACGGTGGATTGTCATTGAGAAATGATATCAACCTTGACTAATGGGCATGTATGAAAGATGATTGTAGTTAGTTCACAAACATTTGAATTGACTCAAATGTGAGGCTGCATGCATCAGTGTTGTGGAACATGATTTTTTGTAAATTGTGGCATCTTTTTTTCTCATTTGTGTTTCAGGAGCAAGCCAATGAATTTGAGAAACGAAAAGCCTGCTTGGAAGACCACAATTATGCAAATACACGATTTAGAAAAAGACTGTAAGTGAAGACATAATCTTGTCTTAATCACAGAATCTGTCAATTATTTGCAAGTTAAATTTCATTTGCACCCAAAATGTAACCAACAATTGCTTGACTTGAGATTTGTAACATTTTGACCTATTAAAATTATATTATTTTATTCTTTTCCACCTGTGACTTTTAGTGAACTCTGGAGTAAGGAAAATTAGCTGAAGAAGACCGTAGCATCTCATGAAGAGGATCTGGCCACAGCTGACCAATTGCTTTGTTCCATGGTTCTGATTGAAAATAATGAATAAGAAAGTTAGCCGTCCGAAAGGGACAAGGATCCCTGAAACGTCGTGTGGTATTTACATTATCACTTTTTTGTTTGAATTGGTTAACTTTCTTATTTATTATAATTGTGTGTTTTGTTCAATTTGAAAGGAAATTTGGGTATTTATGATACCTTTGATTTGAGTACAAAATATGATTAGATATTTGTTTCAGATATACATTTTCCCCACAAAACCTCTTTATGAGCTATAAAAAAAGACTTCAATCCCTGGCCGGTTGTGTCTCCTCTTTGGAAAATTTGTATGAAACTAAAGATGGCTTGGAGGAGATCCTGAATCAGGTATTTCATTACGAATACCAAATTGCTTATGACATATTTGTCTTTCATTTGATCTGCAGCACGTCAGCATAAGGTGAAAACTTAAAATAATTTATTTTTCATTAACTTATGTCGCAGCTATATCGGTTCAAGAAAAGCGACTCAAATTGGGGATCATGGATAAAATAAGAGACTATTACAAGCCTCACCTGAACGAGATTTACTGCATTCATGTCTACAATTCAGAAAAATTAGCAAACAATTGATGGATTTGTTAAGCAACTCAAATAAAAAGTTAAGGACTGGAACTATGATGCCGCCAATGACATAAATGACCGACTTATTTGTGGAATGCGCGATCGTGCCTTACGTGAGACGACACGACAACTAACCGACGCAATAAAGATGTGCAGAATCGACAAAGAAGCAAACTACCGAAATAAAGCCAGAAAAGAATGAATCTTTGGTAAATTTGGACACCACCTTTTGAATGCGTGAGCAAGACGACACACCCAGTGTCAATCACAGACTGGATCAGATCTCGGCAAAAAGACCGCAAGAATACACACAACTCTAATACAGGTAGTAAAATTACAAGCCCCACGTTAGAGATGCCAATTAGTATTGAGAATTTGATATATGTTCTAAACGAACAAAAATTGGAAGAAATTAATTTTATCACAAAGAATATGCCATCTTATTTTAGAGATGTTTTTCAAAAACTTGTTCCTGGAGGACAAGCTGAGATGTTGGTGGTAAGTTTCAACAGAATAGATTTCAAATAGGGCTTTTGTTATCCTTCAGTTTAATGACCATTCAAGTAATAATGTTTTAATTTTAGTTTTTTTTATAATTGGTTGTTAATTTTTGATTAAACGTGATCAAACATGCTTTGTTGAACTAGTCCATTTGGACTTCCAATAAAATTCTTATTATATGGTGTCTATTTTTCCAAACTGAATTAATTATAAAACTGGATGAAATTTTGAAGTAAAATTCTCTCATATATGAATCTGCAACTTGCATGATATAAAGGGAACTTTCCTAGTTAGTCCCAGGTGGATCCTACCAATATTTTTGTGCTAACAAAAATACTTACATCATACTGCACATCTTGCTTATCTGTTGGAAATTTACCACCATTTTTATGTTGCAAAGTGTATTCTAAAGGGTTTTTCATTATTTTAATTTTACAAGAAGGATAGAAGTCATAATTTTTTTCATTTTGGTAGGATGGAGAATCAGACAAGGTTTCTGGTGTTGGCATCCAAGGTTCATTCACGAGGGAGGATGTAAAAGTTGTAAGAGTAAAAGCTGACAAAGTCAAAGCAGACATACAACAAACGAAAGACTTTATCAAATGTATTGAGCGGTGCCAAGAACTTAATAAACAATGGTTCGCCCTGATAACCTGCAGTTTAGAAGCAATAGAAACAACCAAAGCTGAGGTAAATCTAGTATTTCATTACAAATACCAAATTGATTATGACATATTTGTCTTCCATTTGATCTGCACCTTGTATTACAGGGTGCCACTGCGATAATTACAAAATTAATATATTTGGAAACACATTCATTTGCTCAAACTTGGAAGTTGCCACTTGGAAAAACTTGCATATAAAGCCACAATACTCTCAAAAATAGAATATGGAGCCCACCTTTACAATTCCGCGAATAAAGCAACATTAGAGAAACTACACAAAATTCAGAACGAGGCGTTAAGAATCATATAGGGATGCATAAGATCAACCCCAATTAAGAGACAAAAGAACTGTAATAATACATCATCCTTAACCACATTCTCTCTGCCTCTCCACAAATAGACAAGTATATTCATACAGCACACGAACAATTTAGACCTGATAGTAAATTATATCCCGAACCCTGCTAGTTGGTCATTTCTACAACCTAGGAGAAACAGTTTACATAAATAACCCGCTTGGGCTTAACAAAAGTCAACAAATATATTTAATGAGGGACGACAATCTCAGCCACAGGACACGGTTTCCTTAATGCAAACAAAATAGAAGCCCAGGGTTTCTACACTGATCCACGAGGACAGACTCGCTTACAGCTAAGCAGAACAAAGAAATTTGACATGCACTCTAGTAATAAGGCGTTTAGATCTCACAACGTGAAGCCCTGTGGAAATGTCTATAAAACACCGCGTGAGCAAGACAAGACACACCCAGTGTTAATTATAGACTGGATTAGATCTCAGCAAAAAGACGCAAGAATATACACAACACTAATCGAGGTACTAAAATTACAAGCCCCACGTTAGAGATGCCAATTTAGTAAATACCTGATTAAAAGTAATATATCTCACAATGTCCAATAAAATATATTAACTTAGAAAATGAAAACGGAAAACTATGGAACTTTTTACAATAGAAATCCGACGCCTATTTATTATCCCCAAGTAAAATTGGAACGTCAAAAGCGGTTCCCTCGTGACGCCAACGTTACTTCGTGGCTTGTTAATGCCTAAATTAAACACCCTTCTCCACTTTGCTACAGCTAGCTGCATTGCCCATTGCCACCATCAAGAGGTGTGGAGATAGGATTTGCTGGCAGAGCTATCACAGATAGACGGCATTTCATCGGGATTACCATCTCCCGTGGCCTTGACCAACCTTTGGCGTTCGGTATACAGTATAGGCATGCGAACACAACGCCCTTTTGAAAAAAAATATAAAACAAGTCCACTATTACGCAGAAAAGTGCAAACAACGACACACACGGACAGAACGTCACACTCAAGTCCACTCAACCAAGCGACTACCCTTGGGCTAGCCTCGTCCCCACTGATTGCTGTCAACAACAGAGCCACTTTGGCTTGACAGCGCTCGAGCTGCCACCTGTCCATTTCACTCGAGACACATTTTGTTCCAACTGTGGCCACGTTAAGAGGGCCTGTAATTTTAACAAAAACAATTCTGTGCATGTGGAATATAAAAGTAGACAAAGATGAAGCGCTTTAACTCGCACTGATTCGTACTGAATTTTGTAATTCAACAATGAGAGCATCTGGACATGGTGCGATTTCTGTTAAAATACTTGTTCATGGAAAATATTCTGTATGTTACACAAGCTTGAAGAAATTGATTTTCAGCAAGTCAAACTTTAGACCAAGACGTATCTCCCAGATGCTGGAACAGGAGATTCAAAGAGTTCCAGAAGGAAGCAAAGCAGATCTAGGCTTATTTTCCTATGATGATCAAAAACACAAGTTGTTTTCAGCAGTAAATGTTGATGATGGACTAATTGTTACTACTTTGGAATCATTTTCTGGAGGAGCTGCAAAAGGTGTTTAAAGATGAATGGTAATGTCATTATCAAACAGAAAAGCTATGCAGAACGACGGTTATGTCCACCCGTTACGATATCCCATGGAAGTTCACAAAACTTACGGTGTCCACTGTGGCCAGATACTGTCTCAGTTGTGAGACGGCATCCGAACTGTGGAGGAGCAAATTTCCTCATGCGGATTGATATAAAAGACTGTAACAAAATTTATAACTGTGTGTTTGGCTCGGGATACCTTTCATTTGGGTACACTATATGATTAGATATTTGTTTCAGATATACATTTTACCAACAAAATGCTCATCAAAAGCAAGAGATGAGTAATAAAAAAATAATACAATCTGCAGTTTGGAAGATATGTATGCAGCTAAAGATGGCTTGGAGGCGCTTCTAAATCAGGTATTTCATTATTGCTTATGACATATTTGTCTTTCATTTGATCTGCAGCACGTCAGCATAAGTGAAAACTTAAAATAATTTATTTTTTATTAACTTATGTCGCAGCTATATCGGTTCAAGAAAAGCGACTCAAATTGGGGATCATGGATAAAATAACAGACTATTACAAGCCTCACCTGAACGAGATTTACTGCATTCATGTCTACAATTCAGGAAAATTAGCAAACAATTGATGGATTTGTTAAGCAACTCAAATAAAAAGTCAAGGACTGGAACTATGATGCCGCCAATGACATAAATGACCGACTTATTTGTGGAATGCGCGATCGTGCTTTACGTGAGACGACACGACAACTAACCAACGCAATAAATATGTGCAGAATCATCAAAGAAACAAAATACCGAAAAGAATGAATCATGATGGCGGAAAAGCGAATTCGTTGCCGAAGTCAAAGTCACGACCGACAAAACATAGAAGGTAAACCTTGTGGAAACTGTGGGAGACAACATCCACCTCGTCAATGCCCAAAACTGGGTCACTTCACTCACGGATGCCGAAAGAAAGACACCCAATGTAAGACAGTTTGCTCAACATGGATACGGAAAATACAACTCACACGTGTCAGGATGAAATCATAAAGCTTGTCGAGTTCCAAGAAATACCAAGCCAAAGAAGACCAACCAGTCCAGAACCAGAAAGAAAAGTGAAATTAAAGCACTATAGCCCACTGAAAATAGATTCCAAACACTAGCAACCATAGAAAACAAACAAAAAACCAATTGATGCAAACAAAGTAAACGTGGCGGAAAGGAAACCTTGACATTTATAATCCACCATATAATAAATATAGGCCCGTTATTACGACTAATTGAAAGCACCATAACCAAAATTGATTACAATAGAAAATTACAAAAGAAAAAAAAACCTGGATGAGAAGAATATGGCTAGGCACACTTTCAGCCCAAAAGAAGAACGCGGCTACAGAGTAGTAATAAGGAATCGTCGCCACACAACTGACATAGATCAACTTAAGTCAACACTAATAGCTACTAAAGGACGTATCAGTCTGCAAAATAAAGTCAACCGAAGAATACAAAATTCTATTCTTTATAGAACTCGATCCCAACAAAAATAATAAAGAAATCACGCCGCTACTCTGGTAACGTCGCTGAGAACGTGAAATTAAAACTAAACCTACCGACATTTTCTGTATTAAGATAAATATGTCATTAGATATACATGAAGAGATTTTAGCCAATTACACACATACCTTAAACCGTAATTTTTGACATAAAAACTGGAGCTCATAATTAAATATTTTTCAAATGAAGTCACTTCAAAGGTACTTAACTGTATTATAGGTAATTTTCTGTTAATTTAAATGATTTCTGGCTATATAAATTAATGTTTCCTGTATAGAAAATACTTTTATTTCTTGAAAATTGTGTTATTTATATTGGGGAAGTCACAATCAGTTCTCCTTTTTCTGCCATTCTTGTCGGTACTGTCAATAGAGTTCATTTTTATTCTTTTTATTTGGTGCAAATTTTGTGAATATTCCTTCCAGGAACATATTGAAAATGAATTGGCAAAGTTAAAAGTCACTATTGGTCAGAAACAAAGTGAATTACAACCAAATTATGAAGCCATAAAGAAGCAGGAAGAAGCCTGCACTAACAAGTATGTATTTAACAGTTCTCTAAACTGACTCTGAATGGTTGTTACTTGTGCTGAAAAGTTGGTGTGGTTCACTTAATGTTGCCATTCTTTCAGGTTAGCTTTAAAAGAGCAAAAGCGAAAGAATCTGTTAGCGAAGCAGGCCAGAGGTAGCCAGTTTACTTCAACACAAAAACAAAGGATTATTAAAGAGTTGAGGTAAGAAACATTAAAAAGTAAGTGAAGGGTAGTTAATATCTATTATTTTAGTTGAATCACCTGATTAGGGAATGTTTGGAGTTTATGAATAAACTTTACTTTCCAGATCGCTCAATGAACAAATTGAAGATGAGGAGGCCTGTACAAGCAATTTGTTCGAGGCTGCAAAGAGGGATGACGAAAAGATGGCACAGCTGCGGAAGAAAATTGAAGTAAGGACTTCTTTCACCATATCTGACTTTTCATGTTTAAATATTTTGTACTTTTTTCCTATGAATTACATTATTTTATTACCTGATTAATATTGTTTTTAAGTTAATACACTTTTGACATAGACGGTAAAAGTTGTAATTGAATGTGTATGTTAGCGTTAAAGCATTTGGTTATATGTGAATATACTAAATTAAAATGGGAGCCATCAGGGAAGAAATATTTAACATTACAGATCGTGTAAGTTTGTAAGTCTGTGCATAAATATTATTATAGGTTGCATGTGTTATACGTGACGGTGGATTGTCATTGAGAAATGATATCAACCTTGACTAATGGGCATGTATGAAAGATGATTGTAGTTAGTTCACAAACATTTGAATTGACTCAAATGTGAGGCTGCATGCATCAGTGTTGTGGAACATGATTTTTTGTAAATTGTGGCATCTTTTTTTCTCATTTGTGTTTCAGGAGCAAGCCAATGAATTTGAGAAACGAAAAGCCTGCTTGGAAGACCACAATTATGCAAATACACGATTTAGGAAAAGACTGTAAGTGAAGACATAATCTTGTCTTAATCACAGAATCTGTCAATTATTTGCAAGTTAAATTTCATTTGCACCCAAAATGTAACCAACAATTGCTTGACTTGAGATTTGTAACATTTTGACCTATTAAAATTATATTATTTTATTCTTTTCCACCTGTGACTTTTAGTGAACTCTGGAGTAAGGAAAATTAGCTGAAGAAGACCGTAGCATCTCATGAAGAGGATCTGGCCACAGCTGACCAATTGCTTTGTTCCATGGTTCTGATTGAAAATAATGAATAAGAAAGTTAGCCGTCCGAAAGGGACAAGGATCCCTGAAACGTCGTGTGGTATTTACATTATCACTTTTTTGTTTGAATTGGTTAACTTTCTTATTTATTATAATTGTGTGTTTTGTTCAATTTGAAAGGAAATTTGGGTATTTATGATACCTTTGATTTGAGTACAAAATATGATTAGATATTTGTTTCAGATATACATTTTCCCCACAAAACCTCTTTATGAGCTATAAAAAAAGACTTCAATCCCTGGCCGGTTGTGTCTCCTCTTTGGAAAATTTGTATGAAACTAAAGATGGCTTGGAGGAGATCCTGAATCAGGTATTTCATTACGAATACCAAATTGCTTATGACATATTTGTCTTTCATTTGATCTGCAGCACGTCAGCATAAGGTGAAAACTTAAAATAATTTATTTTTCATTAACTTATGTCGCAGCTATATCGGTTCAAGAAAAGCGACTCAAATTGGGGATCATGGATAAAATAAGAGACTATTACAAGCCTCACCTGAACGAGATTTACTGCATTCATGTCTACAATTCAGAAAAATTAGCAAACAATTGATGGATTTGTTAAGCAACTCAAATAAAAAGTTAAGGAC
The DNA here is from genome assembly GCA_037074705.1 of Zhengitettix transpicula. Lineage (NCBI taxonomy): Eukaryota > Metazoa > Arthropoda > Insecta > Orthoptera > Tetrigidae > Zhengitettix > Zhengitettix transpicula. Next base: position 75,979,539 of record CM073596.1, on the reverse strand, counting down.
TGGAACTATGATGCCGCCAATGACATAAATGACCGACTTATTTGTGGAATGCGCGATCGTGCCTTACGTGAGACGACACGACAACTAACCGACGCAATAAAGATGTGCAGAATCGACAAAGAAGCAAACTACCGAAATAAAGCCAGAAAAGAATGAATCTTTGGTAAATTTGGACACCACCTTTTGAATGCGTGAGCAAGACGACACACCCAGTGTCAATCACAGACTGGATCAGATCTCGGCAAAAAGACCGCAAGAATACACACAACTCTAATACAGGTAGTAAAATTACAAGCCCCACGTTAGAGATGCCAATTAGTATTGAGAATTTGATATATGTTCTAAACGAACAAAAATTGGAAGAAATTAATTTTATCACAAAGAATATGCCATCTTATTTTAGAGATGTTTTTCAAAAACTTGTTCCTGGAGGACAAGCTGAGATGTTGGTGGTAAGTTTCAACAGAATAGATTTCAAATAGGGCTTTTGTTATCCTTCAGTTTAATGACCATTCAAGTAATAATGTTTTAATTTTAGTTTTTTTTATAATTGGTTGTTAATTTTTGATTAAACGTGATCAAACATGCTTTGTTGAACTAGTCCATTTGGACTTCCAATAAAATTCTTATTATATGGTGTCTATTTTTCCAAACTGAATTAATTATAAAACTGGATGAAATTTTGAAGTAAAATTCTCTCATATATGAATCTGCAACTTGCATGATATAAAGGGAACTTTCCTAGTTAGTCCCAGGTGGATCCTACCAATATTTTTGTGCTAACAAAAATACTTACATCATACTGCACATCTTGCTTATCTGTTGGAAATTTACCACCATTTTTATGTTGCAAAGTGTATTCTAAAGGGTTTTTCATTATTTTAATTTTACAAGAAGGATAGAAGTCATAATTTTTTTCATTTTGGTAGGATGGAGAATCAGACAAGGTTTCTGGTGTTGGCATCCAAGGTTCATTCACGAGGGAGGATGTAAAAGTTGTAAGAGTAAAAGCTGACAAAGTCAAAGCAGACATACAACAAACGAAAGACTTTATCAAATGTATTGAGCGGTGCCAAGAACTTAATAAACAATGGTTCGCCCTGATAACCTGCAGTTTAGAAGCAATAGAAACAACCAAAGCTGAGGTAAATCTAGTATTTCATTACAAATACCAAATTGATTATGACATATTTGTCTTCCATTTGATCTGCACCTTGTATTACAGGGTGCCACTGCGATAATTACAAAATTAATATATTTGGAAACACATTCATTTGCTCAAACTTGGAAGTTGCCACTTGGAAAAACTTGCATATAAAGCCACAATACTCTCAAAAATAGAATATGGAGCCCACCTTTACAATTCCGCGAATAAAGCAACATTAGAGAAACTACACAAAATTCAGAACGAGGCGTTAAGAATCATATAGGGATGCATAAGATCAACCCCAATTAAGAGACAAAAGAACTGTAATAATACATCATCCTTAACCACATTCTCTCTGCCTCTCCACAAATAGACAAGTATATTCATACAGCACACGAACAATTTAGACCTGATAGTAAATTATATCCCGAACCCTGCTAGTTGGTCATTTCTACAACCTAGGAGAAACAGTTTACATAAATAACCCGCTTGGGCTTAACAAAAGTCAACAAATATATTTAATGAGGGACGACAATCTCAGCCACAGGACACGGTTTCCTTAATGCAAACAAAATAGAAGCCCAGGGTTTCTACACTGATCCACGAGGACAGACTCGCTTACAGCTAAGCAGAACAAAGAAATTTGACATGCACTCTAGTAATAAGGCGTTTAGATCTCACAACGTGAAGCCCTGTGGAAATGTCTATAAAACACCGCGTGAGCAAGACAAGACACACCCAGTGTTAATTATAGACTGGATTAGATCTCAGCAAAAAGACGCAAGAATATACACAACACTAATCGAGGTACTAAAATTACAAGCCCCACGTTAGAGATGCCAATTTAGTAAATACCTGATTAAAAGTAATATATCTCACAATGTCCAATAAAATATATTAACTTAGAAAATGAAAACGGAAAACTATGGAACTTTTTACAATAGAAATCCGACGCCTATTTATTATCCCCAAGTAAAATTGGAACGTCAAAAGCGGTTCCCTCGTGACGCCAACGTTACTTCGTGGCTTGTTAATGCCTAAATTAAACACCCTTCTCCACTTTGCTACAGCTAGCTGCATTGCCCATTGCCACCATCAAGAGGTGTGGAGATAGGATTTGCTGGCAGAGCTATCACAGATAGACGGCATTTCATCGGGATTACCATCTCCCGTGGCCTTGACCAACCTTTGGCGTTCGGTATACAGTATAGGCATGCGAACACAACGCCCTTTTGAAAAAAAATATAAAACAAGTCCACTATTACGCAGAAAAGTGCAAACAACGACACACACGGACAGAACGTCACACTCAAGTCCACTCAACCAAGCGACTACCCTTGGGCTAGCCTCGTCCCCACTGATTGCTGTCAACAACAGAGCCACTTTGGCTTGACAGCGCTCGAGCTGCCACCTGTCCATTTCACTCGAGACACATTTTGTTCCAACTGTGGCCACGTTAAGAGGGCCTGTAATTTTAACAAAAACAATTCTGTGCATGTGGAATATAAAAGTAGACAAAGATGAAGCGCTTTAACTCGCACTGATTCGTACTGAATTTTGTAATTCAACAATGAGAGCATCTGGACATGGTGCGATTTCTGTTAAAATACTTGTTCATGGAAAATATTCTGTATGTTACACAAGCTTGAAGAAATTGATTTTCAGCAAGTCAAACTTTAGACCAAGACGTATCTCCCAGATGCTGGAACAGGAGATTCAAAGAGTTCCAGAAGGAAGCAAAGCAGATCTAGGCTTATTTTCCTATGATGATCAAAAACACAAGTTGTTTTCAGCAGTAAATGTTGATGATGGACTAATTGTTACTACTTTGGAATCATTTTCTGGAGGAGCTGCAAAAGGTGTTTAAAGATGAATGGTAATGTCATTATCAAACAGAAAAGCTATGCAGAACGACGGTTATGTCCACCCGTTACGATATCCCATGGAAGTTCACAAAACTTACGGTGTCCACTGTGGCCAGATACTGTCTCAGTTGTGAGACGGCATCCGAACTGTGGAGGAGCAAATTTCCTCATGCGGATTGATATAAAAGACTGTAACAAAATTTATAACTGTGTGTTTGGCTCGGGATACCTTTCATTTGGGTACACTATATGATTAGATATTTGTTTCAGATATACATTTTACCAACAAAATGCTCATCAAAAGCAAGAGATGAGTAATAAAAAAATAATACAATCTGCAGTTTGGAAGATATGTATGCAGCTAAAGATGGCTTGGAGGCGCTTCTAAATCAGGTATTTCATTATTGCTTATGACATATTTGTCTTTCATTTGATCTGCAGCACGTCAGCATAAGTGAAAACTTAAAATAATTTATTTTTTATTAACTTATGTCGCAGCTATATCGGTTCAAGAAAAGCGACTCAAATTGGGGATCATGGATAAAATAACAGACTATTACAAGCCTCACCTGAACGAGATTTACTGCATTCATGTCTACAATTCAGGAAAATTAGCAAACAATTGATGGATTTGTTAAGCAACTCAAATAAAAAGTCAAGGACTGGAACTATGATGCCGCCAATGACATAAATGACCGACTTATTTGTGGAATGCGCGATCGTGCTTTACGTGAGACGACACGACAACTAACCAACGCAATAAATATGTGAAGAATCATCAAAGAAACAAAATACCGAAAAGAATGAATCATGATGGCGGAAAAGCGAATTCGTTGCCGAAGTCAAAGTCACGACCGACAAAACATAGAAGGTAAACCTTGTGGAAACTGTGGGAGACAACATCCACCTCGTCAATGCCCAAAACTGGGTCACTTCACTCACGGATGCCGAAAGAAAGACACCCAATGTAAGACAGTTTGCTCAACATGGATACGGAAAATACAACTCACACGTGTCAGGATGAAATCATAAAGCTTGTCGAGTTCCAAGAAATACCAAGCCAAAGAAGACCAACCAGTCCAGAACCAGAAAGAAAAGTGAAATTAAAGCACTATAGCCCACTGAAAATAGATTCCAAACACTAGCAACCATAGAAAACAAACAAAAAACCAATTGATGCAAACAAAGTAAACGTGGCGGAAAGGAAACCTTGACATTTATAATCCACCATATAATAAATATAGGCCCGTTATTACGACTAATTGAAAGCACCATAACCAAAATTGATTACAATAGAAAATTACAAAAGAAAAAAAAACCTGGATGAGAAGAATATGGCTAGGCACACTTTCAGCCCAAAAGAAGAACGCGGCTACAGAGTAGTAATAAGGAATCGTCGCCACACAACTGACATAGATCAACTTAAGTCAACACTAATAGCTACTAAAGGACGTATCAGTCTGCAAAATAAAGTCAACCGAAGAATACAAAATTCTATTCTTTATAGAACTCGATCCCAACAAAAATAATAAAGAAATCACGCCGCTACTCTGGTAACGTCGCTGAGAACGTGAAATTAAAACTAAACCTACCGACATTTTCTGTATTAAGATAAATATGTCATTAGATATACATGAAGAGATTTTAGCCAATTACACACATACCTTAAACCGTAATTTTTGACATAAAAACTGGAGCTCATAATTAAATATTTTTCAAATGAAGTCACTTCAAAGGTACTTAACTGTATTATAGGTAATTTTCTGTTAATTTAAATGATTTCTGGCTATATAAATTAATGTTTCCTGTATAGAAAATACTTTTATTTCTTGAAAATTGTGTTATTTATATTGGGGAAGTCACAATCAGTTCTCCTTTTTCTGCCATTCTTGTCGGTACTGTCAATAGAGTTCATTTTTATTCTTTTTATTTGGTGCAAATTTTGTGAATATTCCTTCCAGGAACATATTGAAAATGAATTGGCAAAGTTAAAAGTCACTATTGGTCAGAAACAAAGTGAATTACAACCAAATTATGAAGCCATAAAGAAGCAGGAAGAAGCCTGCACTAACAAGTATGTATTTAACAGTTCTCTAAACTGACTCTGAATGGTTGTTACTTGTGCTGAAAAGTTGGTGTGGTTCACTTAATGTTGCCATTCTTTCAGGTTAGCTTTAAAAGAGCAAAAGCGAAAGAATCTGTTAGCGAAGCAGGCCAGAGGTAGCCAGTTTACTTCAACACAAAAACAAAGGATTATTAAAGAGTTGAGGTAAGAAACATTAAAAAGTAAGTGAAGGGTAGTTAATATCTATTATTTTAGTTGAATCACCTGATTAGGGAATGTTTGGAGTTTATGAATAAACTTTACTTTCCAGATCGCTCAATGAACAAATTGAAGATGAGGAGGCCTGTACAAGCAATTTGTTCGAGGCTGCAAAGAGGGATGACGAAAAGATGGCACAGCTGCGGAAGAAAATTGAAGTAAGGACTTCTTTCACCATATCTGACTTTTCATGTTTAAATATTTTGTACTTTTTTCCTATGAATTACATTATTTTATTACCTGATTAATATTGTTTTTAAGTTAATACACTTTTGACATAGACGGTAAAAGTTGTAATTGAATGTGTATGTTAGCGTTAAAGCATTTGGTTATATGTGAATATACTAAATTAAAATGGGAGCCATCAGGGAAGAAATATTTAACATTACAGATCGTGTAAGTTTGTAAGTCTGTGCATAAATATTATTATAGGTTGCATGTGTTATACGTGACGGTGGATTGTCATTGAGAAATGATATCAACCTTGACTAATGGGCATGTATGAAAGATGATTGTAGTTAGTTCACAAACATTTGAATTGACTCAATTGTGAGGCTGCATGCATCAGTGTTGTGGAACATGATTTTTTGTAAATTGTGGCATCTTTTTTTCTCATTTGTGTTTCAGGAGCAAGCCAATGAATTTGAGAAACGAAAAGCCTGCTTGGAAGACCACAATTATGCAAATACACGATTTAGAAAAAGACTGTAAGTGAAGACATAATCTTGTCTTAATCACAGAATCTGTCAATTATTTGCAAGTTAAATTTCATTTGCACCCAAAATGTAACCAACAATTGCTTGACTTGAGATTTGTAACATTTTGACCTATTAAAATTATATTATTTTATTCTTTTCCACCTGTGACTTTTAGTGAACTCTGGAGTAAGGAAAATTAGCTGAAGAAGACCGTAGCATCTCATGAAGAGGATCTGGCCACAGCTGACCAATTGCTTTGTTCCATGGTTCTGATTGAAAATAATGAATAAGAAAGTTAGCCGTCCGAAAGGGACAAGGATCCCTGAAACGTCGTGTGGTATTTACATTATCACTTTTTTGTTTGAATTGGTTAACTTTCTTATTTATTATAATTGTGTGTTTTGTTCAATTTGAAAGGAAATTTGGGTATTTATGATACCTTTGATTTGAGTACAAAATATGATTAGATATTTGTTTCAGATATACATTTTCCCCACAAAACCTCTTTATGAGCTATAAAAAAAGACTTCAATCCCTGGCCGGTTGTGTCTCCTCTTTGGAAAATTTGTATGAAACTAAAGATGGCTTGGAGGAGATCCTGAATCAGGTATTTCATTACGAATACCAAATTGCTTATGACATATTTGTCTTTCATTTGATCTGCAGCACGTCAGCATAAGGTGAAAACTTAAAATAATTTATTTTTCATTAACTTATGTCGCAGCTATATCGGTTCAAGAAAAGCGACTCAAATTGGGGATCATGGATAAAATAAGAGACTATTACAAGCCTCACCTGAACGAGATTTACTGCATTCATGTCTACAATTCAGAAAAATTAGCAAACAATTGATGGATTTGTTAAGCAACTCAAATAAAAAGTTAAGGACTGGAACTATGATGCCGCCAATGACATAAATGACCGACTTATTTGTGGAATGCGCGATCGTGCCTTACGTGAGACGACACGACAACTAACCGACGCAATAAAGATGTGCAGAATCGACAAAGAAGCAAACTACCGAAATAAAGCCAGAAAAGAATGAATCTTTGGTAAATTTGGACACCACCTTTTGAATGCGTGAGCAAGACGACACACCCAGTGTCAATCACAGACTGGATCAGATCTCGGCAAAAAGACCGCAAGAATACACACAACTCTAATACAGGTAGTAAAATTACAAGCCCCACGTTAGAGATGCCAATTAGTATTGAGAATTTGATATATGTTCTAAACGAACAAAAATTGGAAGAAATTAATTTTATCACAAAGAATATGCCATCTTATTTTAGAGATGTTTTTCAAAAACTTGTTCCTGGAGGACAAGCTGAGATGTTGGTGGTAAGTTTCAACAGAATAGATTTCAAATAGGGCTTTTGTTATCCTTCAGTTTAATGACCATTCAAGTAATAATGTTTTAATTTTAGTTTTTTTTATAATTGGTTGTTAATTTTTGATTAAACGTGATCAAACATGCTTTGTTGAACTAGTCCATTTGGACTTCCAATAAAATTCTTATTATATGGTGTCTATTTTTCCAAACTGAATTAATTATAAAACTGGATGAAATTTTGAAGTAAAATTCTCTCATATATGAATCTGCAACTTGCATGATATAAAGGGAACTTTCCTAGTTAGTCCCAGGTGGATCCTACCAATATTTTTGTGCTAACAAAAATACTTACATCATACTGCACATCTTGCTTATCTGTTGGAAATTTACCACCATTTTTATGTTGCAAAGTGTATTCTAAAGGGTTTTTCATTATTTTAATTTTACAAGAAGGATAGAAGTCATAATTTTTTTCATTTTGGTAGGATGGAGAATCAGACAAGGTTTCTGGTGTTGGCATCCAAGGTTCATTCACGAGGGAGGATGTAAAAGTTGTAAGAGTAAAAGCTGACAAAGTCAAAGCAGACATACAACAAACGAAAGACTTTATCAAATGTATTGAGCGGTGCCAAGAACTTAATAAACAATGGTTCGCCCTGATAACCTGCAGTTTAGAAGCAATAGAAACAACCAAAGCTGAGGTAAATCTAGTATTTCATTACAAATACCAAATTGATTATGACATATTTGTCTTCCATTTGATCTGCACCTTGTATTACAGGGTGCCACTGCGATAATTACAAAATTAATATATTTGGAAACACATTCATTTGCTCAAACTTGGAAGTTGCCACTTGGAAAAACTTGCATATAAAGCCACAATACTCTCAAAAATAGAATATGGAGCCCACCTTTACAATTCCGCGAATAAAGCAACATTAGAGAAACTACACAAAATTCAGAACGAGGCGTTAAGAATCATATAGGGATGCATAAGATCAACCCCAATTAAGAGACAAAAGAACTGTAATAATACATCATCCTTAACCACATTCTCTCTGCCTCTCCACAAATAGACAAGTATATTCATACAGCACACGAACAATTTAGACCTGATAGTAAATTATATCCCGAACCCTGCTAGTTGGTCATTTCTACAACCTAGGAGAAACAGTTTACATAAATAACCCGCTTGGGCTTAACAAAAGTCAACAAATATATTTAATGAGGGACGACAATCTCAGCCACAGGACACGGTTTCCTTAATGCAAACAAAATAGAAGCCCAGGGTTTCTACACTGATCCACGAGGACAGACTCGCTTACAGCTAAGCAGAACAAAGAAATTTGACATGCACTCTAGTAATAAGGCGTTTAGATCTCACAACGTGAAGCCCTGTGGAAATGTCTATAAAACACCGCGTGAGCAAGACAAGACACACCCAGTGTTAATTATAGACTGGATTAGATCTCAGCAAAAAGACGCAAGAATATACACAACACTAATCGAGGTACTAAAATTACAAGCCCCACGTTAGAGATGCCAATTTAGTAAATACCTGATTAAAAGTAATATATCTCACAATGTCCAATAAAATATATTAACTTAGAAAATGAAAACGGAAAACTATGGAACTTTTTACAATAGAAATCCGACGCCTATTTATTATCCCCAAGTAAAATTGGAACGTCAAAAGCGGTTCCCTCGTGACGCCAACGTTACTTCGTGGCTTGTTAATGCCTAAATTAAACACCCTTCTCCACTTTGCTACAGCAAGCTGCATTGCCCATTGCCACCATCAAGAGGTGTGGAGATAGGATTTGCTGGCAGAGCTATCACAGATAGACGGCATTTCATCGGGATTACCATCTCCCGTGGCCTTGACCAACCTTTGGCGTTCGGTATACAGTATAGGCATGCGAACACAACGCCCTTTTGAAAAAAAATATAAAACAAGTCCACTATTACGCAGAAAAGTGCAAACAACGACACACACGGACAGAACGTCACACTCAAGTCCACTCAACCAAGCGACTACCCTTGGGCTAGCCTCGTCCCCACTGATTGCTGTCAACAACAGAGCCACTTTGGCTTGACAGCGCTCGAGCTGCCACCTGTCCATTTCACTCGAGACACATTTTGTTCCAACTGTGGCCACGTTAAGAGGGCCTGTAATTTTAACAAAAACAATTCTGTGCATGTGGAATATAAAAGTAGACAAAGATGAAGCGCTTTAACTCGCACTGATTCGTACTGAATTTTGTAATTCAACAATGAGAGCATCTGGACATGGTGCGATTTCTGTTAAAATACTTGTTCATGGAAAATATTCTGTATGTTACACAAGCTTGAAGAAATTGATTTTCAGCAAGTCAAACTTTAGACCAAGACGTATCTCCCAGATGCTGGAACAGGAGATTCAAAGAGTTCCAGAAGGAAGCAAAGCAGATCTAGGCTTATTTTCCTATGATGATCAAAAACACAAGTTGTTTTCAGCAGTAAATGTTGATGATGGACTAATTGTTACTACTTTGGAATCATTTTCTGGAGGAGCTGCAAAAGGTGTTTAAAGATGAATGGTAATGTCATTATCAAACAGAAAAGCTATGCAGAACGACGGTTATGTCCACCCGTTACGATATCCCATGGAAGTTCACAAAACTTACGGTGTCCACTGTGGCCAGATACTGTCTCAGTTGTGAGACGGCATCCGAACTGTGGAGGAGCAAATTTCCTCATGCGGATTGATATAAAAGACTGTAACAAAATTTATAACTGTGTGTTTGGCTCGGGATACCTTTCATTTGGGTACACTATATGATTAGATATTTGTTTCAGATATACATTTTACCAACAAAATGCTCATCAAAAGCAAGAGATGAGTAATAAAAAAATAATACAATCTGCAGTTTGGAAGATATGTATGCAGCTAAAGATGGCTTGGAGGCGCTTCTAAATCAGGTATTTCATTATTGCTTATGACATATTTGTCTTTCATTTGATCTGCAGCACGTCAGCATAAGTGAAAACTTAAAATAATTTATTTTTTATTAACTTATGTCGCAGCTATATCGGTTCAAGAAAAGCGACTCAAATTGGGGATCATGGATAAAATAACAGACTATTACAAGCCTCACCTGAACGAGATTTACTGCATTCATGTCTACAATTCAGGAAAATTAGCAAACAATTGATGGATTTGTTAAGCAACTCAAATAAAAAGTCAAGGACTGGAACTATGATGCCGCCAATGACATAAATGACCGACTTATTTGTGGAATGCGCGATCGTACTTTACGTGAGACGACACGACAACTAACCAACGCAATAAATATGTGCAGAATCATCAAAGAAACAAAATACCGAAAAGAATGAATCATGATGGCGGTAAAGCGAATTCGTTGCCGAAGTCAAAGTCACGACCGACAAAACATAGAAGGTAAACCTTGTGGAAACTGTGGGAGACAACATCCACCTCGTCAATGCCCAAAACTGGGTCACTTCACTCACGGATGCCGAAAGAAAGACACCCAATGTAAGACAGTTTGCTCAACATGGATACGGAAAATACAACTCACACGTGTCAGGATGAAATCATAAAGCTTGTCGAGTTCCAAGAAATACCAAGCCAAAGAAGACCAACCAGTCCAGAACCAGAAAGAAAAGTGAAATTAAAGCACTATAGCCCACTGAAAATAGATTCCAAACACTAGCAACCATAGAAAACAAACAAAAAACCAATTGATGCAAACAAAGTAAACGTGGCGGAAAGGAAACCTTGACATTTATAATCCACCATATAATAAATATAGGCCCGTTATTACGACTAATTGAAAGCACCATAACCAAAATTGATTACAATAGAAAATTACAAAAGAAAAAAAAACCTGGATGAGAAGAATATGGCTAGGCACACTTTCAGCCCAAAAGAAGAACGCGGCTACAGAGTAGTAATAAGGAATCGTCGCCACACAACTGACATAGATCAACTTAAGTCAACACTAATAGCTACTAAAGGACGTATCAGTCTGCAAAATAAAGTCAACCGAAGAATACAAAATTCTATTCTTTATAGAACTCGATCCCAACAAAAATAATAAAGAAATCACGCCGCTACTCTGGTAACGTCGCTGAGAACGTGAAATTAAAACTAAACCTACCGACATTTTCTGTATTAAGATAAATATGTCATTAGATATACATGAAGAGATTTTAGCCAATTACACACATACCTTAAACCGTAATTTTTGACATAAAAACTGGAGCTCATAATTAAATATTTTTCAAATGAAGTCACTTCAAAGGTACTTAACTGTATTATAGGTAATTTTCTGTTAATTTAAATGATTTCTGGCTATATAAATTAATGTTTCCTGTATAGAAAATACTTTTATTTCTTGAAAATTGTGTTATTTATATTGGGGAAGTCACAATCAGTTCTCCTTTTTCTGCCATTCTTGTCGGTACTGTCAATAGAGTTCATTTTTATTCTTTTTATTTGGTGCAAATTTTGTGAATATTCCTTCCAGGAACATATTGAAAATGAATTGGCAAAGTTAAAAGTCACTATTGGTCAGAAACAAAGTGAATTACAACCAAATTATGAAGCCATAAAGAAGCAGGAAGAAGCCTGCACTAACAAGTATGTATTTAACAGTTCTCTAAACTGACTCTGAATGGTTGTTACTTGTGCTGAAAAGTTGGTGTGGTTCACTTAATGTTGCCATTCTTTCAGGTTAGCTTTAAAAGAGCAAAAGCGAAAGAATCTGTTAGCGAAGCAGGCCAGAGGTAGCCAGTTTACTTCAACACAAAAACAAAGGATTATTAAAGAGTTGAGGTAAGAAACATTAAAAAGTAAGTGAAGGGTAGTTAATATCTATTATTTTAGTTGAATCACCTGATTAGGGAATGTTTGGAGTTTATGAATAAACTTTACTTTCCAGATCGCTCAATGAACAAATTGAAGATGAGGAGGCCTGTACAAGCAATTTGTTCGAGGCTGCAAAGAGGGATGACGAAAAGATGGCACAGCTGCGGAAGAAAATTGAAGTAAGGACTTCTTTCACCATATCTGACTTTTCATGTTTAAATATTTTGTACTTTTTTCCTATGAATTACATTATTTTATTACCTGATTAATATTGTTTTTAAGTTAATACACTTTTGACATAGACGGTAAAAGTTGTAATTGAATGTGTATGTTAGCGTTAAAGCATTTGGTTATATGTGAATATACTAAATTAAAATGGGAGCCATCAGGGAAGAAATATTTAACATTACAGATCGTGTAAGTTTGTAAGTCTGTGCATAAATATTATTATAGGTTGCATGTGTTATACGTGACGGTGGATTGTCATTGAGAAATGATATCAACCTTGACTAATGGGCATGTATGAAAGATGATTGTAGTTAGTTCACAAACATTTGAATTGACTCAATTGTGAGGCTGCATGCATCAGTGTTGTGGAACATGATTTTTTGTAAATTGTGGCATCTTTTTTTCTCATTTGTGTTTCAGGAGCAAGCCAATGAATTTGAGAAACGAAAAGCCTGCTTGGAAGACCACAATTATGCAAATACACGATTTAGAAAAAGACTGTAAGTGAAGACATAATCTTGTCTTAATCACAGAATCTGTCAATTATTTGCAAGTTAAATTTCATTTGCACCCAAAATGTAACCAACAATTGCTTGACTTGAGATTTGTAACATTTTGACCTATTAAAATTATATTATTTTATTCTTTTCCACCTGTGACTTTTAGTGAACTCTGGAGTAAGGAAAATTAGCTGAAGAAGACCGTAGCATCTCATGAAGAGGATCTGGCCACAGCTGACCAATTGCTTTGTTCCATGGTTCTGATTGAAAATAATGAATAAGAAAGTTAGCCGTCCGAAAGGGACAAGGATCCCTGAAACGTCGTGTGGTATTTACATTATCACTTTTTTGTTTGAATTGGTTAACTTTCTTATTTATTATAATTGTGTGTTTTGTTCAATTTGAAAGGAAATTTGGGTATTTATGATACCTTTGATTTGAGTACAAAATATGATTAGATATTTGTTTCAGATATACATTTTCCCCACAAAACCTCTTTATGAGCTATAAAAAAAGACTTCAATCCCTGGCCGGTTGTGTCTCCTCTTTGGAAAATTTGTATGAAACTAAAGATGGCTTGGAGGAGATCCTGAATCAGGTATTTCATTACGAATACCAAATTGCTTATGACATATTTGTCTTTCATTTGATCTGCAGCACGTCAGCATAAGGTGAAAACTTAAAATAATTTATTTTTCATTAACTTATGTCGCAGCTATATCGGTTCAAGAAAAGCGACTCAAATTGGGGATCATGGATAAAATAAGAGACTATTACAAGCCTCACCTGAACGAGATTTACTGCATTCATGTCTACAATTCAGAAAAATTAGCAAACAATTGATGGATTTGTTAAGCAACTCAAATAAAAAGTTAAGGACTGGAACTATGATGCCGCCAATGACATAAATGACCGACTTATTTGTGGAATGCGCGATCGTGCCTTACGTGAGACGACACGACAACTAACCGACGCAATAAAGATGTGCAGAATCGACAAAGAAGCAAACTACCGAAATAAAGCCAGAAAAGAATGAATCTTTGGTAAATTTGGACACCACCTTTTGAATGCGTGAGCAAGACGACACACCCAGTGTCAATCACAGACTGGATCAGATCTCGGCAAAAAGACCGCAAGAATACACACAACTCTAATACAGGTAGTAAAATTACAAGCCCCACGTTAGAGATGCCAATTAGTATTGAGAATTTGATATATGTTCTAAACGAACAAAAATTGGAAGAAATTAATTTTATCACAAAGAATATGCCATCTTATTTTAGAGATGTTTTTCAAAAACTTGTTCCTGGAGGACAAGCTGAGATGTTGGTGGTAAGTTTCAACAGAATAGATTTCAAATAGGGCTTTTGTTATCCTTCAGTTTAATGACCATTCAAGTAATAATGTTTTAATTTTAGTTTTTTTTATAATTGGTTGTTAATTTTTGATTAAACGTGATCAAACATGCTTTGTTGAACTAGTCCATTTGGACTTCCAATAAAATTCTTATTATATGGTGTCTATTTTTCCAAACTGAATTAATTATAAAACTGGATGAAATTTTGAAGTAAAATTCTCTCATATATGAATCTGCAACTTGCATGATATAAAGGGAACTTTCCTAGTTAGTCCCAGGTGGATCCTACCAATATTTTTGTGCTAACAAAAATACTTACATCATACTGCACATCTTGCTTATCTGTTGGAAATTTACCACCATTTTTATGTTGCAAAGTGTATTCTAAAGGGTTTTTCATTATTTTAATTTTACAAGAAGGATAGAAGTCATAATTTTTTTCATTTTGGTAGGATGGAGAATCAGACAAGGTTTCTGGTGTTGGCATCCAAGGTTCATTCACGAGGGAGGATGTAAAAGTTGTAAGAGTAAAAGCTGACAAAGTCAAAGCAGACATACAACAAACGAAAGACTTTATCAAATGTATTGAGCGGTGCCAAGAACTTAATAAACAATGGTTCGCCCTGATAACCTGCAGTTTAGAAGCAATAGAAACAACCAAAGCTGAGGTAAATCTAGTATTTCATTACAAATACCAAATTGATTATGACATATTTGTCTTCCATTTGATCTGCACCTTGTATTACAGGGTGCCACTGCGATAATTACAAAATTAATATATTTGGAAACACATTCATTTGCTCAAACTTGGAAGTTGCCACTTGGAAAAACTTGCATATAAAGCCACAATACTCTCAAAAATAGAATATGGAGCCCACCTTTACAATTCCGCGAATAAAGCAACATTAGAGAAACTACACAAAATTCAGAACGAGGCGTTAAGAATCATATAGGGATGCATAAGATCAACCCCAATTAAGAGACAAAAGAACTGTAATAATACATCATCCTTAACCACATTCTCTCTGCCTCTCCACAAATAGACAAGTATATTCATACAGCACACGAACAATTTAGACCTGATAGTAAATTATATCCCGAACCCTGCTAGTTGGTCATTTCTACAACCTAGGAGAAACAGTTTACATAAATAACCCGCTTGGGCTTAACAAAAGTCAACAAATATATTTAATGAGGGACGACAATCTCAGCCACAGGACACGGTTTCCTTAATGCAAACAAAATAGAAGCCCAGGGTTTCTACACTGATCCACGAGGACAGACTCGCTTACAGCTAAGCAGAACAAAGAAATTTGACATGCACTCTAGTAATAAGGCGTTTAGATCTCACAACGTGAAGCCCTGTGGAAATGTCTATAAAACACCGCGTGAGCAAGACAAGACACACCCAGTGTTAATTATAGACTGGATTAGATCTCAGCAAAAAGACGCAAGAATATACACAACACTAATCGAGGTACTAAAATTACAAGCCCCACGTTAGAGATGCCAATTTAGTAAATACCTGATTAAAAGTAATATATCTCACAATGTCCAATAAAATATATTAACTTAGAAAATGAAAACGGAAAACTATGGAACTTTTTACAATAGAAATCCGACGCCTATTTATTATCCCCAAGTAAAATTGGAACGTCAAAAGCGGTTCCCTCGTGACGCCAACGTTACTTCGTGGCTTGTTAATGCCTAAATTAAACACCCTTCTCCACTTTGCTACAGCTAGCTGCATTGCCCATTGCCACCATCAAGAGGTGTGGAGATAGGATTTGCTGGCAGAGCTATCACAGATAGACGGCATTTCATCGGGATTACCATCTCCCGTGGCCTTGACCAACCTTTGGCGTTCGGTATACAGTATAGGCATGCGAACACAACGCCCTTTTGAAAAAAAATATAAATCAAGTCCACTATTACGCAGAAAAGTGCAAACAACGACACACACGGACAGAACGTCACACTCAAGTCCACTCAACCAAGCGACTACCCTTGGGCTAGCCTCGTCCCCACTGATTGCTGTCAACAACAGAGCCACTTTGGCTTGACAGCGCTCGAGCTGCCACCTGTCCATTTCACTCGAGACACATTTTGTTCCAACTGTGGCCACGTTAAGAGGGCCTGTAATTTTAACAAAAACAATTCTGTGCATGTGGAATATAAAAGTAGACAAAGATGAAGCGCTTTAACTCGCACTGATTCGTACTGAATTTTGTAATTCAACAATGAGAGCATCTGGACATGGTGCGATTTCTGTTAAAATACTTGTTCATGGAAAATATTCTGTATGTTACACAAGCTTGAAGAAATTGATTTTCAGCAAGTCAAACTTTAGACCAAGACGTATCTCCCAGATGCTGGAACAGGAGATTCAAAGAGTTCCAGAAGGAAGCAAAGCAGATCTAGGCTTATTTTCCTATGATGATCAAAAACACAAGTTGTTTTCAGCAGTAAATGTTGATGATGGACTAATTGTTACTACTTTGGAATCATTTTCTGGAGGAGCTGCAAAAGGTGTTTAAAGATGAATGGTAATGTCATTATCAAACAGAAAAGCTATGCAGAACGACGGTTATGTCCACCCGTTACGATATCCCATGGAAGTTCACAAAACTTACGGTGTCCACTGTGGCCAGATACTGTCTCAGTTGTGAGACGGCATCCGAACTGTGGAGGAGCAAATTTCCTCATGCGGATTGATATAAAAGACTGTAACAAAATTTATAACTGTGTGTTTGGCTCGGGATACCTTTCATTTGGGTACACTATATGATTAGATATTTGTTTCAGATATACATTTTACCAACAAAATGCTCATCAAAAGCAAGAGATGAGTAATAAAAAAATAATACAATCTGCAGTTTGGAAGATATGTATGCAGCTAAAGATGGCTTGGAGGCGCTTCTAAATCAGGTATTTCATTATTGCTTATGACATATTTGTCTTTCATTTGATCTGCAGCACGTCAGCATAAGTGAAAACTTAAAATAATTTATTTTTTATTAACTTATGTCGCAGCTATATCGGTTCAAGAAAAGCGACTCAAATTGGGGATCATGGATAAAATAACAGACTATTACAAGCCTCACCTGAACGAGATTTACTGCATTCATGTCTACAATTCAGGAAAATTAGCAAACAATTGATGGATTTGTTAAGCAACTCAAATAAAAAGTCAAGGACTGGAACTATGATGCCGCCAATGACATAAATGACCGACTTATTTGTGGAATGCGCGATCGTGCTTTACGTGAGACGACACGACAACTAACCAACGCAATAAATATGTGAAGAATCATCAAAGAAACAAAATACCGAAAAGAATGAATCATGATGGCGGAAAAGCGAATTCGTTGCCGAAGTCAAAGTCACGACCGACAAAACATAGAAGGTAAACCTTGTGGAAACTGTGGGAGACAACATCCACCTCGTCAATGCCCAAAACTGGGTCACTTCACTCACGGATGCCGAAAGAAAGACACCCAATGTAAGACAGTTTGCTCAACATGGATACGGAAAATACAACTCACACGTGTCAGGATGAAATCATAAAGCTTGTCGAGTTCCAAGAAATACCAAGCCAAAGAAGACCAACCAGTCCAGAACCAGAAAGAAAAGTGAAATTAAAGCACTATAGCCCACTGAAAATAGATTCCAAACACTAGCAACCATAGAAAACAAACAAAAAACCAATTGATGCAAACAAAGTAAACGTGGCGGAAAGGAAACCTTGACATTTATAATCCACCATATAATAAATATAGGCCCGTTATTACGACTAATTGAAAGCACCATAACCAAAATTGATTACAATAGAAAATTACAAAAGAAAAAAAAACCTGGATGAGAAGAATATGGCTAGGCACACTTTCAGCCCAAAAGAAGAACGCGGCTACAGAGTAGTAATAAGGAATCGTCGCCACACAACTGACATAGATCAACTTAAGTCAACACTAATAGCTACTAAAGGACGTATCAGTCTGCAAAATAAAGTCAACCGAAGAATACAAAATTCTATTCTTTATAGAACTCGATCCCAACAAAAATAATAAAGAAATCACGCCGCTACTCTGGTAACGTCGCTGAGAACGTGAAATTAAAACTAAACCTACCGACATTTTCTGTATTAAGATAAATATGTCATTAGATATACATGAAGAGATTTTAGCCAATTACACACATACCTTAAACCGTAATTTTTGACATAAAAACTGGAGCTCATAATTAAATATTTTTCAAATGAAGTCACTTCAAAGGTACTTAACTGTATTATAGGTAATTTTCTGTTAATTTAAATGATTTCTGGCTATATAAATTAATGTTTCCTGTATAGAAAATACTTTTAGTTCTTGAAAATTGTGTTATTTATATTGGGGAAGTCACAATCAGTTCTCCTTTTTCTGCCATTCTTGTCGGTACTGTCAATAGAGTTCATTTTTATTCTTTTTATTTGGTGCAAATTTTGTGAATATTCCTTCCAGGAACATATTGAAAATGAATTGGCAAAGTTAAAAGTCACTATTGGTCAGAAACAAAGTGAATTACAACCAAATTATGAAGCCATAAAGAAGCAGGAAGAAGCCTGCACTAACAAGTATGTATTTAACAGTTCTCTAAACTGACTCTGAATGGTTGTTACTTGTGCTGAAAAGTTGGTGTGGTTCACTTAATGTTGCCATTCTTTCAGGTTAGCTTTAAAAGAGCAAAAGCGAAAGAATCTGTTAGCGAAGCAGGCCAGAGGTAGCCAGTTTACTTCAACACAAAAACAAAGGATTATTAAAGAGTTGAGGTAAGAAACATTAAAAAGTAAGTGAAGGGTAGTTAATATCTATTATTTTAGTTGAATCACCTGATTAGGGAATGTTTGGAGTTTATGAATAAACTTTACTTTCCAGATCGCTCAATGAACAAATTGAAGATGAGGAGGCCTGTACAAGCAATTTGTTCGAGGCTGCAAAGAGGGATGACGAAAAGATGGCACAGCTGCGGAAGAAAATTGAAGTAAGGACTTCTTTCACCATATCTGACTTTTCATGTTTAAATATTTTGTACTTTTTTCCTATGAATTACATTATTTTATTACCTGATTAATATTGTTTTTAAGTTAATACACTTTTGACATAGACGGTAAAAGTTGTAATTGAATGTGTATGTTAGCGTTAAAGCATTTGGTTATATGTGAATATACTAAATTAAAATGGGAGCCATCAGGGAAGAAATATTTAACATTACAGATCGTGTAAGTTTGTAAGTCTGTGCATAAATATTATTATAGGTTGCATGTGTTATACGTGACGGTGGATTGTCATTGAGAAATGATATCAACCTTGACTAATGGGCATGTATGAAAGATGATTGTAGTTAGTTCACAAACATTTGAATTGACTCAATTGTGAGGCTGCATGCATCAGTGTTGTGGAACATGATTTTTTGTAAATTGTGGCATCTTTTTTTCTCATTTGTGTTTCAGGAGCAAGCCAATGAATTTGAGAAACGAAAAGCCTGCTTGGAAGACCACAATTATGCAAATACACGATTTAGAAAAAGACTGTAAGTGAAGACATAATCTTGTCTTAATCACAGAATCTGTCAATTATTTGCAAGTTAAATTTCATTTGCACCCAAAATGTAACCAACAATTGCTTGACTTGAGATTTGTAACATTTTGACCTATTAAAATTATATTATTTTATTCTTTTCCACCTGTGACTTTTAGTGAACTCTGGAGTAAGGAAAATTAGCTGAAGAAGACCGTAGCATCTCATGAAGAGGATCTGGCCACAGCTGACCAATTGCTTTGTTCCATGGTTCTGATTGAAAATAATGAATAAGAAAGTTAGCCGTCCGAAAGGGACAAGGATCCCTGAAACGTTGTGTGGTATTTACATTATCACTTTTTTGTTTGAATTGGTTAACTTTCTTATTTATTATAATTGTGTGTTTTGTTCAATTTGAAAGGAAATTTGGGTATTTATGATACCTTTGATTTGAGTACAAAATATGATTAGATATTTGTTTCAGATATACATTTTCCCCACAAAACCTCTTTATGAGCTATAAAAAAAGACTTCAATCCCTGGCCGGTTGTGTCTCCTCTTTGGAAAATTTGTATGAAACTAAAGATGGCTTGGAGGAGATCCTGAATCAGGTATTTCATTACGAATACCAAATTGCTTATGACATATTTGTCTTTCATTTGATCTGCAGCACGTCAGCATAAGGTGAAAACTTAAAATAATTTATTTTTCATTAACTTATGTCGCAGCTATATCGGTTCAAGAAAAGCGACTCAAATTGGGGATCATGGATAAAATAAGAGACTATTACAAGCCTCACCTGAACGAGATTTACTGCATTCATGTCTACAATTCAGAAAAATTAGCAAACAATTGATGGATTTGTTAAGCAACTCAAATAAAAAGTTAAGGACTGGAACTATGATGCCGCCAATGACATAAATGACCGACTTATTTGTGGAATGCGCGATCGTGCCTTACGTGAGACGACACGACAACTAACCGACGCAATAAAGATGTGCAGAATCGACAAAGAAGCAAACTACCGAAATAAAGCCAGAAAAGAATGAATCTTTGGTAAATTTGGACACCACCTTTTGAATGCGTGAGCAAGACGACACACCCAGTGTCAATCACAGACTGGATCAGATCTCGGCAAAAAGACCGCAAGAATACACACAACTCTAATACAGGTAGTAAAATTACAAGCCCCACGTTAGAGATGCCAATTAGTATTGAGAATTTGATATATGTTCTAAACGAACAAAAATTGGAAGAAATTAATTTTATCACAAAGAATATGCCATCTTATTTTAGAGATGTTTTTCAAAAACTTGTTCCTGGAGGACAAGCTGAGATGTTGGTGGTAAGTTTCAACAGAATAGATTTCAAATAGGGCTTTTGTTATCCTTCAGTTTAATGACCATTCAAGTAATAATGTTTTAATTTTAGTTTTTTTTATAATTGGTTGTTAATTTTTGATTAAACGTGATCAAACATGCTTTGTTGAACTAGTCCATTTGGACTTCCAATAAAATTCTTATTATATGGTGTCTATTTTTCCAAACTGAATTAATTATAAAACTGGATGAAATTTTGAAGTAAAATTCTCTCATATATGAATCTGCAACTTGCATGATATAAAGGGAACTTTCCTAGTTAGTCCCAGGTGGATCCTACCAATATTTTTGTGCTAACAAAAATACTTACATCATACTGCACATCTTGCTTATCTGTTGGAAATTTACCACCATTTTTATGTTGCAAAGTGTATTCTAAAGGGTTTTTCATTATTTTAATTTTACAAGAAGGATAGAAGTCATAATTTTTTTCATTTTGGTAGGATGGAGAATCAGACAAGGTTTCTGGTGTTGGCATCCAAGGTTCATTCACGAGGGAGGATGTAAAAGTTGTAAGAGTAAAAGCTGACAAAGTCAAAGCAGACATACAACAAACGAAAGACTTTATCAAATGTATTGAGCGGTGCCAAGAACTTAATAAACAATGGTTCGCCCTGATAACCTGCAGTTTAGAAGCAATAGAAACAACCAAAGCTGAGGTAAATCTAGTATTTCATTACAAATACCAAATTGATTATGACATATTTGTCTTCCATTTGATCTGCACCTTGTATTACAGGGTGCCACTGCGATAATTACAAAATTAATATATTTGGAAACACATTCATTTGCTCAAACTTGGAAGTTGCCACTTGGAAAAACTTGCATATAAAGCCACAATACTCTCAAAAATAGAATATGGAGCCCACCTTTACAATTCCGCGAATAAAGCAACATTAGAGAAACTACACAAAATTCAGAACGAGGCGTTAAGAATCATATAGGGATGCATAAGATCAACCCCAATTAAGAGACAAAAGAACTGTAATAATACATCATCCTTAACCACATTCTCTCTGCCTCTCCACAAATAGACAAGTATATTCATACAGCACACGAACAATTTAGACCTGATAGTAAATTATATCCCGAACCCTGCTAGTTGGTCATTTCTACAACCTAGGAGAAACAGTTTACATAAATAACCCGCTTGGGCTTAACAAAAGTCAACAAATATATTTAATGAGGGACGACAATCTCAGCCACAGGACACGGTTTCCTTAATGCAAACAAAATAGAAGCCCAGGGTTTCTACACTGATCCACGAGGACAGACTCGCTTACAGCTAAGCAGAACAAAGAAATTTGACATGCACTCTAGTAATAAGGCGTTTAGATCTCACAACGTGAAGCCCTGTGGAAATGTCTATAAAACACCGCGTGAGCAAGACAAGACACACCCAGTGTTAATTATAGACTGGATTAGATCTCAGCAAAAAGACGCAAGAATATACACAACACTAATCGAGGTACTAAAATTACAAGCCCCACGTTAGAGATGCCAATTTAGTAAATACCTGATTAAAAGTAATATATCTCACAATGTCCAATAAAATATATTAACTTAGAAAATGAAAACGGAAAACTATGGAACTTTTTACAATAGAAATCCGACGCCTATTTATTATCCCCAAGTAAAATTGGAACGTCAAAAGCGGTTCCCTCGTGACGCCAACGTTACTTCGTGGCTTGTTAATGCCTAAATTAAACACCCTTCTCCACTTTGCTACAGCAAGCTGCATTGCCCATTGCCACCATCAAGAGGTGTGGAGATAGGATTTGCTGGCAGAGCTATCACAGATAGACGGCATTTCATCGGGATTACCATCTCCCGTGGCCTTGACCAACCTTTGGCGTTCGGTATACAGTATAGGCATGCGAACACAACGCCCTTTTGAAAAAAAATATAAATCAAGTCCACTATTACGCAGAAAAGTGCAAACAACGACACACACGGACAGAACGTCACACTCCAGTCCACTCAACCAAGCGACTACCCTTGGGCTAGCCTCCTCCCCTACTGATTGCTGTCAACAACAGCACCACTTTGGCTCGACTGCACATGAGCTGCCACCTGTGCATTTCACTCAAGACACATTTTGACCCAGAGTTAAATGTTCGTAAACATTGCACGTAACAGAAATACATCGCCTGTTTTGCCGAACTGAAGACAGAAAATGTTGTTCAATGACAGCCATATCCGACACTCCGGAATCTGCAACAAAATGACAGCAAATTAGATACAGGGAAGACTTTGCCGGAGAGATTTATCGGGGGTTGTCCGCCTCTGCGTACACATCACATCTTACTAGTTTTAATTTTGAAGAACATGAAAATAATTGTTAATAATTATTAAATTCATGAAGCGTTGAAATAATCAAGCATTTCGTTTGTTTCAAGTTACATAGGAGGTAAGTTTTTTGTTATTATGTAGGGACCAGACTACACTACAAAATTTTATACCAATCATGACAACTGCTTGCAGGCCCACTTTGTTTATAAATTAATAAAATGTTATGACGAATAAAACCTTTCATGTGTAAGTATATTAACTTTGTTTATTAAAAAAATATGATATAAATGTCTGTGAACTATTTAACAGTAAAAAATATCACTTCTACCCTGAACTTCCATAAATGAGAAAAATCTATTACATTCACTTCACAAAACTTCCCTTTATAAATTATATTTCTTATCCCACAAAAGTGTGTAAACATTGTTTTAAATCATCTGCTTCAATATTTAATACTCGACGTAAACACACCTAAAAAGCTGAAGCAGCCATCCGAAAAGAAGAATAACGAAATCCGTAAATACTAAGAAATAAATTTATGAGGACATTGCTTTTACAATTATTCACAAAAAAACTAAAAGATTAACTACAAAATAGGACAGGTTTTACTTGATTTCTTTTATATAAATTCGAGACTATAATTTATAACCCATATAAAAAAGACAATTATAAGTAAAAATTATTTAGTTTTTTATTTTAGAGATTGTGGCAGACTTGATTATGACAATATCCCCATCTAGCGGATTTTTCCGAACTGTGTCAACCTTCCAATCTATTGGATTTTTCGAACTACGACAACAGCCCCATCTAGCGAAGGGTACTGAGCTACATCAAAAACCCTAAAAATAGAAGGGGTCGCCTGAAAATAAGAATAACGAAATCCGGAAACACACAGATATCAAAGACTAAAGAAGTTTGTTTACATTGCACATTACACATTACACAAACAAAATGATTAATTACAAAAAATACACATTTTCTTTCATTTCTTTTTATATAGTTACGAGTCGAGAGTTTAATTTATAATCTATATTAAAACATAAAAATTAGAAGTAAAATAATGATAATCAAAAGTAAGAGAAATTTATTAAAATAATGAAGTTTTTAATCTGCCAAAGATCATATTCTCTAAAAGTTAAAAGTTAAAATAAAATAGTAATTGTGTATCTAAATCACACCTCAATAAAACTATTTATTTACAATTTACAATAAAAGATTATTTTCCAATTGTAAGAAAACAAAAGCTGCTAGTTCTAGAAAGGATGACTCAGGACTGTTGCTGAAGAGGCCCACACAAGAGTGAACCTTGACATAGTTACTACAGGTTTGGACTGGAAGTGAAGAACCCACTCACTATATGGGGAAATACACATCATTTTAAAATGAAAAACTATGACTGTGCTTGAAAGCACAAGCACCAAAGATTCTTACAATGCCACTAAAAATTTCACGCTGGACTTTAATCAAGAGTAATAAAACTCTGAAGGTTGTTTGTAAATAAAACCTTTTATTCCACTGCCAAATATTATATTATACTCAGAGGAAGAAATTGTCCTGGTCACGGGGATCGAACCGGGTATAATCTTCCACCGTAGAACGTGTTACTCTTAGGATGGGAAGAAATAAAATTACCCCCAAACTGCTGCATGTATTCTAACTTAAATAAGAAACAAACATTTACCTAAAGGAAACAAGACCATCTGATTATTACAAACTAAAATTCAGCAACAGCATTTCTCACCTTTCCATACAAAATATTTCATTACTTGTTGTCTTAAATAGAAATTAGCACCTCACTATGTTTAAATGTAATTTTACTTCCCAGTTCTGGTTTTTTGTCAAAAAATAACGCAAGAAACAATCTGTTTATTAGATTAGAGGCAAACTCACCCGGACTGGAGGTTGTTTCACAGTTTAGTAATTTTCATAAGTGGACCAATCACAAAACAAAAGGGTAAACTAAAATACAGTCTTCTGGGCAGGAAAATAGACAGATTTGATTTTTCCAAACTTTCTAATATAAACTTTTATGCTTTCAATTCCAGCATATTTAAATCAATTGCGTGTGTATCACAGTACATAAATTTTAGGCAGTATTGACTAGTGTGATTGAACAAAGAGTGCTAGATTCAGCACAACATACTTTTCAAGGGAAGTACCATAGTTCTGCTAGAGTTTTACTCTGAGAGAAAGATGGGCACATTGTTGGAGGGGAAAATATTGAATGTTGCTGACTTGCATTACAGATTTATTCATACCATCAAGTCAAATATAGTGCAAATGCTTATATGACAAGTGTTGATTATAGATTGAAAGTATAGAATTAGCAAAGATAAAAACTTTCATTTGAACTGATACATTCATCTAAAATTGACAGAA
Organism: Zhengitettix transpicula; assembly: GCA_037074705.1. Taxonomy (NCBI): domain Eukaryota; kingdom Metazoa; phylum Arthropoda; class Insecta; order Orthoptera; family Tetrigidae; genus Zhengitettix; species Zhengitettix transpicula. The sequence continues at coordinate 75,953,616 of CM073596.1, read as the reverse complement.
TGAGGAATTGCTTCTTATTACATAACTTGAAACCATTCATAAAATAAAAGTCATGTAGAAAATCAAGTTTTGTATCACGGGTCAAGGATTCTTTAAACCAACCATCCAGGCACTAACGACAAAATTTTAAACAGTGTGTACTCTGGACTACCTCATCACAACTGCTTTATAGAAATTAGTATCTAGGAACACAGTGAGTCACCTAAATTTACAAGTTGAAGAATATTTTGGCGTAGAAACATTATTGAAGCATTGTAGTGAGATTTTTCTCGTATATGAGTAAAGAAGAAATGAAATTGGTATTGTGGCACTCAGAAAAGGCAAAGAATGAAGTGTGTAATGGAAATGCTTGAAATTACAGTTTTGACAATAGACTGAAACTAAGCAGTGAATAAATTAAATTCTGTTTGTCTACAAAGAACGGGATGAGAATTTAGAGCTGGAGAATGTACTCATTTGGATGTAAACTGACTTACTCTCTAAATGTTCACACTTACATGCTAGTTCTAAACTCCTCCCCCCCCCCCTTCTGTGAAGACCAGAGTTTTCTTATTGTTCAGCGTATTTCAACTATATTTTTCAACTCATTTCTATAACTTAATTTTTCTCACTCATTTCTTTTCTTTCACATTTCCTTAATTACCAGAATTTCGATCCCTCACTTTCACTCATTCAATTTATTCCAATTCCTATGTCACACTTCCACTTTCTCTGTTGTCTACTAGACTGTTCTACACACACTCAACAGAATACTTGTCTTTCTACAATTTTTATTATGTCCTGTCAGCAAATTTCAAATCTAAATATGAAGTAACAGACTAGTTCGAACAGTAAAAAAACTATTCATCTTAAAGGGAAAAGGGCACAGCGTGATACATTCCTCAAAACTAGAACATGATCGATACTACAAGGTTTTATGTTGTTTTTACGAGGCAGAATAACATAATTTTTTTTAAATTCTCAACTCTTGTACTTGGACCCAGAAAACAAGAGTTGCCAAAGAACGTGACACATAGTAATTTGTAAACATGACAAGTCCAGAGAGTCAACTTGTTTGTGAAACAAACCGAAAGCCGCAATACTAATCACAATAAAAGGCTGGATGAGTCAAACATGGCAATATAGATGCCATTAAGCTGTGATGAGTGTTGAGGAAATCAAAATGGTTCCTAAAAATGAGAATAACAGAATAGAAGATTGTGAGGATAGCCATCAGGGTGATAGAGCAACAAACCCATCATGAAACTTGGATGAGGGGGCTAAATCAGAAAATGAGAACTTTAAGATAGCTTCAATATATCAGGAATATTTCTCCCAAGAAAATGCATTTAACTCAGTGAATTGTTGAAGTTTATAGAACTGCAGAAATGAAGTATGTTATAATAATGCAGGATCCTGATCAGTCTGTGTTGTTGCTTGAGAACTTTCAATACTTGCTCTACAAGATGAATATTCTAGAAAGGACGCTCAGTCAGGGGCACATTACAGTCTGAACTTGTAAATAGTGTGAAAAATTAATATTATTACCAATGTGTAGGTGAAAATGTGGAGTACCTGAAAATTGGAGAGTGCTGCAAGATTTACATAATATCTTCACAGGAAGAGCTACATACACATGAGGATAAGATTAGAGCATATAATTAAAAGTTTCAATTCAAATGACACAAAACTTATACAGATGGATAAATGGACAGAAACCACTGGTTTTTTTTACCATGAAGAAGAGTGAGCTAAACTAACCATAACTGGAGGCTCTTTGAGAGTTGTTTTGTCATCCCAGCAGCAGGCTGCTTGCTTACATGAAGGTGTACAAGAGTCCTGCAAGAATATAAGAATATTTACTACACACTTGTATATTTACATCACCTTATTCCTTACATAGTAATTTCTGTAAGTGGACCAAGTCACAGTAGGATAAATACATAAATAGGGTACAATTGATTTTTCCAAAGAAATTTCTGAAATGAACTTACAGATATTTATTGTTTTTTTTTCTAGCTTATTTAAATTAATGGATCTTTCTAAAATTTAGCAGAGAAACCACAATAATGTACAGTAACTGGTCTGTTTGAAAATATAATAAATATGGCTTCAGAAAGGGTTACTCATGAGAAACTATAATTTGAGTAACTCTCTGCATGAAGTAATTACTTTGTATCAGAATAATTAGCCAATTCCTGGGTATTATACTAAATATATATGAGAAGTGACTACTTATCATTATCATACATTATTTAAATGTAGAATTTACTACTTGTTTTATAATTACAAGAATAGCCAAATTCAGACTTAAGAAGTGATGACATAAATACCACACCAAAGAAATTTAAAAATAGTGCATAACTTCTTTTGTCTGTATTGGGCTATTTTCTTCTTATTAAATACAATATTTATTTGGTTGGTACGGCCATATTGATATAAACGTTTAGAATTAAACTTGAAAATAAATAAACAGAAAAAATGCATCATTGAAATAAATTACAATGTAACGACAATTCATCCACAATTTTGAGGCTTCATCAAGTAATGGAACGTCTGAACGAGTGCACGTGCACGTATATGTTAAGATGTACAAATACGAATTTACTGTCTAAAGACTGAACCGGAAAGGGACTAATTTTACAAGGGTAACAAAGACGTTCCTATGCCTGTGCTACGTGGAGGGTGGATCTAGTAGCTCTCCAGTATCACTGCCGGTCCCAAGCCCGGACAAAGGTGAAGGATTGATCTCTGGACCAGCCCCCCCAATGATCATAAAAACTGTACACTACTAAAACACCCAACACACAACCTCAGAATAAGGTGAATGGAAAACTAAAATGACTTCCTGCTGCAGGCAGGAAAGCTGCAAGAGTTAGTATATCAAGTTATGGAAATTTTTTTTGATATAGTTGCCGTTCAGCAGACGAGACAGCACGGAGAAGGTGATATTATGTTGGTTTCCTAGTGAAACAGAATTTCCTGACATATGGAGATAACCTAGCCCTGTCAAAAAAAATTTGTTCCTATCTGGTAAATGTTTTTTAATTGAATCTAACCGTAGCGTATTATGTAAATCTTAAAGTTCACTCACCATTATATATTTCGCTCGTTTTAACCCCTTCCCCCGCGGCGATATCGCAAGTCACGGTTTATTCTTTGCCCTGGGTTAGGAAAACCATTAGACCTCCTTGCGGTCACCCTGAAGATTATTTGGTTTAAAGTTACAAGGAAATACAGACAAAGCTGGAAAAATCTATTTGTGCAGAAATTCAGTGTGCAACTTAACATGAGGAATAATTCGTCTTTCGATTATGCCCAACACTACTTTACAGTCTTGCCAACTGACGAGTGCAGTTGAAAGGTACGTTGTGGTGTGGCATCACTTCTTATGGCTGTCTTCCTTATTCATTAAACAGTTGAAATGTTATGGAGAAGTTCATTGTGTAATAAGAAAGACGGCCAAATACAGACAAAAAAAATTTAAAATTTATTTCTTTTTTACGTGTCACAAAAAGAGACATTTAGTTATTGTTTTGACATACAGATTGAAAGTCATGGTGAAAAACTTTCAAAACTAAAACTATAAGTTTGTAGAGTATTTGTTGAGGTGAATCTTTTTATAAATCAAGAGTCAAAAAATTGTAAGGAACCGACAAACGTTTGAGAACGATAGACGATCGTCTGATGACATTGCAAGAAGAGAACGAACAAATGGGAAAGATGAGGTTTTTATTAAAAATTTATGAAAATGACCGACAATTCAAGCTGAAAGAAACCTCAGCGATAGTTGGATACTGCTCTTGTGCGACAGGTAGGAGTAAGTTAGTAGTTGATCCTCTTCCCGTAAACAAGCGTGGATGCTTTTAAATATCTGCCTCACCTGCTTCGTAGTGACGGTCTCGTCGTAGCAGGAATTTCTTCAAACTTTCCATTAACATCTCTGTTTGTCTTCTTTGCCGTTCGTTTAGTATCGGATTAATTGTTTCATATAAAATATATTCCTTAATATTTTCATATTACGATATTTGTTGGGCGCCACCTGCAAAGAAAATGTGAAATATTTAATGAATAAACAAAACAAGTTATTTTAAACAGCAAAAAATCACTGTCCTGATTGGTCCTCGTGGACACGTGACCGACCATGGCTGCGAACGCAATATTTTCGACAATTTAGACAAAATTTTAAAAAAAACTTGATGTTCAAGTTAAATGCGAAAAGCGCACTTTACCTACTTTTATTATTTCACCCTCTTGATTTCCTAAACCAAATAATCTATTTTTTTACAGGTTTTTCATGCAATTTCATTTCGGTTAATGTATTTTCTTAAGGTAGTACTTTCTTGAACATAATGTGCGTTATTACTTGACTAAATATGTATTTTTTGAAAGAAATCACGCCGCTACTCCGGTAACGTCGCTGAGAACGTGAAATTAACACTAAACCTACCGACATTTCATGTATACCTAATGACATATGTATCTTAATACATGAAGAGATTTTAGCCAATTACACAGATACCTTAAACCGTAATTTTTGACATCCTATTCAAGACGATGAAGTTAATAAAGTCACGTTTTAACACTAAACTGCACCAAGTCTTTAAATGATATACTTGACGTTGGTCCTAAATTACAACTGGGCTTGTCATATCCGTCTTGACTCAATGAGGAGCCTGAAAGTCGTAACACCCAACCATAACCTCGAAAATAGGGGTGATTTAAATACACAGAGCTACGACGTGGAACATAAAAATATTAGAAATAACACGGGATAAAAAACTACCTTTTTAAGTTCACATAGATGAACTATGCACCGATGTAGAAAGGAGATTATACATTCTCATGTATAGTAGCCTAATCCTAACATGCAATGCGATTATGGCATCCAAAATTATCAAACAGCAGGCGAATGTTTAATTAATAAAATATAGCATTCAGAACAATTTCTGTCCGCCTGGGGAAAACTCCTGATGTAGAATGGACCTCAACAGCTGCCCTATAATCAGGAATAATAAGTCTAAAGCTGGCAGAGATATATTTTACCAATCCATGAAAGAACAGGTGAAATATTTCGAGAGGAACCACGACAGAAGATGGGATACGTAGCCTTGGAGGCCAGGTATTTCATTACGAATACCAAATTGCTTCTGACATATTTGTCTTCCATTTGATCTAAAGCATAAGGTGAAAACTTATAATAATTTATTGTTCTTTGTCTTCGGAAGTGTTGTCTGCTGTAGTTTGGAGAATTCGAAATCGAGCATTGGCGGACGGATGCCAGGATTCATTTTGTGTCCTGTCTCGATTGTCGACTACAGAACTGCAGCTTCGTGTTATAACTCTTGTAACAATGGCAGAATCAGTGAAACAATGACATTTTAGAACGAGTTTTCTAATAATGAAAAAAGTAAACAGAACTTGAATATGGAAATTAAATGAGTTGAAGTGTATTCAAGCTTATTAAAGTGCAATGTGGCGCACGTTTGAATTTAACGGACCTGCACCGCTCGTAATAAAACAGTCAGTCTGAGGGACCGTTGTTGGTGCAGTTGCATAATGCACGTCGCCTTAGCCAGTGGTCAACCCCTTGCAGTTAACCCGTTCTGCCAGTCGGAGGCGTCAGTACGAGCAGCTAATCTCCACAGCTATATCGGTTCATGGATAAAATAACCGATTATTCTGAACCAGATTTTCTGCTCGTATGGATTCATATCTACAAGTCGGAAGAACTAGCAAACACGACAACGCAATAAAGATGTGCCGAATCATCGAAGAAGCAAAGTACCGAAATAAAGCCAGAAAAAAATCGTGTCAAGATGGCGGAAACTTCAGATCCTGCGGAAAAGCGAATTCGTTGCCGAAGTCAAAGTCAGGACCGACAAAACAAAGAAGGTAAACCTTGTGGAAACATCCACCACCTCACTCACGTATGTCGACAGAAAGACACCCAATGTACGACAGTGGATACGGAAAATACAACACACACGTGTCAGGATAAAATCATAAAGCTTGTCGAGTTCCAAGAAATACCAACCAGAAAGAAAAGCACCATACCTCTAGCAACCATAGAAAACCAATAGATGCAAACAAAGTAAACGAGGAGGAGTCTGTCACCTTTGAGAACTGTCTCTCTACAGTAGGTAGTAAGGTCACAGAAAATATCACCGACTGCATTATTACAAAATATAAAACATGCCTATTAAAATATCCTAATTATTAACCATTTATTATAAACAATATGTATTCTGACAAAAGTGACGGAGAAAATTCATGATGCGTTTCTGTTTGTAAAGTGGGAACAAGCTGGCAACGTTGCACGTTTACAGGCAGCGTATAGTTTGTAATGGAGTGGTCGTCAGTGTGGCTCTGGTCTGCCTGCAGGTGAGTCTTGCGGTTTACACGACTTCCATTTGGTCTGTTAAATTTCGATTGTGGTAATCCAAAGAATTTTGAACTATAAATTTTATCTTTTGTTAATTCGATTTCAACAGACTTTAGTGGTTTCATATAGTGGTATATTTTCAGAATTAATTGACAAGCCGTCAACGGGAAACGGATGAGTAAATACGCCGCCAGGTTATTCGTTCATTATTTTTTAAAACGTTGGTATCGTGTGCAAACGGGGAAAGCCAGTGTTGTCAATCTCTCGCTTCGCAAACGTCGACTTTCCGTTTATAATATCAAATACGTAATTAGATAACGTTTAAAATACATATAATTAACTCGGAAGACTTTGCCACGATTTAAAGGTGAAACCACAGCCTTCTTGAAATCTTACTTAATTTTATAGTTGACTTATTTGCTTCACGAGAAATCCCTGCATAACCTCTTCTGCTTTTAATTTTCTTTCCAAAGTAAAGGCAATATGAATTTAGCTGAAGAAGAAAGTCGGAGTAGAAACGTCACAGCCTCCTCGACAAATTAATTACATGAGTAATGAAAATACAAAATTGGTTATGTTTTCGACGAAAGAAATTTTGCACCCGAATGACATAATGTCAAGCCTGTACAACTTGTTCATTGTAAAGACAATATTAAATGAATAATGGTAATGTAACGATGAAGGTAACATTTACACGGACCTACTTGGTCAGGAACCGTCACACAGATGGAACAAGTTTCGTAATTCGGGTCAAGGCTCCAGCGAGCGATTTCTCTGCGAACCTGTTTGTCTTTGCGTCACTCGGCGAGGCAAGGCCGTAGCACTTGTGTAATTGTATATACATCCGCGTTCAGGACGTGGTCTTCGTCTACGACAACAATGCTTTGTTCCTTCTAAATAAACCTCACGTGATCAACAACTAAATCTTTAGATTATACAGACGATTGCGTGTCACATTATTAGGGCCACTGACTTCATTTCGGAAATTAGCTACGACATCGGTGACGGGTGTTGAAGGTTACGAGCACAGGATTAATGTCAATACTAGTTTTAAGATTTAAAATAAAGTTTCAAGAGAAATGTCACTACTTAACTGTATCTCCGTTCTTCAGGGCCTGAAGAATCTCTGCCGTCGATGGGCAACTTCGCGACGGCGATCGTCAGGACGGCGGCGTTGTTCCGTCGTCAAGACACGAACCTCCACGGACAAGTCGCTCTGGTCAGTACCGAAAAACTCGAAAAAACTAAACAAATAAAGATATTTCTTTTAAATTGTAAATATTGATGTGAGATGCGCAGGTGACGGGCGCGGGCGGCGACCTCGGCAGGGCGATGGCGCTCAAGCTCGCTTCCAGCGGCTGCCACGTCGTCTGCGTCGACGGCGACGCGGTCGCCAACGAAGCCACGGCCCAGAGGGTCAACGCAGAGGTTCGTTCACAGCGCGCGCTCTCTACCCGAGGTCGGCAGAGCAGCTGCTGATCGGCGACTGTGTTCCAGCATGGCGCCGAGAGCGCGTCGGCGTTCACTTGCGACGTGTCTGCGAGGCTGCAAGTCCTGCAGATGTCCAGGCGCGTCCTGGAGGCACGGGGCCGCGTCGACGTGCTGGTCAACAACGCCTTCTCGGCCGCGGCGGACGTCGCGGACAACCTCGAGCCGCACTTCTGGGTCAGTAACTCCTGCACTTTCTCCGGGGACCAAACAATTCACTTGAAAGAAATCCAGGGGCATCGAAACTCAAGACGTGACGTCACATGCAAATAATTAGTGAAACGTACGAGTTCCAACAGTGAATATGACGCTGGAGCTGCGATAAGCAAGTTGCCGAGACTGATTGGATTAGCGACCCTGAGTTAAGGTTTGTCGTTGTAACAGTCACGAGGATTTCTCTAGTCATCGTCAGGGACTCTGTACAGAACGTCACAAAATTTGGTACCCATTCTGTTTTGTATGAAAGCGGACCTCTTACGAGAAGTTGTTTTCGAATGTCGTCCTGCGCAGTGAGATACACCCCTGTGTCTGCAGACGCTGCTGGCGTTCCTGCCGGCCATGTTGGCGAGGGACCAGGGTCACGTGGTGGGGATCTGCAACGAGACGCCGTACCTGGCCGTCGCAGGTGAGTCGAGCGCCTCCACATGCCGTTGGCTTCGTACACATAGACGTTGAATTTCTTGTGCACAGGACTGATGGACGCTCTCACCCAGGAGTTGCGGCTGGACTCCAGCTCCAGCGTCAAGCTCCATCTCTTCTTGCTTCCAGATGCCAGGTGACAAAATCTCTATGTTACGTAGCCAAATTTGGATCCTCCGCTCAACTTTGTGATGTTTTAGAGTCCCCGAGTTGGCTGCGGAAGAAGTAGTGTCTGCCATCAAAGTCCCGGTCGTCTCTTCGTGCAGAAGTCTCCTCTTGTGGACCAGGTACACGTCAACATTTTCTGTTCTTCAGCTTTGTACAATAAAAGAATTAGTTCTAGAAAGGAGGACTCAGGTGTTCTTTTTTCAGGACTCTTGCTGAAGAGGCCCACACAAGAGTGAACCTTGACATAGTTACTACAGGTTTGGACTGGAAGTGAAGAACCCACTCACTATATGGGGAAATACACATCATATGACTGTGCTTGAAAGCACAAGCACCAAAGATTCTTACAATGCCACTAAAAATTTCACGCTGGACTTTCATCGAGAGTAATAAAACTCTGAAGGTTGTTTGTAAATAAAACCTTTTATTCCACTCCCAAATATTATATTATATTATACTCACGGGGATCGAACCGGGTATAATCTTCCACCGTAGAACGTGTTACTCTTAGGATGGGAAGAAATAAAATTACCCCCAAACTGCTGCATGTATTCTAACTTAAATAAGAAACAAACATTTACCCAAAGGAAACAAGAACATCTGATTATTACAAACAGTATTTCTCACCTTTCCATACAAAATGTTTCATTACTTGTTGTCTTAAATAGAAATTAGCGCCTCACTATGTTTAAATATAATTTTACTTCCCAGTTCTGGTTTTTTGTCAAAAAATAACGCAAGAAACAATCTGTTTATTAGACGGACCGGAGGTTGTTTCACAGTCCATAAGTGGACTAAATCACAAAACAAAAGGGTAAACTAAAATACAGTCTTCTCGGCAGGAAAATAGACAAACTTTCTAATATAAACTTTTATTTACGTTAATTTCCATACAAATGCAAACAAAAATCGGTTCACATATTCTTCAACACAGGAGTGTGGGGTGGAAAACCTCTAGGATAAATGTGAAAAGAATTATAATTGAAAAACGTCTTAAATGACTGCGCCACGCGATGGACATAATGAAATGAATCAGAAATATTTTCATTAAATAAAAAGTATAATCACTCCATGGTATGATAATAAGAAAATAATACTTTTCGGCCGTTGCAGAAAATTAAAGTTAATTACTGACTAATATGTCAACTATTTGTTTACTTTGTGAATCTAGCTAAGAATTTCTTCAATTTAATCTTTCGTAATGTCTGAAAACTGAGGAGTTTTCTATTCGTAAAGAAACTCTGATGCAATGTCGAAACTGTGAACGGAACAGTTAGATCACTAAAGATTAATATAGAATAGAATTAAATACTTTTTCGCGTGGGCACGCAGCTAGTGGGAAATAAAGTACATTTGTAATCATTTGATGAACCTTAAAATCATATGATATATATATATTGTAATAATAACAAAAATTTTACAAATACAATTAAATAAACACATATAATAATCAAATTTAAACTCTGTAATCTGAAATCTGACGATTATGCCTTTACTTAAAAGTTTACAACTATGAATACAGAAAAAAATGAACTTACAATTTGTAGCTCTCGCACTGGCATGAAGAGCACCAGCCACAGCCACCTAAATTTATACATCCTGTCCCTCAAACTACGCATCGGGCAGGTCTTACCATCTGTCGCCCAATTAAGCCGTCATTATCTCCTTGGAACACCAAAAGATTAGCACTGTAGGGCAACCAGAAGGAAATTGACACAAGTCCAACTTGTAACAAACTCTGCATGGAAAATATACTTTAATTTCATTTCTGTAAAGAGAACAATAAAGTTAATTTAATAAGTTGTTTTTAATATTTTTGTGGCTTGTGGTTATAAAAATAAGTGCAAACCCAAGGTTGCAGGTAATTCCTGATCTCAGTGTCGCGGAGGAACGTGCACGTTGTGAGTTTCGCAGTAAACTTTGACATTTGAAACGACCAACACTTCTTTTAGAAAGAAAAATAATTACATAGCAAAAACATTGACGATTATCAGGAAAGAAAATGTAAAGAATTTTCAATCATCCCTTCAGAGAGTCCACGTCGGGCCGTCTTACCTGGGAACAGGGAACAATGCAGATCCTTTCCTCTAACTCGTAAGGTTATTAAATGCACATCTTCAGGCAGAATCACCAAGTCGGAATTGTGGCAGTTACAATTTAAATAAAATAAAAACAATAAATGACTAATTATTTTAAATATACAAGTTAGTTTCCAGTATAAACATTCATGTGTGTACATTTATATTTATTACGTATAGATCAATTATGATACGTACATGTATATGAATGAATTAATATTGTTCTGGCCTAAAAAAAGAGAACAATATACAAAATATATGTGAAAAGAGAGATTAACGAACTATCTATTTAATTATAATTGGTTTGAATCACATCACAAACCTAACATATGTTCGCTACAGACTTCACATTGTCTAAATTTTCTCTCCGTTCGAAAACTCTCGCAGGTAAATTGTTCCTATTCAGGAACGAGTATTTTCCAACGGAAAATTAGCGGACGGAAAGCCTGCGAGGGACTTTGTAGGGGAGATACGAAGGGCCTACCTTTGGGTATGCCTTTTCCTCTCCGTTTTTGAACTAAGGTTCCCACAAGCCGAGGCACCTCGGCCTGTTTTGAGAGGTGTATGTGCCGGGGTCGCTGACTTGGGCATACGGTAAGAGTTGTTCGCTATTCCCATTGGAATAGTCGGCCAGCTGCCTCCTAAACTGGTCGAGGCACGGAGAAGGGAATGCTGCGTCCCCACAGCAAACTCCTCTCCCGCTATCGGAAGGGTGTGGGACAAGTACCCAATGCCCGTCCTACCTGATGCAGGTTTTTCTAGGGTTTTCCCTGCATTTCTTTAGGCGAATGCCGGGTAGGATCCTTAAAATATAGGCCGGGGGTCCCTAGTTAACCCTTGGCTACCTTCCTCTACCCTTCCGCATCCCCCCCTTTCAGATCCCTTCCTATTCTATTAAAGGGGAGTTGCCACCATGTGGATTACCCTCATGTAGCCTGTTACCCTAAAAAAATATATTTTTTCCAACGTCTGGCAGCCCTTTACTGTGACCAAGTGATCTTTCCTGCCTTTACAAGCTCACTCGTTATTTAATATAATCGGAAACAACATCTGTGACATTGCTTTTTGTCGACCAAACTCACATTTTCATTTAAATTTTCTTACCATTTCCTTAATGTGCTGTTTATGGTGACAGGCCGCAGTTTGTATCGTTGATTTGACCAAAGGCTGGTTCAGGAGCCCCTACACCTAGCAACGAGTACATACTTGCTGTTATATTTTCTCTGTGCTCCGTTTGTATTTATAGGTTAGAAACGTGTTTTATCTGTGAGGATCTCCGCCATCTTTGCGCGCTGCGGACGTGATTTAGCGTCGCTGGAGGTAGAGCGAAGGGGCGATCATCCCAGGGGGGAATGCGCAATATTTTTCACCCCCTTGGACCGTGGCCAGGGTTAATTGTATCGACAAGGCCATGATTTATGGCGCCCCCGGCGACGATACATCACCACGTCCCGGTACAAGGAGGTCGCCATATTGGCCGTTGCCGTCGTCGCGGCCACGACAGCAAACAATCACTTCCACTTCTGAAATGTGCATCGTGGACGTGATCGATGTCTGACGAGGAAACGCGCGGCCAGGCCGCAGCGCAGTCACGTTCGTGTGGCTGCCTGTATCGCAGGCGCACGAGCGGTTTTTCCCCGTAGCCATAAATCTGGTACGGAGTTTCCCCGAGGGCGACAAAACTTTCCCCGCGTCCGTTCGTCGGAAGCTAATAATGGTGTTGAATGGGAAAAGTTGGTCGAAACGTAATAAATTAAACGTTACGAAATTGTAAAGTCTGGCGGAATGGCAATCGGAGCGTATCGCAGTTGTTATTAATACCGTGCGCGCTCTCAGGTCGAGATAAAAGAAGCCGCACGAAGCAGATCTTAATTAAAATCTGAAATTGGGGGAACCGGAATTAATTCGAGTGCGGTTTCTGCCTGCTGATTATCAGTCTGACACTCTGCATGCGGCGGACGTGACGTCACCACGTGATACCTGACACGTGGTTATTAGTGCGTCCGTGTTCACAATACAATAAGTACGTATAATAGCACAGTACAACGTTTCTGCGTTCCTTGTTGCTTTCGTCAGGTGATTAAAAGACGCGAGAGCAGTGAGATGAAAGAAAAGCACACTTCTAAAGGAATAAAGTGAAGCAGGACGCGCTACGAGATCAACCGTTCCCCGTTGTAAACTGACCGTATGTGTGTGTCGTGCCTAGTGAGTTTCATCTCCGACGTTGGCAAGACAAAGAGAGTTTACGTCGAGCAGTTGGCAGCGCGTAACAAGCAAAGCGACCGCGACAACGGTCATAATTACAGGGGGCGAGGCGAGGGAGAGTAATTACGGCGTTGCCACCTCTTCACTTTATCCCCTTACGTCACAAACAGCCGCTGCTTGAGATGACGTCACACGTCGTTTACGAGACTCCGTCATTTTGATGACGAATTCCATCTTGTGGGCGGGAAGGTTATGTTAGGTTGAGAAACGACGTAACTAGGTAAGTAAGATCCGTTGACGTCATCAGAGCCAGAGGAAAAGTTTCCTCGCCTGCGGGAATCTCTTACAAGTTTCTACGCATCAATTTCTGAAAAGAAATCTAAAATGCAAATTTCCTCCCTGCGGGGACATCTGCGGAGCGGAGCTTCTCTCTCCCGTAACACAGGCGCTGTCCATTACATTATTTTAATTTTTATGAATATCACTGTAAATCAAAGTCGTTCATGACGACGTTTCGGCGTTACACTTGTTCTTATTCTTCCAATATAGTATTAAAGATGCCGCGTGGTCAAACCAGATGCTTAAAAACAACTTAATATAAATATGTAATGTAAGAAAGTAGGTTGATATTTACTTTATGATTGGTAACGTTTATAATAAAAGTATCTGCGCGGCGTTGCCTGAGTTCTCATAATGAAACTCGGCGACAACCATAACCCCGGATCTCTCTTGTGACAGCCCCTCCACCCCCACCCCCAAGGGCGGAAACATCGGCAGAGGTTAGCTTCTCCCAGGCAGGGGAGACAACGTAGCGTGACGTCACCGTCGCCGGGTGCGTGGGTGGCAGGACAGACAGACAGATTTACAGCCTCCTTCGCCGCGAAAAATAAGTTTCCCTTGTCGATAAGCCAGCGTTGCCACATCCCGAGCGTCAGGTTACAAATGGCGGCCACTCAGGTCAGTGGCATTGCACTCTGGACTTGAAAGAGCGGATGGCAGAAAACTGTAGCTCTAGACACGATGCATCCAAAGGAAAGAGCTTCAGTTTTGTTTCAGTAAATTACGTAACGTGTTGTGGCAAAGACGCAAACAAGTGGTCAGTAAAGATGAAACTCTACGGAGACTTCCGAAGCCGAAGGCTAGAAGTGAAGCTTGGCAACAATGCACCCGTACTATCTGCGACCAGTGCAATCAAGATGGCGACAGGACGTGACTCGCACCGAGAGCGGACGAAACACGGCAGTCGGAACGGAAGGCTGCTGTTTGCTCTCCTGCGAGGACGGAAATCAAAATGGCGTACGTACCCGAGCGTAAATAACGGCGCGATCAATGCAGCCTCGTCGGGGGGCGCGTCGTGTCTGCGATCACTCTGGCAATTAAAAATGGCGTATTAACTATGTACGCGGCGTTGCCACAATGAAACTCAGCGACATCAATAACCCTGGATCCGCCTCGAATCGCGGTTTTTATGTAACGCCCTCCACCCGCACCCCCTAAGGGGTTGAAATTATACACAAAAATATGTGGAGAAGCGCAACGAATTTCAGTGACCTCGAATAAGTTTCTTTCGACGCAAATGTCGACTGTATGAGCTAGTTTCAACATTTCCACCCCAGGCGTATCTCACCCACACAGTCGCAAGAAACACGTGGACGAAATTTGGTCAAAATTGCTCCGAATGTGAAACTTTGGTGAGTTGTGCGCCAAGGTTCCTGTCGGCCTTTCGAAGCGTTAGGAAACTCCCGAGGGATGAACGGACGTGAAATTTAAAAACATGCTAAAACGGCCGTTATTAGGGTTGATAAAACTGTTTCGGGGTCGCCATTGTACAAGTTGTAGTGTCCAATGCATGCGAGATGAGGGTGGGGGTGCAAGGCATATTTGCATTGTTTCTATGGAATTAAATTTGTAATTTGGTGCGCGTGCCGAGTCACCGTCAGTCACTATACACGTAATTATTGACCGCAACTCATCTTTATAGAGATGGCGCAACGTCAGCAAACAGAATTCATCCCCGTCATCTGGTAATATGAAACTAATTTCGTGTTGGTTGTGTGTAAAGTTGGCTGCCTGATGCAATCTCGTTCAGTTTATTTGCATGCAAATTGAAAGCGCAAACTAATTACCTTTGCCGTGCTCTGCTTCGACGCGCCTCTCACTCCAGTGGCCGAGCACCTTCAGTCCGGTCCGGAGGCACCAACGAGACCGTCGTGAGTTTCATCTAAGAAATTCACGGGATTATCGTCCCTTTCCGCACCACCGCCATTACGTGAGGAGTGTAATTATGTTTTATACAAGTCTCGTAGTGGCTTGCTTGACGACACGCACGAGCACGAAGGCTGCTCCTTGATTAGAGGCTGGGTTAGTCGAGTGCAACGTGGATGACGACGATAACAGATAACATCTTAGTTTAGTAATTGCATCTTCAGGCAAAGATAACGGAGTAACTGCAGAGAGATGAAGACACTAGGATTTATAATTAAGCGATACAGAATTAAGAAATACAGAGTATTGCGAAATAACTTACGATTAAATAGCAGTTTCAACATCTCAGGACTTCTACTGACTGCGTCCTTTACGACGATCGTGATCCTGTAACATGCAAACGAAAGGATGTAAGCTACGGGACATTATAATGATGAGAGTTTGATGTCACTGAGGACGCTACGAATGCGGGCAGAAACGTTAGTTAAACATTTCAACTATACAAAACGTTAAAGTCCGTGAGAGTTTCAGTTATGAAGATGGCGACCCCTTCGCTCACACAATTAGCAGAGTCTCTGGAGTGACCCGGGGACGGTAAATCTTTTCCTCTCAATTACGAGGCGAGTTGCTTGCAGGGAGGTAATTAGTTGAGCATCTCTCCTGCAGAGACAATTACCGTACACGGCCGTGTTCACAACTCTCACAACAATTACAATTTCTTCAAGAAAACATTCGTTATAAACAGCACGACATCTTCTGTTGCAAGAACTTGACGAAATCGGGAGGGTTTACCT
Organism: Zhengitettix transpicula; assembly: GCA_037074705.1. Classification (NCBI taxonomy): domain Eukaryota; kingdom Metazoa; phylum Arthropoda; class Insecta; order Orthoptera; family Tetrigidae; genus Zhengitettix; species Zhengitettix transpicula. The sequence goes on along the minus strand of CM073596.1, from coordinate 75,937,675 downwards.
GTGGAAGTGGAAATGTAGAAAATATATCTTCACTACCTGAACGTGTCATAATTTAAGGACGATCTGTGTGCCCGGGTTGTCATAATGAAGCTCAGCAACGTCCACAACCCCGGATTCGCCTCCACTCTCTGTTATGTTCTTGTAACGCTAAGGTTTTCCCTTCCAATGCCGAAAGGGGTTGAAATTATACACAGAAAACACTATCAATCTGTTTGATACCGATAAATATTTATCGTCGAAAATATCTGCCATTTAATATGTTTGAAAATTTCCACACCCACAGTGTTTGTTTCCTGGTCGCGAGGAACACGTCGGTGTAGGAGGAACCCTCGCACAGGAAATAAATACGCGGGGAGGAGGAACAGAGAAACAATCTCCTCTCGTCCTCGTCAGCGATTCCCATTGCACCCATCAGGAAATATGGCGGACCAATACAAAAGATCGACGTTTCTTATTTATTTCGTTTTTATATTTTGGAAAAGAGAAGTAGGCCGACGAGGACTCTACGCGAAGCAAATCCAATGATCCGCCATCTTGTCGTCGCGCGGACGGAAGTAGCCACGTCGCCAACGCGTTAATTAACTAATTAATTGCTGAGGACGTTCGTGAATGCTGCCTCTGTGACGTCTTCCTCGTCTTATCTGGCGAGCCGCGCCGCGCCTAGTCTGAGCGCGACCGAGCTGGTGAGTGCACGTCTCGTCCGCTGGAATCTTCTCGTGACGCCCGGAAGCAGAATATTCTGTGGTGCGACGTTTCGCAGACTTTCCGAAGGCGAGCGCCGTCGCCGCGTACACCGACTGTCCCGCGTCTTAGTCAAGCGTCCACCGCGGAGATCGAGTTTCGTGTTCCAGAGAGATGGTCGCTGGGAGACTGTTGGCGACGCTCCAGGCGCTGCTGACGGTCGGCGTCGCAGGCTTCTGCCCGTGCGTGCTGCAGGCTCCCGACGTGCTCTGCGCCGACGTGGGCCTCGCCTCGTTCCCCGAGTGCGTCTTCGTCGAGTCGGCGTCCACCGGCCTCTACTTCGGCGGGAACGCGCTGACGCACCTGACCGACGCCGACGCCTTGAGCCGACTCCCGGCCTTACGGACGCTCGTGCTGGACGACAACGGCCTGGACACCCTGTGGGGTTCGGCCTTCCTCGAGCTGCCTCGCCTGCAGAACCTCAGTCTGCGTGGCAACCAGTTGCGCTTCCTGCACGAGGACCTCTTCACGTGGGCCGCGGGGCTCGTCGCGCTGGACCTGTCCGACAACAGGATCGCCGGCTTCCACGAGGACGTCTTCAGGTGAGCCTCACCGCAGCTGCGAGCCCTTTCTCGACGAGCGAGCGCGCGTAACCGACTCGTGTCTGTCTGTCGTTGAGGCCGCTGCAGGCCCTGGAGACGCTGGACGTGTCCCACAACCTGCTGACGAGCGTCCCTACGCTGTGGGCGCCGGCGCTGCGGTCGCTGGACGCGTCGCGGAACCGCCTGTCGTGCGAGCGCGTGTCCGAGGCGCTCGTGCGGGCGTCGGCGTCGCTGCACGAGCTCGACCTATCCGACAACGAGCTCCGGAGCGTGGACCTGCGTGAGCCTCTGCTGCCCGCGCTGCGGGACCTGCGTCTGGCGTCGAACCCGTGGCAGTGCGACTGCGGCCTGGCGACGCTGCAGCGCTTCGTCGCCGCCAGGAACGTCAGCGTCGACGCCGACGCCGCGTGCGGCCTGCCTCCGGAGCTGCACGGCGACGCCATGCTGGCCACGGTGGCCGCCATACCTTGCGACGCCGACGCCGATGTCGACGCCGACGCTCAGGGCCGCGACGTCATGCAGACGGTGGCGGGACACGCGAGGAAGACGCTGGCCGTGACGGGCGTCGCGGTGGCCGTGGTCGTGCTGGCCGTCATCAGCGGCGCCCTGTGCGTCGCGGGGCTCCACAGGCTGCGCCGGAGAAACGTCGAGCGGAGACTCGCGGCTCTGGGCGTCGAGCTCCAGGAGATGTAGCGGACAGTCCTTCAGGAACAGGAGAGCTCCGTCTCCGAGGCAGCGGGAGTTGGCGTAGAGCCGCAATTTCACGCGGCGTTGAAGCTCCTGACTAATGCAAGCTGTTGTGTACAGGCACACAGCTTCGCGTTCCTCAAGCTCTCGAAGCTCCCCGGGGCTGAACGAGGGTGGGCTTTTTAAAACTCGCGAAAGCGGCAGGTCCGTCCTCCCGGTGTTGTTTTGGCGCTCGCTCACCCTGAGCCGCGGGGCGCGACGTAACCGAGATTAATGTCGAGTCCGGGCCCACGGACATGCAACGTACAGACTGTACTTCAGTCCGAGGAAGGTCCACATGAGGACTGAAACGTGTAACAATATTGGAATTTCCAATTTTCTGTTCGTCGTCAAACAAACGGGTTTCGGTCAGAAAATTGAGTTTATTAACATAACATTAAATAAACGACATGACGTCGTTTTTTTATGACGTCTTCGAGTTTCAATTATATTGTACAGTTACCCTGCAAATGAAGAAGTTTTCAGTGATAAGGATGTGTATGTGCCTGTGAAACAGCGTCGAGGCAACTTCTGTGTATATAAAAATAAAATTCGCCTCTTGGATTAATCTAAAACGCATCCGCGGAATACGGCAATTTGTTGTGGCAGCGTTGCCAACTCTTATTTCCCTGACGCGAATCGTTCTTTGATTTTTATTTGCCTTTATATAATAATATCTCCCCCTTGAGCGCGACGTAACTGATTGATGACTGTGAAACACCCGCGTTCCCTTGGAGCCGGAAAATCCAATTTATAGGCTCACCCCCACAACGGTCCTCGGGGAGGTTAACAAATATTTATTCCGCGTAAAACAAGCTGAAAATACTGGAACAGGCAATAAAAGATAAAAAAACGGACAGGAATTCTCTCTTTGTGGAGGCTTCGTTTTTACACGGTGCTTTGCAAGTAATACCAACTGTGCGGCCCGGGAGAGACGACTGAGTCTCCAGTGGTACCAACTGTGTCTCGATAGCACTTTGCATTCTATAAAAAGAACGTAGCGGCGACATTTCATTTAAGAGGTCGGCGTTAAATACGCAGAGAAGGCTGCCAAGGCGCAGATATTACAACTCACAGGAAGCATAAAGACTCGCAGGAAAGCGCTCGCTCTCCAAATTAAAAGGAGTTACTTTTAAATATGCATAAAGGCGAGGAAGCCCCACTAAATTACTTCCGGACCATAAAGCGGGTGTTAGCATGCAGCGTCGTCGATCTCAATTACGCGGAAAATTCTCTTGTACAATGACGACCGCTCCTGTCCGCAGATGTCGCGTCACGGCCTACTGCGGAACATCCTCGCCTGGAAGCAGCGTTCGTATATATATATGAATGACTTGTTTGCAAGTGCGCGAGGACCTACTCAGTTCCTGCTGCCGAGGACGAGACCGGAAGCGACGTCACGTCCGTTAACAGGAAGCCAGGACAAGGACGTCCGACACCAACATGGCAGTCACCACGTACCAGGTAAATGTCGCTCCACGGACCAAGACGACCGGCTGCGAACGCGAACCGTAATTTAAGTCGACAGCTGTACTTCCGCAGACGTTGCTGATCCTGAGAAGCGTCTCCAGGCGAGTCCTCTGGAGGGTCCCTGCGCCCCCGAGACTGAGCCTGAAGGTTGTGCAGTCAGGTGTGCGTTCTGCAGCTGGACTTCGAGGCCTGAGACATCTATCGCCAGCGGCAGGGGCATCGTCGACTGTTCCAGCGCCGCCGTGGCCGCGACGCCCGGCCTTCAGGTGCTCGACCTGCAGTTCCTCAACCTCACCAGGAACCTGCGAGGCTGCTGGAACCTGGCCTGCGCAACACCTTCCCCGTCTACGTCTCGGGCACCCGGCTGACCGTCGTCCCTGCTGCTGGGCGGCAACCGCTGCTTCTGCGACTGCCAGCTGCAGCGTCTCAAGCAGGCGCTTCTTCGGGACACGGGCTGGTCCTGCGAGGACGCGAGTCTCAAGAAGCCCATCATCATGGCCGTGGTACCTCAAGCGGAGGCGTCTGAACGCTTGTTTCCATTATATTGTAACGATGAGTTACGATTAAATACGTCAGCTCATGTAAACGGATTGTTTCATTCATCATTTCAGATTCCTTTAATTCCGATTTTCAATTGTTGTTGTCGCGCATAATTCAAGGTCTCCCAGAATGCATTGCAAAACCTCTTAATAATGAGCCAACGATTACGAAGGGCGGCACGCTTCAGCAGCGATCATCAAAGGCGAGGAAAATATTAAAAGTATGGCACTGTACCAACAACAACGAGATATACGATATTGAACGTCGCGCCATCTCCTAACCGCATATTGCAGCAGCACTCTGGAGAAACTTAGTTTCCAGCGACAATGCAATAGACAGAACCCATCCTGCGGCCAGGAAAACACGTGCACGTCGGAGCGTCTGCGCCATCTTTACTGGAGAGGGGCGGCGCTGGCTCACTGCAGATAACGAGGCAATTTAAAATTCATCCAAGATATTACACGCCCCGCCAGACGCGCGCGGCCATTGTCACAGAGACACACGTCATCAGCGTCCGTCTACGAAGACGGTGACCTTGCAGTCACGTGACGTTGACCCCCGGGGGATGAACGGGCGCGTTTCACCCTCCAACGATCCGTTAGTAACAAAGTATTAGCATTATTATTTTGGACGTAATGAAAATGCTTTCATCCCCGTGTTTTATTGTTCTCTAAAGTGGAAAAAGCTGTTATTAGTATTTTAATGGCTGCTGTCCGTTGCGTCGTTGTTTTATGCAACGTTCATTACGAAACCTATTTTTAGGCGAATGGCGGCGCTCGTAAAGAATCCGTCTGAGGATGTCGACGACAGAAAGCAGTGCAATGGTGACCGTCCACTGCCACCGTCGAATATTTACGAAAACTTCTGGAATAACATAAAATCTAGAATACGAATAATACCAGGAATAGGAAGGAGAAATGGAATGCGTCGTGGAGGGAAATATTCCAGCAGAAAGAGAAGGGAGAACGCCTTGTAAATTAAACGTTAATATAAAACATCTCCGTACAGAAAATGTCGGAAAAGAGTAAACCTAAATCCCACTACGTGATGTTAATATTCCACAGAGTGTGAAAGTAACAGTTGTCTGACGAGGAGAATAAGAGACACAGGACAGGAGAACGATCGACTGCTGTCGATGCTGGAGGCAGCCAAACTGACAACATTATTTAAAGACATTTAGTTGCAGTTGATTTGTCCTTAGAGTCGTCAAGTTCTACTTAACCCAAAACGTGTAATTTTCTGGTGTTTACAAATCCGGGAATTATAGAGGTGAAACTGATGCTGAAGGTAGGCTGTTATCCGACGCGAGGTTAGGTAATGGCTCCTAAATCAAGATTCCAGAGGGATTACAAGTAAAGTGAGTGGAACGGTTAAGCCTGAATCATGGACAAAACGGAAGCTAATGGATATTGGGCGAGTAGAGGAGTGAAGGACTACACGAAACAGAAGGGAGGCTCCAAGAGACGATTTATCAACATTAAGGGACTTGCCGGAGTTGCCAAGGGATAATAAATTAACGGCAAGGGCTGCAACCTCGGACGCGAAAAAAACTTGGTAGAAAAATTGCTGCAATCTAAAGAAATTCAAAGTTTGTGGCGCAGTCACGGTCACGTTACACAAGGACGGAAATCAACCAACAGGGAAGTTGTTTGCGCAGGAAGACGTGAGCACGAGGCGGCTGCAGGTGAGCGGCGCGGCGCTGGCGTCGGCGATGACGTCACGGCATCGACCCGCCCGGGCGCGAGCAGCGAGCGGATGAGGCAAGGAGCGGCCGGCTTCAGTGGACGAGAGGCGCTCGGCCTCGCTATGCGCGCTGTTGGCAGCACTGACGTGACGTGACGCGACCGTCATGGACCTCCTCTACCGTAAGTTGCCCACTATTTAATCATAAATGTGTGCGTTGCTACTACAACGTTCCGTCCTCGACGCAGGACTTGGTCACGTGTACAACCAAGTCTCAAAAATACACACAAAAGTTATTTTTATTCAATTGTTGACTGAAAATCATTTATTATCAAATAGAACTTAATCAATTAATTTATATACTAAATAAGTTTCGTCAACAGTCGTTTAAAGATTATTGTTATTAAAGAATCAAGATGGAAAAATTTGGGACCCTGACCGGGAATCGAAGCCACAAGGTACGCGCGGATGCTCTACCATCTGAGCTGCCAGAGTCGACATTGTGAGGCCACGCAGCCAGAACCCTTTAATTCAATGTCGCTTCTGTTGTTGGATAATTATTATTTCCGCTGTACGCATGACAACTACTTCTGTAGTATCTTTTAAAAAGCTGACGCGACGCCATTTTGATGCTTTCTCTCAGCACCCAAGATACGGTCCGCGTTTTCCTTTCCACCTCTGAATGTGACATTACTCAAGAGTACACAACAAAGACTCCAGGCGTGAAGAGTTCCTGAACAAGATGGCGGACCCGCAGCTCTGACCACTGGGCCGTCAACGCGTTCCTGAATTCAATTGAAGAAGAGACTTCCACGCAGGTCCCGGCAACAATGGTTGAGATGCTGCGACCTCGTCAACCACGCTGCCTGGGATCTGTTTCCCGACCCGCTGACGTCGTATTCCTCCCTCGCACGCTTTATTATCGATCAGGTTCTTCCACCCGCGCTTAATATTAAATTCCTTGCTAAAAAAACAGTACGGAGAGAGTTGCGCTTCCAGCAGAAGTCGACGCCACACCTCGGACTTGTTTGTGTTTAGATTGCTAAATTATTGGACGGCGTCGCTCATTGGATTATAGTTATTTTGCCGTGCTAATCCGCCATCACTCTTAGACTGACATGGTCTGATAAGACACACTCAGCTCTCGTAGGTGCAACCTCCTAACACAGGCCGAGGGACTATCTGCCTCCAAAACTGCTCGAGGCACGGAGAACCCAACAACCCGACCTTCTTGATGCAGGTTTTTCTAGGCGAATTTTCGGTTAGGATCCTTAAAACCACAGCCCTTCCTAGTCGGATCCCTTCCTGCGCTATGAAAGGGGAGTTTCCATCAGTAATTGACAGACAGGGGGCAAAGACTCCTTGTAGTTGTAGTCCAACTACGGTCCTTGTCTCTCCTTTTTTTTCCCGTCCCGGAAAAGAATTGTCTACGTTTTTTCTTCTTTTCGTAATGCAAATAGCGGTCCGTATTTTACGTTTGAGCGCTAATGGATTCATTTGCGTCCATACGTTGCTTTCCGAGGTCTAAATATGCAGTTTAATATATGCTGTTATATTTCATAGAGAGATTCTTTTCTTTTTCTCCGCCCCTCGCAAGGCTCTTCCGCTTTTTATGTTTCCTGTAGGGCGGGGGTTGAAACCATGATTATTATTCTGCAGTTTCGCGGCTCTGCGAGTCTGGCCCGCGTCCAGCGCGCACAGACAAAATAATCACTACATATACATCTAGGGAGAGGGGGCGAACCTCAAAATCCTATTACAGGAGATGAAGGAACTCTTGTCCCGGAACGCGACCGTCTAGAGTCTACGATCAGTTCTGCCGAGTCGGCGTTCACGTCAGTTGCCAGGGAGCTGTTGAACAACGCAAGTCCTACAGCGCTTAACACGCAAAAGCCAGGGAGCTGTTGAACAACGCAAGTCCTACAGCGCTTAACACGCAAAAGCCAAAGTAGTTGCACGACCACGCAGATGTTATTATCCCAACTAACCCCCAGTTCTCGCCAAAACGCCGTACGGATAATGACGTCATTAGTGCCTCATTATAACAATAAATTTCGTTGAAAAGAATTCGTCCTCGCCGAGTCACCGAGGTAAAAACCACAGCAACCTCGCCGACATTATCAAAGAAAATGTGCTGGATGGGAAGGTAGCGAAAAGAGGAGGCAAGCGCCATGAGACGCAGTCAAAGTATGCCATACTAAAGTATGTACCTGCATTGGGCGTGGCAACAGTTATCTGTGCGACAGTGAGACGCTACCAAGTGAAAGTAACCCAACGAAACATAAACGTTTTTACTTCGTACTAATGACAATGAAGGCAGATTACCAAAAGATCATCTTACATTATTAACAGCAATGTTGTTGTAAGTGGTCTAGCACAATCCCCCAGGTTCCTTATTCTGATGTCTTCAACTTTTTTCTGCATTTCCGTGGCTGCTTTACGTAAATAATTCACTTTTACATTGCACTGGCAGGCTAATCGTTTAGAGACGCCCTATAACGGCCCGGTAATGCCACAACTAAGTCATTTACTCCAAAGAATAAATTGGAAACTTTAAGCGTAGTTGAGGTTCCGTCCCGTGAAATACGCGGAGGGATATTTTTAACAGTTTTCAATAATCTCCCCATAATTCCCTTCCCAATGCTGAGCATCGAAATAAATAAAATATTTGCTATAGGAAGACACAATTCTCCTCGCGGCAAGGAAAGCCATGAATTCAGCTGGAGGTTATCAGATTCACCTTATCTGTGACGTCAACGAGGTTCCGTATACGACATGTACAATGTGAAACGAGGTAACCTTGAGATGGAATGGAAATGGCGGCGCTGTAACGAGGGCGTTAATTGGCCAGTTTCTGCAGTTTACGGCGACGGGCCACCTGTTGACGAAGTTATGGCTTTTACGAAGACTCTCGCCTGTGTCGTGACGTAGCAAGATGGCTGCTCACTTCACCATTTACAAAATTCTCGAGCACACTTGGCGAGATTTCAGTTAAATAAAATGGCAAAGCGTTTGCAGCGTGCAGGGGATACCTTGGCGGTATCGACCCCGCTCAAGGGCAACCAACCCTCCAAGTCGGCTTTAATTAAAAGCAGGATATCGCGGTCGTGCTCCAGATGGACGCAGCATCTGGATGGACTCTCAGTATCGATCGCCTTTGTCGCGGCTAATTCCCTCGGGCCTCGTCTCGTCTCTATTATTAAACCCGCCTCGCCTGGCCACTTACATGCTGTTCGCCTTCTCTCACTGAGTAAACCTCGATGACACGGCAAGACCACGCTGTGAGGACGTCACGAGAAATTAAACAAGCACCAATCAGAAACAGCCTCCACACACAGCTACACTGCGAACAAAGCTTTTCCCTAATTCTCATTGTTCGTCTAACCTTGTGAATGACGTAAACTTTCTTAACAGAGTCTGAGTCACGAATGATTTACAGTTGGTAATAGTGTGCAGCCATACTCCTCCACAGACGTCACACGACGCATCAGTGTCGCCATATTCGTGTTGTAAGTAGTGGAGCTCCTTTCCCAGACTACCAACGTCTCATGAGAAAAAGGCTCAAATTTGAGAAGTGGAAGACTGTGACGTGTGGCTGTAGTAGTAAATTACAAAGTTGTTCACACATGGTGGCACGTACAATGGTAATAAGTGAAGCTGTTTGAGGATAATATGCCCAGGCTGCGACGCATAAGGTTGGCTGCACTGGGGGAGCAGAGTCAGTTGAGCGGAACGGGAGATAAGGCAGGGGAGGGAGACTATTACCATACTGTTATTTATTTGGCTCGGAGATGAAAAACACTTTCGTACAGACTAATTACACGAATAAATATCTCAGTGGGACTTGTTACATTATTAACAGCGGCGTTTTATATTTGACAATTTCAATTACAATAGATGCATTGTTAAACGGTAAGTAATTGCAATATGGGAAAACAATTATTAACAACTAGCTGGGTCCTGGCGTTGCCCGGGTTGTCACATATCCACAACCCCCGATCTCATCTAATTGACCCTGAAAACTGTCTGTTCAACGCAAATATCGGCCTTTGTTTCCATGGTTTGAAGTTAAAAAATACAAGACAAAAAATGTCGTGACAAAGACATTGTTGGTCCTCATTGCAATATCATATTATTAAATTTATTAAAATATATTAGTCACAATTTTGGCTGCTTTGAGGAGCTTGAGCTCGTCTTGGGAATGAAATGTACATTTATCAAATTTCGCTTGCGTAGACGCAGACACAGATAAAATGCAGAATAATAACAACGATAGCGACGTTTCCTTGATCCTTTCTTCAGGTGCTGAGAAAACTAAAAACACATCAAAATTGAAGAACCTGCACCATAAATGATGAACGAACACTAGCCTGAGACGATGTTGAGAGACGTCGACAGCGATAAGAAGCCTCAGAAATTGTATCACTTGCCGTCACATTTTGACAACGTTAAGGGAATTAAAATGATGCAAAATAATTATAAGAAAGATCGCCGATTCAGACGTTTCCGGGATCCTTGTTCCTTTCCTCAGATTAGCAATAGTTGTTTTTATATCTCACGAAAGCCGATGACGAGATAATTTCATTGTCGCAGGAGGCGTGGCGCTGCTGCTGGTGGTCCTGTCCGCGGGGCTGGCGACGCCCCCGCAGTGTCGCGTCTCAGAGTTCTTCTGCGACACTGGGCAGTGCGTCGCTCTGGACAGGTACTGCGACGGCGCCGACGACTGCGGGGACAAGTCCGACGAGCCCCGATACTGCTCACGTGAGTCTACATCGCTAATTACCGCAACCTGGCTGCGACTAACGTTATTAATTTCCCGGTTAACCACTTGCCACAGATGATTAATTTCGCCCTCCGCCGACGCTGATGTTAATATTAATAACGACGACGTCAGACAACAAGACTCGACGATTACGTGGGGCAAAGTTGTATCGTTACGAGACTGTAAAGCAAGATAGAGTCATGCTAGACATAGTGTAATATAAACAGCGCCTCCTCCACTAGAAGAACCTAGAACAAAACACCCCCACCCCGACACCGATGACAAACCAACAGGCCACAAAATTATTTCAGCAATGAGAAGAGGAGTCAGGTCAATTGCATGTATAGAAAGTAGTACGGGATCGATCCAGAATTCGTAGCGAAATATTTAAGACGAAAGCGACAGCTTCCGGGAGCGAATTCCCATAAAATGCTTTCTACAGCTGTAGAATAGTAATTGATTTAAGGAATAGAAGGGTTTCTTGCATGGGAAAATGTCATAGTCTAAAATATTTTAACGATAAGTGTACGAAAGTAGAATATAAAGATATATTTGCCAATGATAAAGAAAAATTAACCCTCAAGCATAGAATAAAGCTTCCAGACAGTGTTGCAAATGAAATAATTCGCGAATCCGTATCTGGATTGTTCCAAAAAATTAGACTAGATGATCGTAAATTGAATCGACGATAAATTTCCTATCCCTCCGACTTCCATCAAATTCAGATTGACGAAGGAGATTGAATATCTCGACGATATTATAATATTATCGTAAAAGGTTAAGGTTCAAGTAGACAAATCTGAATGATGGTATAAAGCCCAATCCGGATAAGATTGAAGCGATAGCCTATTCCAAAGACAATTAAAGAAATTAATGTCTTAAGAAGACATCCTGTCAGCAGATATTAACAAACGTACCTATGCTATAGGAGCCGTACTGAGTCAACTCTGGGCACCTTGTACGGTTATCCAAATTGAAAACTAGCCAGGTGGAAAGAATATAATTTTGAATAAATTACAAGGATGGACCTGAAATCCATTGGTAAAACACTACAAGCAACATGTATTAGTTACGGATAAATATTCCAAAGATTTAGAAATAAATAACATAAGATCAGCATCGGGAAAATGAAAAGAATTTTGCATAACGAATGAAATCATGTTTAGTATTCAAAGACGAAAGAATAACATTTAATATGCGTATTGAACGAAGTGAATCTAAATTCAGACGTTTCCAATTTAGAATCCGAAAGGGATGCATGAACCAAATATTATTCGAAACAATAGTAAATACGCGTAAATGCCCGTCAATTTGCGAAACGAACAAGACCGGTTGAAAATTGTAAGGGGAAAATCTAATCATATCGACACAAAGGAAAACAATTGTCAAGTAGTGACCGAATTTAATAATTTCCTCACGAATGTGAACAACGTATTTTAAATAATTAACAACGTTACCCAAACGAATACTAAACTAGGTTAGGAATAATACAGGACAAGATATTTCATATAATCCGGGATCTCAATTAGAGGACAGGAAGGTTAAATGAAGACGTTTCTGTGGCGATCGATGGCCGTGAGTGAGGGATTAATACGTAATGTGCTCGACCATGCACGTAGCAGGTTCGCGTGGAATAACAACTCCGGCGGGAGATCGTCTTGCGGGGGCGTTAATTTCCTCTTCATAAATAAAACCCCGAAGAAAAGAAAAATGGCCAGAACGTTGATGAAACAATTTGCAATACACGCGGGTGACAGAAATTACAACACGTGTCAAATATACAATTTTATAGAAAACTCCACAGACTGGATTAATTAATAATTTGTTGCATATTGAGATTTGTAAATGTTTCATATTTGAACCTGAAGATGTTCCAAATCAGCAACATTTTACTCAAAATTAATTTCTGACAAAATTGGCTGCTTTATTCGATTTATAATTTAATACCAAAGATGAATTGCAATTGATTTCTGCAATCGAGTTTGAATGAGGAATATAGTGTTGACTACTTACCTCGCGTTCATCTCTGCTAGTTGGAGCCCCCTCGCTGGATGGTCACGGTACCTGCCGAGGGTCAACACCCTTCCTACGTGCTGAAGTACAGACCTTAGGGATTATCTCCCCGGCGCCATATGGAATAATAAAACTACATTAGATATATTATAACAATTGTTTTCGCTCTTATAAATTATAATAAGTATCTGTAAAATATGATATTGTAATATATAAAAATATATAACTTTACCTTCTAAATTAAATAAAGTATCAGTAAAAAGTCATAAATTGATTTCTTAATTTTTGCACAAATTCAAGGGTTTACATAATTTTTATATGGATTTTTACTGAATTAAAAACAGTCAAATAATCCTTTGTTTCCACCTTTAAATGTAATCCCAAATATTGGCACATTAGTTCGTTGCCCAAATGTAAATATTTAAATAAAATTGTAATACAGATTTATAAACTGATGATGACGTGTGTGTGTTGTGTCTTACTCACGTGCGCCACAACAAACCAGAAGATGCATCGTGTGAACAGAGTTATATATATCCCACGGCGTAAGGGATGCAGGTTTCCCTGCATTATCTTTGGCTACCTTCCGCATCCTTCCTATGCTATGACTCTAAAAATAAAAATAAAAGAATAGTTATTTTAGATGAAATTAGGAAAGGATCGAGAGAGGAATTGTGAAGTGCTTTCGTTCCTCAACATTTTACATAGACGACGGAAAGCTCTGTTTCTGAAGCCGCCCACTTTGCCTGTGGAAAAAGATGGTTATTAAAATTTTATGCAGACTGTTGGCGCTCAAACCATTTTTGTAGTATTAAATATTGTTTTTGTGTGTAGTATAAGTCAAATCATTACAATATATATATTTAAAACTATCCTAGCATTCATTCACGAATTACTGTCAGCATCCTAAAATACTTCTGCGGCTTTGTGCACAGAAATAAATTTTTCCAGCCTTTCCTTCTAACTTTAGCAAATAATCCCTTCGGTTACCTGAGTAGTTATAAATAGCTCCTTTAACAGGAATCTGTGGCGTTGGTAAAACCCCTACATCCCGGGAAAATGAATTAACTATTCCCTGCAACGATCCACGAAACCTGTGGCCATTTTAAGTACTTTATTATTACATAATAATATATATATATTTTTTTTTTGGTTGCCAAGGATTGACTTGCGGGTACACGTGGATTTATGAGCGATTATTAGAACCACCCTCACTAGCGACTCTGCCAGTTATCCTTCCAATGGTCGTAATAATTGTATGGCGACTCTGAAAGCAGATAATGATGGATAATGTGTTTACGCCCCAACTCTGGTGATTTTCCAACTGCAGAATTACTTTCTCAATTAAATTGCTCACTGTTTCAAAAACGACGGGGTGAATTACAATAAACGTGACATAGAAAATAACGTCTTGGAACGCACAAACTTGAAACTGAAACGTCACGTACGCTTTAAATTTAAATCTATCATTCGATTACGCCCATCAGACCGACTTTATGGTCTCCATCTCTCCTCAATCCTCTTATTTATTCTACCAATCTGATATGGCTTAATAAAACTTTAACCACTGGTTATATTTTCCATTTAATGCATGAGAATTTTTGTGTTAAGAATATTATATATAACTGACCTTTCTTCTTTATCCTGTAAATTAAGTTTCTACAGTAAAGACATTTTATTTTGTGAAAAGTCCACTTTGTGAAAGAAAGGAAAAGTATATATTGTAAATAATTTATTTAAAAAATTCTGTCTGTAATTTCCCAATAGTTTTCAAACGATAGGTGAACATCATTATATAAAACCTAAGATACAAGTTTGTAGTTTCCTTTTGCTTTTAATGTAGCTTTTCTCCAATCTCTCTCCCTGTCTGATGTGGAGTAAGTTTCCTATACCCTGTGTTGTGTGGGAGAGGGCAAGAATCGCTAATGAGTCCCCTGCCCTCTTTAAAACTCACCTCTTTTTTTTTTTCACTTGGAACAAACCAAGGTGATGACAGCTGTGTGTGGGAAAAGAGAGAGGGGGAGAAAAATATAACAAGGGTTGTGGAAGAGGAGAGAGAAGTATTTTCCTTTAATCACCAGGAGCGAGCTACAGGTAAACATCCCCCATAATAATAATTTGCTGAGGGAGGAAATTTCCACAGAGAATCCTGTATGTGTTAAAAATCTATATCTTGTATTAAATCTAAGAATATGTTTTAATTTTCATATTTATCAGTGCGTTTCATCTACGTGTTTTTCAACAATGAAGAACAAAATAAATATTATATAAAGACCTCAACATTCTGAATGAAAATTATAAAGAAAAATAGAATAAATAAACATGTGGTTTATGTTGAACAAGGTTCTTTAAAATAAAATGGGCATAACCAGAAATAACTAACGGAAATTTGGCCATAGAAGAAGCTTTTAAACATTGAGAAATTTATAAAATCAACTACATAAATGACAAGTTTATACAAACCAAAAAATACATAGATCTGCTGTTCAGTCATGTTGTAATTACTTTCTGTTCAAGAATAACTATTGTAAAGTAAGTTACCACAGATAAAAGACAGTATGTTTTATTCTCATCTCTATTAATTTATTAACCATACTTTAATCTACTATCACACTTCAGCTCTTATTGTTAATTGGAAACATTTCAAATTAATTGATTTATATATCTCAGAAAGTATTACATGTACACTGAGAATAAACGTACCTGACATTGGAGTGTGGGATAATACTCTAATTTTACTTTGTTTTTCTCTATCTACACTTTCAGAAATTTCATCGTCCTGTCGTTCTATATCAAAGTGTTATATTGTTTACCTCATCAGAGATATTCCTTCATCTCTTTTTCATATGAATGTGTTTGACTTTTCTGTTTGCAAGTACAACAATTTTGTTTGTCTTTATCTTTTTTATTATCAGTGTTCTTTTCTTGTTTATGTAGTTAATTTAATAAAATTCCTTCCTGTCTCTGCCCTCGTGCGACGATAAATATAAAACTACAGATGTCCCGTGGCGAGAGCGTAAGTTACCAACCACCGTTTTGATATTAAAATTATTTCGTTGGAAGCAAAGTTGCCACGGCAACGGCCACCCCCACTCCGCCTTTCCGTAATAAACACTCGAGTTCCTGCTGCTCTTTCATTTGAATGGTCTTGGAGGTATCGTTAACAGAGCGAGCTGCCTGCTGCAGATCGATATATCGAGTTGCCTGCCCTTTTGCAAGAACGTGCTTCAATTAGGCGTGCCAACCTGATAAACATCGCTCGTCACAGTCGTCTTGCCTGACGCCCTGTTATTTATCTAAATTCCGTATTATATTAGACAAACTTTTATTTATATTACCTAACTCAGGTTTACAAGTTAATCCCCACATTAAATAATTTTATTACAAATTACACTAGTCTCGCTTGACACCTTGTACATTCTTTACAAGAATTCCGCCATTAAAAAGCTCTCTGATATTTGGTGCGCAAGTAAGCAGCAACACATGGCAAAACAGCAAAGGTGGAAATCTCCGTATTTTTTAAAAAAACTTGCGTTTGTTTCACGCCTCCTAATTGAAGGTTTGTTTGTTTGTGTTTTTAATCCTGTCGACGTGCGCGCATTATTATTTATTATAATTATATTGGACGTGGGTTTAATGAGCGTACATGTAATGTTTGCGCAGCTCCGTCACCACGTGTGTAATATTAATCAGCCCTCCCGTCCGTGTGTGTTTGTTATGCGTCCCCAACCCTCTGTATTTATTTTCCGCTGTTTCCCCTCCAACAGCCAGAGTTTGTCTGTTAATGGCGGGGGCGGGGGGAATTAAATACGCCTCGGTTCCAGCGCTGCCTGCGATGACGTCACGTTGCATGTCGCTGTGGACACGACTGTACGTCTGACGTCATACAGCTAAATCTTAAACATAATATTACAATGTCAATTTATAAAAAAATCCACTCATCATATAAATAGTCATTTGTCACAATTATATGAAAATATTCGACTCCATTCCGCGTTATTTTCTTGTAACGCCCCTGCACTCCCTACCCCTAAGGGTGCTCCCCTCCTATGCCTAAACTGGTTGAAATAATACGCAAAGAACATGGGTACAAATACTATAAATCTAATTAACGCTGAAACATATTTATCAACGCAAATGTCGGCCGTGTTTCCATGTCCTAAAATTTGCATCCCCGTGGGAGTTAAATGGCTAGTTGAATGCCGTAATTAAATTCAGCGACATCCATAATTCTGGATTTGACTCCAATCTTGGTTGTATTCACGCTATTTTCTTGTAACAGTACTCACCCCCACCCCTAACGGTGTAGAAAACATCGGGAGAGATAATATCTACCTCATTCACGTGATAGACGTGTCTCACCCCCACAGTGTTTGTTTCCTGGTCGCAAGGAACACGTGGACGAAATTTGGCCAAATTTTCTCCACTGGTGTAGATTTGCATGAGGAACACACACTCGTACAGTCTATTTCCTTTTTTTTGTTTTTAGGGCAACAGGCTACAAGAGGGTGATCCACAATGGGCAACTCCCCTTTAATAGCATAGGAAGGGATCTGAAAGGGGGGATGCGGAAGGGTAGAGGAAGGTAGCCAAGGGTTAACTAGGGCCCCCGGGCTATATTTTAAGGATCCTACCCGGCATTCGCGTAAAGAAATGCAGGGAAAACCTTAGAAAAACCTGCATCGGGTAGGTCGGGCATTGGGTACTTGTCCCACGCCCTTCCGATAGCGGGAGAGGAGTTTGCTGTGGGGACGCAGCATTCCCTTCTCCGTGCCTAGACCAGTTTAGGAGGCAGCTGGCCGACTATTCCAATGGGAATAGCGAACAACTCTTACCGTATGCCAAAGTCTGCGACCCCGGAACATACACCTCTCAAAATTGGCCGAGATGCCTTAGTAGTCTATTTCTTTTTTTTTATTATTTTTTTTTTAGGGCAACAGGCTACATGAGGGTGATCCACATTGGGCAACTCCCCTTTAATAGCATAGGAAGGGATTAGAAAGGGGGGATGCGGAAGGGTAGAGGAAGGTAGCCAAGGGTTAACTAGGGCCCCCGGGCTATGGTTTAAGGATCCTACCCGGCATTCGCCTAAAGAAATGCAGGGAAAACCCTAGAAAAACCTGCATCGGCTTTATCAGAAGAAATATATTATATTTAGGTATTGTTATGACTGTGCAAGGTTATTCTTATAATTAATTAGATTCAAAAATATGTGGTCGATGTAATCATCACTCTGGCGATGACGACGTGGACGGGATTCAATTTTCCAGAGGGAAACTTTCCTGCGAGCGCCGTCTCTATCAAATAAATTCCAACCCTTAACAAAGTCTTAAGTATTTCAACAAGTTCCAAAGTCCTTTGTAACCAAATCCCTCCCGGCTTTTATCAAGTTGCTGTCCTTTCAAACAAAATCGTATATATATATATATATATTCTTTTCAGAGATTGTTTCCTTATACACAACGATGAAGATTTCCTCGCGAGCCTGAGGTGGCAACAATCACCTTCCACGTGACGTCAAAGTTCAAACAAATGTCCCTCAATTCTCGTCTCACAGATTTATTTTTGAGAAGCGTTCGGCAAGAAATCATTTCTACTGTTCTTCCAGAGTGTAAAAGACTCATTAATTGTTAATTTTTTTAATTCCGTGAATCTAGAAACGACGTTCCTGAGACAAACTTCAAATAGAGAAACAAAATTTAAATTTAAAGTGTACGTTATTTTCTAAGTCATGTATATTGTAATTCACCCTGTCGTTTTTAAAACAGTGAGCAATTTAATTGAAAAACTAATTATGCATTTGGAAAATTTTCGTTCAAGCCTCAAATCACAGTTAAATTTTAATTAAGCAATTCCGCTTACCCCTGAGACAATCCACATTCATTAATTAATCTTTACTTTATAATTTTTCCGTGTTTTCGCCCCGGATCTGCAGTGGACACAGACGGTAGCTGAGTCTTTCTAGAGACTCGTCTACAAGTATAACTCACCGTTGTGATGGCGCGACGTGTTTCAGCGTGCAACAGGACGTACTTTGGTGACGTAGGCAGGACGTACGAGCTGGAGATCCGCCGTCCGCGGGAGGACAGGCTGCCCTTCCTGTGCCACCTCAACTTCACGGCCGCCGGAGGAGACCTGGGCGACATCGTGCAGGTGAGACACTCGACCTGCAGGCCGTGCGTGCGTGCGTGCGCGTGTGTGTGTGTGTCACGCAAGTGTCTGTCGCAGCTGACCTTCGACACGTTCACCGTGGGCAAGTTCGTGTCGTTCACGAGCGACGGCTGTCCCGACGGTCACATGAGCATCCAGGAGAAAGGACGGCCTTCGACGGGCGGCCAGTGGTGCGGCAGTGCCTGGGGATACACTGTCTACTACAGCGAGACCCACTCAGTCAACCTCACCCTGCAGCTCTACAGGCTCTCGGAACAGGCAAGCAACATTCACTACAGGCAAACCGTTATTTTGAAATGTTAATTCCCCTCGCATGGCAGTGTTCGAGTTCCTTGCTTGTCACGTGGCCAGGTTTCACAAACTTGTTCAGGATGAGGAGATTAGCTACAAAATACCCAATTAACTGCCACCTTGCAGAAACGCTTTCAACTTGACTTGACTTGACGCTACACTTAGAGGCACGTGACGTCACTGAGACACTACATTGAATCAAATAACTCAACGTTATTAAAAGGAAAATTACGGGCAAAATGTTGAATATAATACTTTTATGTGCACGTGGTATCTTTGTTTGTCAGGGCATCGGCTACAACTTCGACTTCAAGCTGGCGTACAAGCTGGTGCGCGCCACCGAGGCCCGCGTGCGCTACGGCAACGCCAGCGGGAGCGCTACGGCGGCGTGGCGCGGCGACCTGGTGCCCGGCTCCTACTGCGACCGCGTTCTGGAGCGTTGCGACGCCAGAGCGTGCCGCGTGCAGTCACCCAACTACCCGGGCGTGTACCCGCGCAACGTGACGTGCTACTACCGCGTGGAGCAGCGCCACGCCCCCCGGGGGCGGCACGCCATGCTGGCCGTGCGCCAGCGCCACTCGCACAAGGTGCACATCAAGGACCAGGTGGCCGAGTACGACCGCACGCAGCGCGTCCTCAGGGTCTGGGACCAGTGCAACGTGGTGCAGGACTACCTCACCATCTACGACGGCGCCTCCACGGCGGCCCCCGTGCTGGTGCGACTGTGCGGCGGCGACGCCGTCCCCGACATCGTGAGCAGCGGCCCCAGCATGCTGCTCGAGTTTCACACGTCGCCCTTCGACAACCCCTTCCACCCCGTGCCACTCAGCTACCTGCCGGGCTTCGAGCTGGAGGTGCGCGTCCTGCACGTGGACGCCCGCTCGCACAGCTTCGTGCGCGACCACAACCACTGCGAGTTCCTGCTCACGAGCTTCGACGCGTCGTGGGGCGAGCTCCACAGCCCCCAGCACTCGCTGCCGCCCAACACGACGTGTCGCTACCACTTCCAGGGCCGGCGCCACGAGACCGTGTGGCTCGCCTTCCTCAAGTACCACCACGCCGACTGGGGCGACGCTTCCACGGCGGCCACGGCTGGCGGGGGCGGGGCGGCGGGCGGGGGCGGCGGCGACCCGCCCGGCGGCGGCCCCGGGGGCCACTGCATGCGCCTGTGGGACGGGCGGCTCGGGCCCGCGTCGGCCAACGAGAGCGGCCTGCTGCTGGGCGAGTTCTGCAAGGACGACGCCCCTCGGCTCTGCGACCACAGTCTGCTTAGCAACGCGACGCGCCACACCCGCCCCTGCACGCTGCCGCAGGAGAGCTACGCTTCCTCGGGGGCGGAACTCACCCTCGAGACGTTCCAGGCGAGCGCGCTCTTCCCGGTCAGTTTCGCCCTGCGCTACGAGTTCGTCGACACGACGCTAGAAGGCGCTCCCGGGGGCGGCACAGGAGGCTGCGACCGCGTCTTCAGGTCGTCGGCCACCAAGACGTCAGGGCGCTTCCAGTCCCCGCGCAGCGTCTTCTTCTACGGCAGGGGCGGCTCCAGGAACCTCACGTGCGTGCTCCGCTTCGAAGCCGCCCCCGGGGAGCGCGTCCGCCTCTCTTTGACGCGCGCTCGCTTCGGCGACCGCCCTTGCGCCACGCGCAGAGACCCGCGCACTCAGCGTTGGTCCTGCGACCGCCCCCGGAGCTCCGGCGCCGCCCTCGTGGCCGAGATCCGCGTCTCGGAGTTTCCTTGGCCCGGCGTCAAGCTGCAGCGTGACTGCCTGTGCTCACACGTAGGAGCATCGACGCCACCAGTCGTCGTGGACACGCTGACAGCCCCCAGCGTCGAGGTCAACCTCACCGTCGTCCTCATGAACATCACGCAGGACTTCCGCGACTTCTACTTCGAGGGCGAGTTCGAGTTCGTGAGCGCCGCTTCCGACGACGTGTGTCCGCCAGCCGCCGCGGACACGCGCCGCCTCCGGGGTTCCAGCGGCGAGATCAGCCTGCGAGGGCCGGCGCCGCAGGTACTCACTGACGACGCCCAGAGCGACGTCGCGCCGCCGCCGTGCGCGCACCTGCCGTGGCTCATCGAGCCCGAGGACGCCGCCAACTTCCTCTACCTCAAAGTGGCGGGCTTCGAGATGGCGCCCGCGAAGCGGCCGTGCGCGACGCGCAACAGGATCCTGGTGCACTCGGGGGCCGGGGGACGGCAGCCAAAGGTTATATGCCCTCTGGAGGCGGCCGACGACAACGACGTCGTGGAGGTGTTCTCCGACGGCTGGGACCACGACGGTGGCGTCGGGACGCTGCGGTCCGTGCACGCGAGGAGTCTCGTCGTCGAGTTCCTGGAGGCGGACGCGGGCAGCTACGTCGTCACGTGGATGGAAGTGTCGCGACGCCCGCTGCTGTCGGCGTCCAGCTACTTCGTCATGTCGTCGGCGTCGTCGCCAGAGTGCATCTACAGGTGAGCTTCGCGTCTTCCCTCGTGACCGTCCTCGTGGACGTCAGCCGCATTGGTCGTCTGTTGCCGTGTTGCAGATGTCCCGAGCTGAACGCGTGCATCAGCGCCGCGCTGTGGTGCGACGGCTTCAAGCACTGTCCGTCGGGCTTCGACGAGGACGCCGTCAACTGCGCCTACCAGCTGGCCGTGCCCGCGCTCTACGTGGCCATCGGCGGCGCCGCGATGGGCGTCCTGGTGCTGCTCGTGTGCCTCACCGTGTCCCTCAAGGTCGTGCACCGTCGCCGCGCGGAGCGCCACAAGCTCGCCGTCGCTTCACGCAACGTGTCCGCGGCCGTGGACGACGTCGCGGCGCCGCCCCCCAGGGCCGCGCACCGCCACCACCTGCGTCACCACCAGCACAACGGCGACGGCAAGCAGTTTCCCGGGGAGGCGCTCTTCCTGGACGGCGGCAAGGACAGTCTGTGTTGACACCGAGAGCAGCCTGTGGCCATGGAGACGACCGTGTGACGTCCTCGGACAAAAACCAACAAACCTTTTTTATTTAGACGGAAAACTTTAACAATTAGTATTAAAAGGGAAAATGGATTCCGCGACGCAATAACGACCGCTCGAGGACGGTGTTGCCGGTCGTTCCAGGCTACAGGTTTCCTTACCCCTGCTTTGCGAGTCAAAAATAAACTGTTCCCTGAGATAATGATAGATACAGACAAAAAAAGCTTTTATCTGTGAAAAATAAATTTCCTACAGAGTTGTAGAGTGAGTGACTGAGTGCTAGAATAATAATAATAATAATGAGCCGAAAAACTACTTACTTAGAGAGTTTAATTGATTGTGATAAAATGTTTTAAAGAAAAGTGTAAATATTGTGTGAGTGAACAAGGTACCTTGTGTCAAGGCGGCAATCAAACTTTAGGGTAAATTAATATTAAAACAAAGTGTATAAAATTAAATAAATTATTAATAAATAATCAATTTGGCTATCTTCAAGAGGAGAATAAAGTACAGAAACGTGTATATTGCATTTTGTAAAAAACACCATTAAGCTGTAAAAATAAAGGATAATCGTTAATTATGATATTTTATTAAAATTCCCACTTCTCAAAGTGAACGGAAACGGTTTCTAAACTGTCGATAGAAATGTGAAAACGTTGGCGACACTGCTTCAAATACGAAGCTCTTCTTCGCGCCGTCCAACGTTGTCACGTTGCTGCTGACGATGTGGCAACGTTCACGGCTTGACGGTAGGAATTCATGTTTACTACAATTACGTAAATTTCTAGTCAGTCCAAAAATGAAGCTGCAGAGAAAATATCTTAATATCACCTGAACATGTATTACTGGGTTCGTTCCCGTACAGCAGGCGAGGATACGTTACGAAGAATTTTTTAAAATAATTATCTTAATGAGCGACTGTGTATTTTCTTTTATAATTGCAGGAAATTTAGTAGAGTGTGAAAGTAAGATTGTAATCTAGACTTGCCGAGGAAGTCATTGATCGAGCACCGCCATCGTCATCACCATTATTATGTTTTTTTCCGCTTTCCCCAAAACACAGATTCATTAATTTTCGACCGATAATAAATTCGTCTTTATGGCCCGTAAATATTTGATTCCCTTTTTCGGTTTAGCCGCCGTCGAAACAGGACTGAATTTTGCATGAAATCGCAGTTTTCATCAATCATGGAACAAAGCCCTCGCTCGTCATTGCAATAAAGGTTTCATTTCCAATTACCGAAACCCGGATTTCACGATAAATATGTTCGTTGCCCGACGTTTATCAGTTTTCAAATTTATGGACTTGAGTCTCTTTATTGTACGTGAACAGACAGTCTTCAAGTGCAGTGAGAGAATTCACATTAGTGGCCAATCGGACAGTGAGGAGAACAAGACGGTTGCTAATTGCTCCTCATTTACACAAGAGTGCAGACACAAAGCCGGGAGCAATTAATTTTCCAAGACGAACGAGAAGCGCTTTGAGGCGCGCATTTCTCGTTGCGAATCTGCTCGTGCAAATATTTGATCGTTAAACGAGCAATTAAGCGGCGGATCCCAAACGAGTCTCCCCGCGATGACGTCACGCGCCTGAGGACTCGCGTCATTGATTACGCGAACGGACACTCTGATTGAATCCTCGTCGGGCGGGCGACCTTGGAAGGTAATATCTCTGACGAGAGCTGATTGCCAATTCCCGCAGACAGAGAGACGATAATTAGTTTAGGTCCGTCGCCGCGCAGAATGCTGAGCTCGTTACGTCACTTCCTCTTCTTTCATTAATTTCCCTCCTCCCTTCTTCAGCAGCGTACCAAGTTCGTTAACGTGACCTCATACAGAACGTCGACTTTCTGCACACCCTGTAGCATCGCCGCATTGTTGACGAATGTTGCCACGGCAACGGGCAGGAATCGTGATTAATATCTCCGAGGCATCGCAATTATCGGGTAAAGTTAATAGTTACGGTAAAGATTCCAAGATGGCGAAGGTCGCTGGCAGATATTAACATCCGCAAGCCTTTGTCAACTCTCGAAATTAAAAACTCTTGTGTTTACAGTGCGGCTTTTGTGTCACCTTCTGCAGAGAGTAATTAACTCTGCTCTAATTAAAATTATTCCGCGAGTGCGCGTAATGGAGACTAGGCGGCGTCCGAGCGCTCTCTCACGTGAACAGTGGTGACATTCGACAAGGTGACATCAAACTGCCATCAGCTTTGAGCATTATTTAAGCAGTCTTTCGACCCGTGAGAAGATGATTGCAACACATGCGGCACTCCCGTCGAGTGGATTGCCTACGTCGCAGGCGTTCCGCCTCTGTATTTTACATCACAAGCAAAGTGTGAGGTTGACGCTCTTCAAAATATATTATAATCAGAGGAAAATACAGTAAGCTGCGTTTCGGATTTTAATTAATACCAGCACGTTATGTGGTATTGAGAAGACGCTACAAACGTCACAGTCAAGTTATTTTATTGAAGGGAAAATGGACGGAAGGTTACTTTGAAATTATAATTTTTAAACAGATTATTTATTTTTCAAATTTTGTCTTTGTTGATTTTACGCCTCAGCTTTTATGACAAATGTTAATTTTTAAGGAAAGGGAAAAAAATTAATTTTAACTTACAATAACAAAAAAACTTAGTAATTTGAAAAGTTACATAAATCTGGTGGGAAACTATTATTTATAAAACGTTGAATTTTTGTGTTTTTTCAATTTTTTTACATTTAGTAAGTCGGAGTTTCTAAACGACGGTAACTCAGTTTCTTAAATCTTAATAAATAAATAAAACTTCAACACAAGTCAAAAATGTATAGACAAAAGAAATAAAATAATTTAAAAAGACGACGCTAAAAAATTGTAATTGCAAAAATTTGATTAAAAAAATCTAAAAACACTCAACATAAAGAAAATTAAAAATAAATTAAGCAATCACGTGGAAAACACTTTAAAGCAGTAATAAAAGTAAGAGAATGAATTTATTTATTGCGAATAAAACTGCAGAATGTGCAAGCGATTGATCGAGCAACGGCAACGTTGGTCAGAGACTCTCCTAGAGCACGGTTGTTGAAGGAGTTTTAATCAAGGAACATTAAAGCACGTGTTTCCTCTGGACGCAACGACGCTTTAGCGTGTCACACACAGCGTTGCCAAGGGTTGCCAACGTGACGTCACGATACAAAAAAGTGGCACTGCATAGCAACTTTCATTGGTTTACAATTTTATATAAAACTGTTTTTATTCGTGACAGCTACATCAAGTTATTACTTAACTTTTCCTCAATAAATTCTGTAAGATAGCAAATGCTGCCTCTTACTTGGATAATAAAAGTGCAACCAAATTAATGAAAGGAAAAGATCATATATAGGATTTTTTAAAGATAAAAAATTATTTATTACAATTTCTATTTACTTTAATTTTTTGTACATATTTTTATTTAAATGCCACATCTTTAAAGATTCTCATAACTGCAGGACCTCTAATGAAGAAATGCAAATGGTATAAACCTAGAGAAATGTGACGGTAAATTATATTTACATAGCAAGTTGTTTAGCGCTGCCCTGGAATTTCATTATAAAGAAAGGTTTCAACCTCAAAATTCTCCTTTTTTTTTTCGATTGGTTAAAGACCAGCCTCATCAACTTTATCATCTTATTATTATTACAAACGCTCCTCCGCATTCCTGCTCGGGCCTCAAACTTACGACGACAATAATATTAATGAGAAATTATTAAATAAAACTTACATTACAATATACATATATTACGTTCAGGACTCTATTATTTAATTGATGGCACGTTTGTCTTTTGGTAACGATAATCTACGGTGCTCTTGCCATCCGAGCTACCCTCAATGACGTGACGCGCACAGAGAAAATGCAACATTCTCCCCTTTGATTTATCTTAATTAAGCTGTGTGCAATTCGATCGGAGTCAGCCGTCATCGCAGGCGTGTGCTTTCTTTGCCCGTGACGTCACGACGTTGCCTGCAGTGTCCCAGAGTGCACAGAAGAGGTCGTCCTGTAACCTGTTCCCATTGCAAACACGCACAGACGAGAGAGCGAGCGGGAGTTGTAATCTCTGTGACTCGCGGCCCATTCCGAAGGTTAACAAGCCTTGCAACGGCACGCGCTGCGGAATGCGGCCTCAAAGGGATGCCTGATGGCGCTCTAGTGGGAGCGGCAGACACCAACGCCAACAGAATAGTTATATTATCCCGGGACTAAGAGTTGTCCGAGTGCTGAAGCCTCAATAATCCGCAGCCGTTTCCAAACGGCGAATGAAAACGTAACGCTGGCCATTTGTTAGGTTGGCAGGTGTGACGCTGTATCTCTGGCCTGAGTATTTACAATTATAAGCACAGTGGTTGGTCGCGAGGAACTCGTACACGTGTGCCGAGCACGCGTCGTCATTTACGAACACAAATGAAATCTCGTTCTCACTTACACGTAAAACGGTTCGT
The DNA here is from genome assembly GCA_037074705.1 of Zhengitettix transpicula. Lineage (NCBI taxonomy): Eukaryota > Metazoa > Arthropoda > Insecta > Orthoptera > Tetrigidae > Zhengitettix > Zhengitettix transpicula. The sequence goes on along the minus strand of CM073596.1, from coordinate 75,911,340 downwards.
TTAAAATAATGCAAACACAAGGAAAATAAATACGCCTTTCATTACGTGACTATAATTTGCATTCTTTGAAGAAAAACACAATATTCAAAAGAATATTCATTAGACGGAAATACAGATTTCATTGGAAGTGAATGTAAACAGAAAACCTTAACAGTGATTCAATTTAATTATTATTATTGTAAGAATCCAAGGAGACAATAAACACGATAACAAAACTTATTTAAACACACACGACGGACTTTTCTGTGTAATGTTGGCAGTACTTGACACTTTGATATTAGATTCACGTTCTCTAATCCTAGAGTTTCAAATACAAAGAATGTCCAATCGACGCGACGTGACCAAGCATCGTGCCTTTATAACCGCGAGCAGCCGGGATTCGGTTCTTGCTACTTAATAGGATTATGCCTGGAGAACTATTTGTCAGGCTTAGCGCCAGACACCTGCGCTTCCAACGACGAGTCCAACAATCGGCCTTGCTTCAAGTGTAACCACAATTCCCTGTAAAACACACGAATGCATTCGCTTTTAAAGGCGTAACTCCATCTACTTCCTTCAGGCAGACGCTGCAATCGTCAAATTCGTGTTTTCTGACTGGCAATTTTATCTCGGTTGGCGACGTCACAATGCGTCGCGTTTCCCCGACAACCACTTTCGGTCGCGAGCGAGATGGCGACGCTGCTGCTGCTGCTGGCGACGCTGCTGACGGCGACGGCGGCGACGCGGCTGCTGGTGACGCAGGCCAGGAGCGGCCACCGCGTGCGGCGGGTCTTCAACGGCTTCGAGACGCTGCTGGGGGAGTTCCCGTTCTGCGTGCTCGCGACCGTGTGGACCCGCGCCGTCAACATCAACTGCTCGGGGACGCTCGTCAACGCCCAGCACGTGCTGACGGCGGCGCACTGCCACGGCGACGACGGTAACGCGTCCCGCAGCCCTCGGCCCGGCCCGGCCCGACCTCACTCGTGCTGTGCTTCGCAGGCCTGGTCCTGGCCGGCAACGTCAAGTTCGACTCGCGGCGGGACCTGGCGGCGTCCTGGGTGCAGAAGGACCACATCCGGCAGTTCCTCCTGTACGACCAGGACGGCGCCGACTCCCACCACGACATCATGCTGGTCAGGCTGAAGCGCGGCTTCCAGCTCAACTTCTTCGTCAACAAGGTGGCTCTGGCGGCCGAGGACAGGTAAGTCCCGCGACGCGTGGGCGGTCTGCGGGCGACAGCTACAGCACACTCTGCGGCTCTGTGCAGCCTGAGCGCCAGCTGGGAGGCCGTGGGCACGTTCGTGGGCTTCGGCACGAGCGGCTCCGCGCCCGCCAGCCTGTCTCTGCAGAGGAAGATGGCGGTCTCGGTCAGACCCGTGCTCAAGCTCAACTTCGCCCTGGCGGCCGCGGACGTCGCCAAGAGGTGGGTGAGTCCCTGCTGCGGAAGCCGCGTCCAGGGCCGCAGCTGACCGCGAGCTGCTTGCAGGTCCGCGTGCCACGGCGACTCCGGAGGACCTCTGGTGGTGGACGGCGAGCTGTACGGCATCCTGAGCGGGGGCGCGCCCCTGGACCCGCAGCTGCCCTGCGGCCCCAACCAGCAGAACGTGTTCATGTTCGTCGGCTACTACAGGAACTGGATCCAAGCCACGTCCTCGCAGCGGCGGCCGCTCCTCTGCCGCGCTTCGCTACTCCTAGCACCACTGCTGCTCGCCCACTCTCTGTAGAAACTAAACTGTCACTCGGCTTCACTCGGAATCACAAATATATCTGCACGTACACTTATGTGGCTCGGTGTAACATTGTGTTACTTGACTTCCCTGTAGCTTCAGGATGTACAAATCATCCTTGAACGCCTGAAACAGGCAGACGTCGACATCGCTGACAATTTACACGCGCGTTTCGACGGATGTTTTTATCTGACGGCGAAGGCGTGGAATATTCATGCGGGTTAAGTTGCTGTTGCTGAATATTCAGGCGGCCTCCGTGTCCCCGGGGGCGGAGGGATAATGCAAACTTGCCCGCCCCCGCCCCCGGGACGCTGCAGTGTGGCCAACCGCGCTCTTGACTGCATTGCGATGCAGGGGGCTGTCGCAACTCTGCTTTAAAGACAATTTCGAGTAGAAAAATTATTTTTAATTTACGGTTTTCTCGCAACGTGGCAACGTCGGATGGACAAGACAAATTAAAATCAATTCAAAGGTGTTGCTTTTAAAAATTAAACCTACAAAGCTGAATTGCGGCGTGACGCGGGGTTGAGAGGGTTGGTTCCATGATCAAAGGCAGGCTTTCGGCTCTGCTTCCGGGGGATCAAAGGCAAACTTTCCTCTCTTTTTGATTTATATATTTTTCCTCGCCCGTGCTACACTCCGCAGTCGGCGCGAGTCACGGAAAAAGAGAATAAAAAGAAACATTTATAAACAATTAAATGCATGGGACAAAGTAAGCAAACGTTCTCATCTGTTCCAGACGTCTATTATCTTTGCCGTCGCATTCTCATTCTCGTTATTGTTAATTAATTTAATCAATTTCACTCGTAACGGTTCTGTTTCTTTACGTATCACAGTCGCGGACGGCAAAGCATTTCTCTCAACAGGCAAAGTATATTATTGAAAAATGGACCCAGGAAGGAACTCAAAGAGGTTTCCGTTGTCTTGTTTTCTTTGTTGTTTCATTAACACTTGAATAAAATGAGAATTGTTGCACAGAACATACGTGCAGGATGGGAAATTGGACAGAAACCAACCTCGACTTTCTCTTACGCCCGCTTATTTTCTTCAGAGACATTTGTCAGTCCGACGAGAAAGGCTGTAGTCGCCGATGACGGTAGTCACTCTCGAACTCGTTGCCCCCATGACGACGTGGCGCCGCCCACGTCACAGTCACGGCTTCGACTCTCCCTCACACCCGTGATCGCTGGAGATGGTCTCCTTCTTATTCTGCATTACTTTGGAGCCATTTACATTTATATTAAAGCATCTCTGACCACGATGCTGTTGTCCCTCGGTGCGTCTCTTCCATAAATCTCTGTGCGGGGACGCGAATTAAATTTCTTGAACTAACAACTGTACTCAAGTTTCAGTGACGTTTCTTTATTTTTTATAAATACTGGTGTTAAATAAATAAAATGCGTCCTTGGATCAAATTTGGTTTTTTAATTAACATATTTCGTTGTTAAAATGGAGAATACTTTTAATGGTAAGTTTACGTATTAATACAGACCAAGTTCATGAATTCAAAATAACGTGAGCATTTACCGTGAACGTGACGTCAGCGTCGTGCGTACAGCAGTCTGGCAACAGCGCCTCTCTACAGACTTGCAATTTCGGCGTTTCTTTTAGCAGAAGAAAAATTTCAACTTTTTTCGCTAAGGTGAAATTCTTGAAAAACCCTTACTGCGACATGTTACAGGCGTAACGACGTATTCCTGTTGTGTTTGTCACTGAATTTAATTAAAAACTATGGCCATTTAAAGTCTGTGCCGGGGACACGGCAAAGTTTTAATTGTGTTGCGATCGAGGGTTGTTTTCAAGCAGACAAGGGTTGTCCGACGTCAGGGGAACACGAGGATTCTGCCGGCAGATCGATACGTCAAATCCACAGCTGTTGGTATCGAGCGTGATGACGTCAGAGCAAAGCACGTGTCTCCAGGTTAGGGAATTATTAACATTGTACATGAGGCGACTCTGTGCGGATGATTACAAGTTAAATTGCAACACACCTTCCCCTTAATTAAAGCTATTTCAGGTTGTGCCGGCAACTGGGATTCGCCTGAATGTGATGCACGACGAACCCCAGGAAACCTGCATCGGGAATTGTCGACTGTTCCAAAACAGGGAGAGAGGAGGTTGCCCTCTCCTCGGAACACAGAGATGTCAAAACAGTGAGTAGAACCAAACCAATAAAGTATTTTTTCTAGGTTACGTGAATGTCAAATGTAGACGTGTTAATTGACAGTTTTCAATCTTTTTGATTACAGTTAAACCTGACGAGGTCGACGAAACGTTGTTTAATAATTTCTTTTTTGGCTTACGTTTATTTAATCATTGCCACGTCCCTTTTACTTGAATTCGTGCTGCGACACGAGCACTGCTGAGGTCGCAAATGGAGAGATGAAACTGTATTTATCGTACACTTTATGTGGAAATTAATGACAACCAAAAGTAATTAAAATGTGCAATTCTCACATTCAAATAAAAAGATTTAACAGTAATCCGCGTTATTGTGGCCATTGAAACGGTGTTAATATTTTAGTGTCGGGTCTAAGTGCTATTGTGAGGACTAACCCGTGTAGATGTAGATGATGGAATATTAACACAGAGCTGGGCCATGGCCGTGCACATCCCCCGGGGTCCTGAATAAGTGACCGTGCCGCAGCGCGGCGCAGGGCAGCCAACTTGACAGAAAACACCGACTATTGCTAGTTCCCAAGATGTTGTGGGCCCCACCCCCACGGGTGTCAAACATGACATTTGCGTAATATCCCTGTGTATAATCGCACGTTTCACAATTCAGCCCAAAGTTGAGCATGTTGCATAATTTTGATGGTTGTGTTTTTGCAACTACCTCACGCATGACACAGTGCTTCCGAGCTTGTTGACGTTCTCCACTGCTGTCTGCAGCCTGTGTGGCGCTGCGACCTGATTGGCCGCTGAGGAACGCCTGGCATGTGTCCTGGACGCTGCGGTCAGGCCATCCTCAGCGGCCAATCAGGTCGCAGCGCCACACAGGCTGCAGACAGCAGTGGAGAACGACAACGTCGAGAAATCTGAACCTGGTGCGTAACCGTGAAACATTTTTAAACATATAAAGTGTTACATTAGCAGACGACATCATAATATACATATATATGTCACATGTAATGTATCAACATTTAAATTCGAGATTAATTACACTGTGACCAAGAAGATATATTCACTGATCATCAACATGAAAATAAAATCAAAACAAACCTTTCTTCCACTCACACAGCCTGAAGATGTTCCAAATATGTACAGAAACGTTTTCGTGTTGTTAATTATAGGTTTTATGATTAATAACTATTTTAAATTATAAAAATCGTCTGTTAACGGCCACTAATATTGCAATGTGAAGAGCTGACAACTTGCAGAAAAACAAAATAAATTATTGCTTTTAAAATAAATAAAGAATATTTATACAGATCAAAACATCAGTTTTTTAAAAACATATATGTGTCCCGTCCGTAACTTGTATTGGTTTCCCTCCCTCTTGATTAATTTGGTTTTATGGTTGACGTGAATAAGAAAGACGTTAAAGGGTAACGTAAATACCACACAACAAAGAGCGACAACACTCAAAAGCGACGAGAAAGGGACAGAAGACAATAAGGGAGTAACGACAATGAGAAAAACAATAAGGGATTGTTGAGTTTCGTAATATCTCTTGCAGGAGTTGTAAGTTGATTAAACACACTGACAAATATAACCCCGGATTTGACTCCAATGTGTTTGCGTTATTTTTATGTAATGCCATTCCACCCCAACACTTAAGGGTGCTCCCCTCCCATGCCGAAAGGGGTTGAAATTATACACAAACATCATCAGTAAAAATAGAATCAATATAATTAACCCTGAAAATTCCCTCTGGAGGTTAAATTTTCCTCTAACGAACCTCCGCTAAGGGTTACTCAGATAAGATCCACAAAGAACACGTGCACGAAGCATCATTTTTATTTCTAAGATAAAGTCGACACCGAGTGTTGAGACGTGAATTCCGTGTAGTTGCTTGTGCAGGTTTCCTACGATCACATCACATGTCATGTTCTTGTTTTTATCAATTCAATTTTCATTTTCACAATTAAAGAGTTGTTGTGCATTTATGGGGGTGTTAAAGATTGGAATATGAAACATGTTACGTAATTAGAATAGACTTTATGGAATTGTTCACACAATAAACTTATTCGTTGCTTTGGAAATGTTTTAACTGACATGTGATAAGAATAAAAACTATTTGTTCCACACGTGCTGAAGGTAAATGACTGAGGTATGGAAACTAATTTCGCCTATTTGTAGATCGCACACTGCTACAGTGTGATACAAAAGCGACTTAATTCTTCACCCACAAGGATTATTATTATCAATGTCGTAATGTCTCCCACGTTGTGGCGATTATATTCACTATAATTTGTTAAGATTAGGATAAATGTCGTGGAAGAAGGACGTTTTTTGGCCTTTCCCGGCTACATGTGGGTTTAAGGGAAGGTCGAGACGTTACTCCCTGTAATGAAGATCATATCCCATTGTTGGAAGACGTACAACAAGTGTTTCAGAAATTGATGAAAGAGCGGGCACAAGAAGAACGTTCAGGGGCTGACTGCAGAAAAATACTTTAAATGTGAAGAATTCGTACGTGTTCTTCCAAATATGAATTACATAAATGCATATGGGGAAAATCATGCTGTTACATTTGTAGCCTTGTGGCAATTCAGGTTCCTCAAGACAAGGAGCTATTCATCTGCTTTAAAGTTACAAGGAAATACAGACAAAGCTGTAACCATTAAGTCTCGATATTTCGGTTTCGCAATCTCACTCATCCATGCCAAATATTACGCAATATTCCGTCCGAAATAAGAAATGGGATTTTTTAAACATCGACAATGTTGTGAATATGGAGCGTGGTAAGTTAGTCCATGATGAACAGAGACATGTTGGGCGACTTCTAAGTTCACTTTGACATCGTTCATGTAACGCCTACACAAATGTTGCAAATCAGAATCACAAAAACTTAACAACTGAGGGAGTGTCCCCTTTTCTTTAAGGTGAGGGTCCGACCGTGGCACTCGACATCCCTATAATTCCTTACACATTACAGTATGAGTAAAACTGCTCATGTCTCACCTTCGTGACAACACTCAATTAAGTATGGAACCTATAAGCGAATACTTGACAATACATAAATTTAAAGTTAATTAATCTAAAACAAATTAGTCTTTTGGTTACAAAAAATTGGTTGTGTCATATCTATGCTCAGATGTGAAAATTGTTAATTCCTGTATATTCAAATAGAAAATAGTAATTTATTATTTGAATATACAGGAATTTTATTGTATTAACAAGTGCATAATAAAAAAAAGTCAATAGTAATGTATTTGCTCTAAAAATACTATCTAATGTAACTCAAAAGGAGTATAATATATCCACATATTTGTTACGGAATTCAAATCCGCATCTCAATATATTGACACACTCTTGATTGCAGAACAAAACTTTATCAGACAATTTATGGTTTCAACATACTTGATATCTTAAAGGAATCTAAAATATAGCCATATTATGGTAAGATGATGATAAGTTAAAAATGATTTAACAAATTTTATTTTTGTGTTCACTTTTAAATTAAAAACAGAAGTAAAGATGAAAAACAATATAATGTCATGTATAAAACTTCAATGACAGAACAAACTAGACAGTTGTGGGGGGGGGGGGGGGGAAATGAAGGGTTGTGATTTGAAAAAAACATTTTCACCTTGGCAAATCACAGTTCAAGTCTGCTATGATGTAAGCAACTGCAGTCCAGAGTGATCAACGGCCATCGTGTCACCGTTGCAGTGGTGGAACCACCGTTAAGGAGGCTCGATCCCCATCCTAGTCCGGCCCTCCGTCTTCTGGTGTTGAATACTGAGTGGCTTCAGCAGTCTACATCCAAACACAACACAACTATGTTAAAATTATGTAATAAAGTTTTAATTTTTAATTACAGAAAAAATACTGTCTCAAATTTTTTTATCACAATGAATTTTTTTCCAAGAACAGCTTAAGAGAAACACTAGAAATTATGTCACTCACCTCAGAACTTCCTGCAGGATGCAGCCTGCGTCATGAGAACCAGAAAAGCCTTCGTCAGATTCCCAAACAAAGTAAAGTTTATGTGTGTCCTTTGCATGAGCAGAAACATACGTCTGCTGCTGTCCAAAGAATAGGAAAGAAAGAGTTTTTATAAATGTCCCTCAATTCTCGTCTCACAGATTTATTTTTGAGAAGCGTTCGGCAAGAAATCCTTTCTACTGTTCTTCCAGAGTGTAAAAGTCTCATTAATTGTTAATTTTTTAAAATTCCGTTAAATCTAGAAACGACGTTGGTGAGACAAACTTCAAATAGAGAAACAAAATTTAAAGCGTACGTGACGTTTCAGTTTCAGTTTTAGTTTGTGCGTTCCAAGACGTTATTTTCTGTCATGTATATTGTAATTGACCCCGTCGTTTTTAAAACAGTGAGAAATTTAATTGAAAAACTAATTCTGCATTTGGAAAATCTTCGTTCAAGCCTCAAATCACCAGAGTTGGGGCGTAAACACATTTGAACCATCTGTCGCTCAATTATCCATCATTATCTGCTTTTAGAGGCACTTTCTTCCAAAGTCGCCGGGAATTAATGGGACATACAATTATTATTTGACCAGGACTTGGAAGGACGGCGACGTTACAACAGCGACATTTATAAATTCATCATTTTTAGATTATCGTCGAAGTTATGGGGACAACACACAGGTTGGTCCTCTTGACCCTCGACACAACTAAAGTTAGGCCAAGTGAAAGGAGGTAATTATCAGGATTTATTTTTGAATTAAGGTCGTGTTTGAAATCCTCATCACAATTATGACTACCATTGTTGTGAGTTTATATGCCTGTTTGAAGGTGCCTGAAAGAAGGTGGGAGTACAGAAATTAAGGAAATGGTGTCTAAAAGTAAATTGGTCGTTGAGAGAAGAACAACAGTATTACAATGTTCACTGAATAAGTGTGGTAAAAAAGCAAGAGTGTGTTTTACATTACTCAACACAGGTGAATGTACAGTAACTGCTTGAGGCAACAACTGCTGCCATAAAAAATAACAAACCTCATGTCTAAGTAGATGCAAACACTGATGTAACAACATATAGGGGAGGCACTAATTATGAAAGTCATTCAGCAATACCAATAAGGATCTTAGCAAACCTCTTCATACAATTAAATCACACTGTGCTACAAATATCAATTTTCCTAATTAAAACTCTCCCCGAGGCTAATTCCACATTCCATTTGAAGTCGAGGAAGAATAGAAATGTTTCTCATAAACCTACAAAAGAAATGAGTAAGGCTTAGGGAGTTGTGGTTTATAAGATACATGAGCTCAGGCTCCTGACATCAGACATAAATTAAGAAGGTTAGCTACGAAAAATAGAACAGAACATAATGACAAAATAATAATCTGCTCAGAAAAGAGACTAATCATGAAAATGTTTGGCAGTGTTCGTGCTCATGGTTCTTCATCATACACAATATTAACGCAACTTTACTTTTTGCACTATTTGAGTTAGTCAGGTTTGTTTATAACGAATGTAATATTAGGATGGACATTTAAACACACTTTTGATTTTTGAACTTGCCTCCAATCATCTCCCATAACATCGCGCTCGCTATTCCTTCAGTCAGCACTTGAGAATTTCAAAAAACCACACAACGTTTCGTTTCCCTTTCCTCAAGTGCACTTGCTCAGAGTGGTGTTTATATTATCACTTTTTTGTCTTCACTGAAGAATTTTGTCGAAAGACGAATTTCAGTTATTTTGAAATGTTAATTCCCCTCGCATGGCAGTTTTCGTGTTCCTTGCCTGTCACGTGGCCAGGTTTCACAAAGTTGTTCAGGATGAGGACATTAGCTAGTTAAATAAAATATTTCATTCAAGATTATATAGAGCAGACTCTGCACCTCTTTGTTTTGTACTGATATATAAACGCTGTGACCTCAGCCCAGACCAGTTCCAGTCTTGATGTCACTGCGTCCACACACATTGCAATAAAAATCTTTTAAAAACTAAGTTGAGAAAGCAATTTACATAATTAGCTACAAAATGCCCATTTAACTGCCACCTTGCAGAGACTTGACGCTACACTTAGAGGCACGTGACGTCACTGAGACACTACATTGAATCAAATAACTCAACGTTATTAAAAGGAAAATTACGGGCAAAATGTTATTTGTCAGGGCATCGACTTCAAGCTGGTGCGCGCCACCGAGGCCCGCGTGCGCTACGGCAACGCCAGCGGGAGCGCTACGGAGGCGTGGCGACCTGGTGCCCGGCTGTAAATTATATTAAATATAATAAAATACTTTTCAGTTGATAATGTTTCTGGCCATGTTTTCTGAGTATAATTTCAACCCCTTAGAGCGTGTGAAAGGAGCACCCTTAGGGGTGGGTGAGATTAATAATGTCAATTCTTTGTACATTTATTTATCCGGAAATTACTTGTAAATTGTAATCGCAGAGTAAATTTCCCTGGGAGGGAAACTTTTGTCTTGCACAATAAATCTTTGTCTTTTTCATATTTTAGAAGGAGTTGTGTTGTGACGTCGCTGACCGAGGGATCTTATTTCATTCTCCAACATCATGTTTACGTTTATAATCTTCATCAGCACTTGACAGTAAAACAATTGGAATACGTTTAGAAGAACCTACGTGAATGAATGGTCCTTATTTGAATTTCTCCTCTTAATTTGCGTTAAAAAATCAGACAACGAAAATAAAGGACAATTGATGGAAGGTGCATTTTGAAAACTATGTGAAATAAACATTAACTATGTGGAGGCGATTAAAGATTCAGCAGGATATATATCTTCGAAATTAAAAATATCACAATTAACCAAATGTGAATTGTATTGATATAATCAATTAAACAGAAAAATTTCGAAATGAGAGAAACCAATGGTAACAGTTTTTTACTTACAAATTTCTAAACCAATATAATTTTTCTTAATGTCAGTTTTTATTTAATGAATAAGAAAGAAAGACGACAGCGAATGCAGACAAAAAAGGGTAATATAAATGTTTAGGATTGGTACTGTACTGTAGTGGAGGGGAGGCCAGATGGCCAGACCCTATTGTTTTGGAGTCAGGTAGAAAAAGTACCGTAAGATTTGAGGAAGCGAGTAGTGGTCAGCTAGGCAGTGTAGCACAAGCTTTCTGTGGAATAAATACGCACAATATTAAAACTCTATCTACAATTTCTATTATTTTTCCCTACCAATATTTCCGGCAGTTTTCTAGTTAACTATAACGTTAACAATAAACACCACACATCGTTTCCTTTCGTCAGGTGCTAAGAACTCACGTTTAACAAAGCAATTTTTGACCTAAGTCGCGAGGACCTCCAATTCATAATTGTGAGTAAATGGGCCATAAACATTGCCCCACCCCCGAAGACGACCATGTGACCAGGACTAGCTTTGTTCACCAGTAGTGAGGATGAATATCAAGCAGGTAAGTTGTGTCCGTAAGCAAATCCCAGAGCGACATTTGTAATTAATACTTTTTATCAGAATGACGCTTAAATACAATTAACAAGATTTCTAGAAGAAAAATTAGATTAATAATTTCCTATCATAGTTTGAACTTTGTCTAATCATATTTCGATTCTAACGGGAAGTAAGGAAAAGGAAAGTAATGTGAATAATTAGGCAGTTAACAGACAAAAATATGTGTTAAATAAATACAACTCAACGTTGTGTGGTGTTTACTGGTTATTTATCTAATTACAATAGTTTTAACAGAGGCGTTTTCTAATAATTTCCAATAAAAAGTTATTAATACAATAAACCATTAGAATTTGTAATAACATTTTATAAATTCATCATTTTTAGATTACCATCAAAGGTTTACAAAGTTATGGGGACAACACAATTGTTGGTCCTCTTGACCCTCGACACAACGTTTTCGGTGAGTAATTATCTATGTAGTTAAAATGTAAGAAATATTCCGATTTTGCTCATTACAGTTAAAGAATTCAGTCAAAATGCTCGCGTAATTTCAAATTAGAATAATGTCGGTTGGGTAAAGTTAGGGGGTAATTATCAGGATTCATTTTTGAATTAAGGTCGTGTTTGAAATCCTCATCACAATTATGACTACCATTGTTGTGAGTTTATATGCCTCGTTGCTCACAGAAGGTGCATTATGAAGAAATTAAGGAAATTGGACAACATAATATAAATGTGATGTTTCTGATGTCAAACAAGGGAAAGAATTTGGGGAGGGAATAAGACATAAAAAGTGGAATAATAGCATTTTGTAAGAACATGTTATTTGCTCTAAACTCTCATTTGTTTATGTAGTGATTATAATATATATATATATATATATATATATATATATATATATTAGTTTAGGGCAACAGGCTACATGAGGGTGATCCACATTTGGCAACTCCCCTTTAATAGCATAGGAAGGGATTTGAAATGGGGGATGCGGATGGGTAGAGGAAGGTAGCCAAGGGTTACTAGGGCCCCCGGGCTATATTTTAAGGATCCTACCCGGCATTCGCCTATAGAAATGCAGGGAAAACCTTAGAAAAACCTGCATCGGGTAGGTCGGGCATTGGGTACTTGTCCCACGCCCTTCCGATAGCGGGAGAGGAGTTTGCTGTGGGGACGCAGCATTCCCTTCTCCGTGCCTCGACCAGTTTGTGCTGAGTGATGAATTTTCCCACTTGCAGCCACCAGGCAAGCTCTGCTCCCTGAAGGGACAGGACCTCGTGTCCTCAATGCCGATGTGGAGATTATTTTTAACAACTCAGATAGATGGTTACCGGTAAATTAATTTTCTTTAAGATTTTAATAATCGTGTGTGATTGAAGCAATTTATTTCTTTTTTCTGGGTTGTGCAATGTGGACATTACATATATTTTACTGCCTAGATAAATCCTGAGCTTGCATTCCATGTTGCTATTTGTAACCAGATAATTTCTGTTGATAATTTTGTAATCAAAATGAATTAATGTGTGTTATTTTTGGTAGTGTGTTGACACAATGAATTTATACTTGTGTCACATTTTTCAGATCGATGACGAAGAAGTCATCCTTCGGCGTGTTGTTGGTGCAGAGGAGGATCAATATTACCTTAATAAGAAGGTAGTCGCAAAGTCTTATGTGATGAACCTACTTGAATCTGCAGGATTTTCACGTTCAAATCCGTACTACATTGTGAATCAAGAAAAAGTAAGTACATGTACAGTTTTATTTAGGATTGCTATTCATTATTAGAACAAGGTAGATAAATCTCATTTATGTGGCAAATTTTGATTGTGGTTTATGCCAAATCTATTTGGAACCTATATTTAAGGTGTTCTGTGGTCAGTAGTATTGGTGAAAATTTTCAAAGTATTCATGCTCTTAATCTCGTAAATTTTGCTAATTGAAGACAAATTATACAGATCCAATTGCTGTTATCATTAATACTTTGCTTAATAGATAAGTAATGCTTTTTGAATTAAGTTTTTGCTAAATTTTCAATTTGTGCTATATATTACGTTGGCTGAAGTATGTGAGATTAAAACTATTTCTGGTATCCTTCGATCTTTCATATTTCTGGTATGATTGGGATTTGTTTGTAGTTTCTCCTTGGAAACGGTAAATATGAATCTTTACATGTAATCCAGTGATTGTTGTAAGGTAATAATTAAATGGTTCTTTCCTCTACTTCATTATTTAGATCCAACAAATAGCCACTGCTCCCGATTCTCACAGGCTCAGGCTTCTTCTACAAGTGGCTGGAATGAGGGCATATGATGATTTCTTAAAAGGTTTGTTTATCTGAAAATATCTTGTGATGATTCTTTATTTGAATGATAGAACATTGTCTGAAGAAGTTGGAAGAACTGAGAGAGTATCACAAATGGGACAAGATGAGACGATCTGTGGAGTACACAATTCATGATCGTGAACTGAAGGATAAAGAAGAACAACTAAAAAATGTAGGCGTCAATTCATGGTCTTTATTTGCATTTTTCAAGATTAAGGACCTAAGATTAATATTAAAACCATTTGTGGAGTTGGAATATGATTTCGTCACCAAACAATAATTTAATGAAATGTCCATTTGTCAAACTTGCAACTAAATACTTTGGTATAAAAGGTTATGGAACTCAAATAATTTAAAATTGGTCTTCTTACATTATGTTCATATCATTAATTCATTGTTTAAATGTGTTATATGCAAATTAAAATTTTAGTCCATGATTTTGTAGCCAGAAAAAGTGATTGTCTTTAAAATAAATCTCATTAGTGGATATTTTGAATTAATTTTCATTGCTGTCTTTTAAGATGGGAAAACAACAGTAAATGTCTGACAATAAACAGAAAAACTGAGCAATGAACTGTAATGTGTGTATTTTGGTTTAGTTTTGCTTTGTCTCGAAAGAGTTGTTTGCTGTGGTTTGGATAATTTGAAATCGTGCACGTGCGTGGGGGTGGAGGAGATAAATATTTTCATCCTAGTAATTTTCGTGTCCTGTCTCGATTGTTGGCCTCAACATGACAGAATAGTTGGCCATTGTTGACTACGGAACTGCAGCTGCATGCTATAACTCTTCTAACAATAGAAGAATCAGTGAAACTGACATTTCGACGAAGTTTTCTAATAATGAAAAAAGTAAAAGAATGGGAGGCTATAATAAGATAAGCTTCTGAAACTGAGACAGTTGTTCTGCGCTCACCGCAGCTGGTGGATGTGATTATGAGAGACTCCGTATTGCGTTACGTGTATACGTTTTAAGTGTCAGCGATCTACAAATCTCATGAATTCTGCTGTAAAGTTTTCCAAGTTGTTGTCTCTGATATAGTCCGAGGCAGAATCGTCGTGAGAAAGGGGCCACAATTTGTTAGTGAAGAGTTCATCGAAGCCACACAATTTAGTATGATGGCGTGCAAGCAATCATCCCAGAGGCCAACGCCTTAGCCAGTGGTCAACCACTGAGTTGACACCTTGTAATGGTCCTGACTAATGTCATCACTGCACTTAACCCGTTCTGCCGGCTGTGAGATACGGAGACGTCGGTACAAGAGCTACAGCAAGCAACACAACACAGAATAGCAGTACTTATTTGGTATGGGCAGCAGATCTCTTCTACATAAAAACCACAGGTGCCTGAGATAAGAGTTTTTCATGCTTAACTGTAATAAACTTATTACAAATTCTTTAATGGTCAATAAATTTTTGATTTAACGTAAAAACCAAGCCCACAAAAATAATTCTTTACAGAACTTAAATGTGCTCAAGAGAAACTTTCGAGGGCAATGCAGAATTTCGAAGAAGCCAAGACAGTTGTGAAGTCATTAAGAGAGAAACGTGACACAATGAGTGTGAACCAGCCACTGCTTCTCAAGGAGAAGACAAAACTGGAGCTCACAATTAAACATCTTTCAAATAAAGTCACTTCAAAGGTACTTAACTGTATTATAGGTAATTTTCTGTTAATTTAAATGATTCCTGGCTATATAAATTAATGTGTCACAATCGGTTCTCCTTTTTCTGCCATTCTTGTTGGTACTGTCAATAGAGTTCATTTTTATTCTTTTTATTTAATCTAATCAACAACTTCTGTTGTGTTATAGCTCATTAATACACTTTTCGATTCCTTTATGTTCGTCACCTCACATATGGCTTAGAAGCTAATTGTTTTAAAATGTATAATTAATGCATCAAGAACTATTGTAAAAAGCTGTCCGGGATGGTGCAAATTTTGTGAATATTCCTTCCAGGAACATATTGAAAATGAATTGGCTAAGTTAAAAGTCACTATTGGCCAGAAACAACGTGAATTGGAAGAGTTACAACCAAATTATGAAGCCATAAAGAAGGAGGAAGAAGCCTGCACAAACAAGTACGTTTTCAACAGTTCTCTAAACTGACTCTGAATGGTTGTTACTTGTGCTGAAACGTTGGTATGGTTCACTTAATGTTGCCATTCTTTCAGGTTAGCTTTAAAAGAGCAAAAGCGAAAGTATCTTTTAGCGAAGCAGGCCAGAGTTAGCCAGTTTACTTCAATACAAGAACTAAGGATTGTTAAAGAGTTGAGGTAAGAAACATTAAATAGTAAGTGAAGGATAGTTAATATCTATTATTTTAGTTGAATCTCCTGATTAGGAAATGTTTGGAGTTTATGAATAAACTTTACTTTCCAGATCGCTCAATGAACAAATTGAAGATGAGGAGGCCTATACAAGCAATTTGTTCGAGGCTGCAAAGAGGGATGACGAAAAGAAGGGACAGCTGCGGAAGAAAATTGAAGTAAGGACTTCTTTCACCATATCTGACTTTTCATGTTTAAATATTTTGTACTTTTTTCCTATGAATTACATTATTTTATTACCTGATTAATATTGTTTTTAAGTTAATACACTTGTGACATAGACGGTAAAAGTTGTAATTGAATGTGTATGTTAGCGTTGAAGCATTTGGTTATATGTGAATATACTAAATTAAAATGGGAGCCATCAGGGAAAAAATATTTAACATTACAGATCGTGTAAGTTTGTAAGTTCGTGCATAAATATTATTATAGGTTGCATGTGTTATACGTGACGGTGGATTGTCATTGAGAAATGATATCAACTTTGACTAATGGGCATGTACGAAAGATAATTGTAGTTAGTTCACAAACATTTGAATTGACTCAATTGTGAGGCTGCATGCATCAGTGTTGTGGAACAGGATTTTTTGTAAATTGTGACACCTTTTTTTCTCATTTGTGTTTCAGGAGCAAGCCAATGAATTTGAAAAACGAAAAGCCTGCATGGAAGACCACAATTATGCAAATACACGATTTAGAAAAAGACTGTAAGTGAAGACATAATCTTGTCTTAATCACAGAATGTCAATTATTTGCAAGTTAAATTTCATTTGCACCCAAAATGTAACCAACAATTGCTTGACTTGAGATTTGTAACATTTTGATCTATTAAAATTATAATATTTTATTCTTTTCCACCTGTGACTTCTTTTAGTGAACTCTGGAGGAAGGAAAATTTGCTGAAGCAGACCGTAGCATCTCATGAAGAGGATCTGGCCACAGCTGACCAATTGCTTTGTTGCATGGTTCTGATTGAAAATAATGAATAAGAAAGTTAGTCTTCCGAAAGGGACAAGGATCCCTGAAACGTTGTGTGGTATTTACATTATCACTTTTTTGTCTGAATTGGTTAACTTTCTTATTTATTATAATTGTGTGTTTTGTTCAATTTCAAAGGAAATTTGGGTATTTATGATACCTTTGATTTCAGTACAAAATATGATTAGATATTTGTTTCAGATATACATTTTCCCAACAAAACCTCTTTACGAGCTACAAAAAAAAACTTCAATCCCTGGCCGGTTGTGTTTCCTGTTTGGAAAATTTGAATGAAAGTAAAAATGGCTTGGAGGAGCTCCTGAATCAGGTATTTCATTACGAATACCAAATTGCTTCTGTTATATTTGTCTTCCATTTGATCTGCAGCACTTCAGCATAAGGTGAAAACTTGTAATTTATTTTTCAGGAACTTACGTCGCAGCTATCAGTTCAAGATCAGAGAGAGATTAACAGCCTTAATGATGATATCAGTCGACTTACTAAACTAGGCAAAGAAGCATCCAGTTTGAGGATGGCTTATGAAGCCGATAAGAAAGAGTTAGAAAATCTTCTGACCAACAATCTCAATAGACACAATGAACTGGTTCAGGTAGTTTTTGCTCTTCTTGACGTTGTTAAAGGTTGCTCCAAACCATTTGCCCTTACATCAGATACCTTATTTTCTTTTCAAAACTTAATTCGCTTATAGAATCAGATTATTTTGTTGCATTTATGGTTCCTAACAATACATTTGATATAAAAATAAAAGTAGTTATCATGGGTAAATTTAGTAAACAGAGTTAATACTTATTGTATTGGCTGTAACCAAAACTATGTGCATTACAATTCTCCTTCCTTCTCACCATTGTTTTTATCATTTATACAGGAACTTCAGGAAATATCGTTTGAAGATTGGCGACCATACCTCGTCAATTGCAAAGCAGAGCTAGAAAGCGTAGATGAGCGCATTGAGACTGCCAACAGAGAATTTAAATCTGTGCAGAAGAAAATTCATAAAGCTCTAAAGAAGGTGTGCTGTGTTGATTATTTAATGGTTAAAATAATTTTAGGTGCATGTCAGATGTTAATATTGGAAGCCCTTTCGGTGAAATTGTAGAACTAATCAAACATTTGTGTGAAATTAAGAGTTAAATTACTTTCATGTCAGTGTGTAAAGAATTGAGTGTTCATGTAAAATAAACTGATCATTTTCTACTCAGAATAAAACTTACAAGAAGGAGCTAGAAATTCAATTGAAAATTGATGAAAAAGACTCGGAGAAGACGGCATTGAAGCTACACAAGCTGGACAGAGGGTAAGGAACTCTACCTTGAATTGAAGTTTTACTTCTCTTAAAGGTCCTTATGGAATGTACTGACACACTGAATGTCAAACTTTAATTTTATTCAATTGCTTTTCAAGTAACATGATATGAGCTTAATTATTTATAATAAACAGATAAATCAAAATCAGATGTTTAACAATGACAAAAATCACAATTTCCCCGCGAGATTCCAAAACTGGAAACAATTCTTTGGTATCTCATAAAACTTCAATTCGTGCTGTTTTGATTTAGTACAATACACAGCGGCTAGAAGGAAAGCTTAAAGCATGATCGAGCTGAGTTCACCGGTGAACTCGTGGCATTCAATGTGTTAAAGGTGCTAATGGAATGTATTGACACACGGTATGTCATAAACTCAAAATTTATTCAATTGCATGACAAGTAACATAATATGAGCTTAATTATTTCTTCAGTAACCAGATTTCTTTTTGTGAATTGAGCTTTTAAACATTTTTACTAAACTTTCTCATGAACCTTATTTCATCTGCCATAACATTGATATTCAAGTTGTATATTGGATTTGCTTACTGTGACGTTGCCCTATATTGTTCTTACATTTTTATTTCAGTTACGAAGAAATAAAGAATTTGATATATGTTCTAGAAGAACAAAAATTTGATGACATTGATTTTATGAAAAAGAATATGCCAACTTATTTGAGACGCGTGTTTCAAAAACTTGTTCCTGGAGGACAAGCTGAGATGTTGGTGGTAAGTTTCAACAGAATAGATTTCAAATAGGGCTTTTGTTATCCTTCAGTTTAATGACCATTCAAGTAATAGTAAAATGTTTTAATTTTAGTTTTTTTATAATTGGTTGTAAATTTATGATCAACTGTGATCAAACATGCTTTGTTGAACTAGTCCATTTGGACTTCCAGTAAAATTCTTATTATATGGTGTCTATTTTTCCAAACTGAATTAATTATAAAACTGGATGAAATTTTGAAGTAAAATTCTCTCATATTTGAATCTGCAGCTTGCATGATATAAACGGAACTTTCCTAGTTAGTCCCAGGTGGATCCTACCAATTTTTTTGTGGTAACAAAAATACTTAATACTACACATCTCGCTTATCTGTTGAAAATTTACCACCATTTTTATGTTTCAAAGTGTATTCTAAAGGGGTTTTCATTATTGCTCATATTTTATATTGTCTGATTTGAGTTTTACAAGAAGGATAGAATTTTTTTTTTCATTTTGGTAGGATGGAGATTCAGTTTGTATAAAAGTTTCCTTCCCAGGGGAGGATGCAGAAATGAGGGAGATGAACCACCTTTCTGGTCGCCAGAAGTCATTGGTAGCCCTTGGGTTGATTTTTGCCATTCAGAAGTGTAACCCAGCACCTTTCTACTTGTTTGATGAAATAGATCAGGTAAGTTTCAAATTTTGGCTTTTTTCTGTACTTGCCAGTGGAAGTTTGGCTGACCACTTGTGTTTCAGGCTTTGGACTCTCAACACAGGATGGCGGTTGCTGACATGATTCACAAACTCTCCAAAGATGCTCAGTATATCACCACGACCTTAAGACCAGAACTGTTGGTTCACGCCAATAAATTTTATTGTGTCAAGTCTCGTAACATGGTAAGTGCTTCAGTTTACCTCAAACTGTATAGAAGTATTTTCAGCACGTCAATATCATCACAATAAGCTAAAAATTCATCTCAGTTTTTTTTTGTTAACATTTGCATTTGAATATCAGTTCAGGAAAACATTGAAGAGTGTGTGGACGTTTCGACCAAAACAATGTGGCTTGACATGTGTCACTCAAATATTTATCAATATGTTTTTAAATGCAGGTGAACGACATCAAATGTGTGACAAGGGAAGAAGCTGCCGACTTTGTCGAAAGTGGCACCACGGCTGATTAAAAACTGTCAGATGTTACACAAGCCTGGAAAGGTACATTTTAATAGTGTATAAATATTTATTTATTTCTTTAAAAAGTCACAGCCACAAAGTTAGATCTATAGTCTGAATAAACCTTACATTTTTTGTTGACGTGTTCTGAGACTTGCTGTCAGGGAGGTAAGGATCCATGACCTTGCATTTTCTTTGCGCAATCAGCTATATTCTGCTGTATCATGTTTAGCTTCAATTCCATCTTCTCTGACTCTTTTTCATCTTTGTCGTATGTGGACACTATGAAGCTAGGGTCTGCAGGTTTTTCGAAAGTTGTATCCATCTTGTTGGATGCGAACTGTGTTAAAACTGGAGACCACAGACTTCATAGTTGCCACATATTGCCCGTACTTTACCACATTGCAGTAAACGACGTCCTAGTAGTTCTTTCCATCTCATTACATTGAGTCTCCGTGTGCTTCCTCATGTCGTATATCAATTCCCTTACGTATCTGTCATATTGTGTGGCACTGCTCTTCAAAGAGAAAACTTCAGTTGTATCCATCTTGTTGGATGCGAACTTTCTCTTGATTCTCCTTTTCTTTCAGCATCCAAAAATCTCACTCCTCCTTGTCAGTTTTTTTCTGAGTAGAAAATGATCAGTTTATTTTACATGAACGCACAATTCTTTACACACTGTCATGAAAGTAATTTAACTCTTAATATCACACAAATGTTTGACGAGTAATTACAAAATACATAACTCAAAAAAACTTTAATAAAATTTAAACAAGATGCATTTCCAAGCTACACGTTCAACGATTCTCTAAACCAGGCACTAACCATAATACAACAAAATTTTAAACAGTGAGTACTCTGGGTTTCCTCAAGTAAATTGGTTTATTGAAATAGAAATTAGTATCTGGGAACACAAGTAAATAGTAATCCAAGTTTAGAAAACAAAGTATATATTGGCAGAGGAACAAGATGGAGAGATTCCAATAATGTGTGTGTCTGATGCAGTTTTCACTGTGCGTGAGAGATCCTACCGATACTGTCACAACCCAAATAGCAAAACTGGAAAGAATAGTCAAGAAATGAGACCTTTTAGCAACTTTATCTAGCGATTTTCAACCATTAAAGTGGCCCGGAGTATGAAACCTGAAGTGGAACTAATTTGGTGACAAAGCCACATTCAAACTTGGATAGTGAGGAAGGATAGAAATAAATAGGAGGATTATGCTTTATGTGAATTCATATGCTCAGGCGAAGAATTACGCACATAGAAAAGCTTCTGTTCAAAGCAGAGAGAGGGTGGAAGAAGGAGGAAAGACTGAAAATATTTGACCCAGGCAGGATTTGAACCCACGTATTCTGCTCAGTACACAGACGCCTTAACCATCTCGGCCACATATATATTCCTTAATGGAAGCTCCTAATACTTCATCCACTCTACTCCATCCAATCCTCCACTAAACTACTAATTGTCCACAATAAGACTGTCTATATTTGCCTGGTCAGGAACTTGATTACTTAAGAACACTCGGCTCAGAACATGAGTAGTTCCAAACTGAGGGTGTGGTGTGCCATTAAGAATGTTTCTGCTCTGTCTCCCTTATACACCGTTTATTACATTTTGTGATACGACTTTTCTTGTCGACAACATCACTGCTTGGCAAACTCCAGGTGAATGTGTGTATTCTATTTTCTTTTTGGTGGGGTCCGACCGTGAAACAAGTGATACTGTCTGGACACTCGTAATTTATGGCCCGACATCTTCCATCTTCTAGCCCTATAATTCCTTTGCTATGCAAACTGCGGTCAGCCAAGCACATTACAATATGAGTAAAACTGTTTCACGTGCTGATGTCATACTATACTCACCTTCGTGAGAACACTCAATTAAGTATGGAACCTATAAGCGAATACTTGACAATACATAAATTGAAAGTTAATTAATCTAAAACAAATTAGTCTTTTGGTTACAAAAAATTGGTTGTGTCATATCTATGCTCAGATGTGAAAATTGTTAATTCCTGTATATTCAAATAGAAAATAGTCATTTATTATTTGAATATACAGGAATTTTATTGTATTAACAAGTGCATAATAAAAAAAAGTCAATAGTAATGTATTTGCTCTAAAAATACTATCTAATGTAACTCAAAAGGAGTATAATATATCCACATATTTGTTACGGAATTCAAATCTGCATCTGAATATATTCACACACTCTTGATTGCAGAAGAAAACTTTATCAGACAATTTTTGGTTTCAACATGCTTGATATCTTAAGGGAATCTAAAATATAGCCATATTATGGTAAGATGATGATAAGTTAAAAATGATTTAACAAATTTTTATTTTTGTGTTCACTTTTAAATTAAAAACAGAAGTAAAGATGAAAAACAATATAATGTCGTGTATAAAACTTCAATGACAGAACAAACTAGACAGTTGTGGGGGAAAAAATGAAGGGTTGTGATTTGAAAAAAACATTTTCACCTTGGCAAATCACAATTCAAGTCTGCTATGATGTAAGCAACTGCAGTCCACACCGCTGTGCACATGTCGAGTGATTGAGAATCTTCAACGGCCATCGTGTCACCGTTGGAGTGGTGGAACCAATAGTAACGTTGATTTTCGTTAAGGAGGCTCGCTCCTGGTACCCCCATCCTAGTCCACAGCGTTATGTCCGGCCCTCCGTCTTCTGGTGTTGAATACTGAGTGGCATTTAGTGGCTTCAGCAGTCTACATCCAAACACAACACAACTATGTTAATATGTAATAAAGTTTTAATTTTTAATTACAGAAAAAATACTGTCTCAAATTTTTTTATCACAATGAATTTTTTTTCAAGAACAGCTTAAGAGATACACTAGAAATTATGTCACTCACTTCAGAACTTCCTGCAGGATGCAGCCTGCGTCATGAGAACCAGAAAAGCCGAGTCCCAATGGCTTGAAAGTTCCTTCATCAGATTCCAAAACAAAGTCAAGTTTGTGTGTTTCCTTTGCATGAGCAGAAACATAAGTCTGTGCTCCAATCAAGCCTTCTTCTTCTGCTGTCCAAAGAATTGATCTATAAAATAAGAGGTTTTATAATTTCAACTTGAAAAATGTCTGATAAATTACTTAATGAAGTCCATGTTCTAACCAACAATAATTGTTCATACACTTTAGATCCATTATTCAATTTTTAAAGATTAATAAAACTAAATACTGGAACAGATATAATCGTAATATGATTTGATATGTTTTAAAATTATAGCAGTTTAGATTCTTGATAGTATTTTCCTGCTGTTAATACAACACAAGGTTTACTAATTACACTTTATTAATAAAATTTAGTCTAAGAATTATAAACAATTTGATCTGAAGCTTTCTTCAAACCTGATTGTTCTTCTTGCTCTCAGTCCAAGCTGTTTGAGGACAACCAGACTGTTCCAAGATATGAAAGCACCACCACCATCATCCATGGCTCCCTGACCGACATCCCAGCTGTCGAGGTGACCAGACACCACCACGACTCTGTCAGGTTGGGAGTATCCTATTATTTCAGCGATTGTGTTACGTGATGTGACTGGTTTCAGATTCTTTGCTTCCATTTTGATATTTATCACCAATGGATCATCTGAACAGAAATAATAACCTGTGTTTCTCACAGCTGACAAAAATAATTAAACACTTCCAAATAGCCCCATTAAATAAACAACATTTCTCAGGTGGACATTACTTTGTGTACAATAGTTTCAGTTCCAAATGTTTAAATATTGCTGAACATATTTATGAAGGATTAATATAAGTATGGGAGAGTACAATAACAATTATAATATTATCTATTTCTTTGAGGGTGTTTAAAATGAAGTTATGAATATTTTCTTCACT
Organism: Zhengitettix transpicula; assembly: GCA_037074705.1. Classification (NCBI taxonomy): domain Eukaryota; kingdom Metazoa; phylum Arthropoda; class Insecta; order Orthoptera; family Tetrigidae; genus Zhengitettix; species Zhengitettix transpicula. The sequence continues at coordinate 75,887,413 of CM073596.1, read as the reverse complement.
GCTGATGAAAATGTTAACACTCTCACAGTATGCGCAATACACTGTTGAAGTTATATATGTGGATAACACAAACCATAACTGTAATTTTAGATATTGACTCTGTACTGACAATTCAGTTTACATTGTAAGCTACAATTAAACAAATTTAACTGTAGACCTTATGTAACAAAAGATTCCTTCACCTCTGTCATACATCCTCTGCAACATCTCTGCATCTTCAATGGTTATGCACGCAGTCGGTATCTGTGTCACATTCTCATCATAATGTTGCCAACCAGTGTGCGGGCTGGCGATGGAGAAAGGAGTCACCGACCTAATCAACGTTGCCACGGCTCCCAGCCTGGAAGCTTCCGAAGCACCCGAGCTTCGGTACTTCACAGATACCCCATACGATTCATATTCTTCATTGAAGACTACAATTTTCCCTTTAACCTGAAATTATGCCTGTGTTAGTGATCTGAATATTGCGAACATTATATAGTATGTAGTAAACAACACGTTTTATATTTTAACTTCAGTAAACAATATTTGTTCACAATAATGTTTAAACATCTTAACAGAAAGATAGTTTTACTTGGAAAGAAATTAGTGGAGCAAATGTCTCAAGTTTACATCAGGATGGGATTTGGGACCATCAACCTTTTTCTATCCTAATCCATTTAGATTAATGGACCTTAAAAGACCAGCATACAAGGTTATCTGAGTTTATTTTACCCCTTCTGCTTTGGTGTGCAGTTCTTCAAACGTCCGGACAACAACAACGGAGGCAGTTATTCCCTCTGGCGGTGTTCCAACACTTGAACCGAGGCCCAACATAGGAAGGAGAGTTTTCCTGGGTTTCAACAGTGTCGCTGATTCATTTCCTCTGTTTTACAGAAGACGTAACTGACAAGTTAAAAGCATTCTATATAAATATATCTTCAGTTAAAAATGTAATCTAATGATGGACAAACAAAATATTGTACAAAAAAAAGGTATTGGCTTCTATAAACTTAATTATTTAACAGTAATAATCAATAAAAAAAACTTTGCGTAATAGATGCACCATAAACCAAATGGTATTCAAATTTAATGTTTACAAATCAGTAAGTTGAAATTTGGAGAAATGTATAAATAATTGCACCTCAATAGGCATAATTAGAATTTGACTTGTTAAGTTGTATTGAATACAACAGATCCCTGCTGATGAGATTGAAAACCATTTATTTCTGTATGTGACAGAAATAAAGAACACAGTACAAATGTGTGTGTTTTCTATTATGAAGTGATGTATTTAGTGCCTCGTAATTAATTATAGATAAAACACACTTAGTGTTCATTGTTTAAATTTGAATTTCGTGTGACACAGGAAGCATAAATTGAAAAGTTTGAAATGTTAAGCATTTGCCACCTTTTGCCTAACATTGAACTTAAGACTTGACAGTTCTGATTCACGGTTAATTAAGAGTGAATAAACAATCAGAGAACGGGAGAATATTCAAGCCTACCTGACCCAGCGAGGAACTTGAGCATTTTCTGTGTGAACGTTTTCGAGATTCATCTTTTTAGATTTTGAAACCATATAATCTATAGCATTTTCCAAGTTTTTGGAACCCGCTATCCTGTTGCCAAACTTGTCCACGAAAGCAGCCAAAGACCTCCAGGTTTTGCCTTTAAGGTTGCCGCTGACGGTTGTAGATATAATTTTGTTGACAATAGCCTTGTAGCTCTGAATTTCGTCACATATATCTTGAGGAACGTCACAGTCATCCCGGAAGAAATCGTCCTCAACTCGGTTGTCCTCGACGCTGGCGGCGACTTCCCATAGGTTTAGAATTAAGGCGATACACACGCATTTCAGAAGCTTGTTAATCATGGTTTGTAAATCACAAACACTTCAAGCACGTGCCTGTCATTTGACAGAAATCACGTGAAGAGGTCACTGGGCAAAGATGCTACGATATCTTTGAATTTGGCGCGGAATTCGATTTTAAATGGCGGACAGTTCAAAATCCAACGTTATAGACGATCTTTCTTGTATTTTTTTTTTTTACAAACTGAATTGTATACTTCACATATTTTATACTACAACAAAACAGTAATGAGCAAGACATGTATAAATGAAAAATATTAATACTTGGAAAATGTGTAGCAACATCTAAATTACAATGTGAACAGTTATATTTATGTGACTTTCACTGAATCATAAATGAATTTCGATTGAAGCGTGTTTGGTAAAGCATTCATCTTCAGAAATTTCTCCACAATATTTTAATTATTGATAAAAAAATTTATATTAAGTTGTAAAAATGAAATTACCAAATCAAAATAATATTTTAACAGGTAGGCCCTATATTAGATCGTTTCTAATTTTAATTTATCAAAATATTGCCGATGAGATATCTTCTTTGTTAATTTATGATACAATATAAACATATTTATTGTAAATTCATATTAGTCTAAAGAATCAGACATTAAGAAAATTCAAAATAATAAGGAAAGCTTGTATTGTATGTTTAGGCAGGGATTGGACCTCGGTCATTATTGTTCTCATAATAAAACTATCTGTGTTGTACCGTCAGTCAGGTATCTGAAATAAAAATTATGTTTGAAGCACTGTCAGAACTTTCGACAATCAATATACTATTTAATGTGTAACAGACAAATATTGTGTAATTTTCAATATCATATTTTAAAATTCAGAAGAAATTAAATTTTTAATACTAGACCTTATATTACGTAGTTGCTAAATATGGATTCTAAACGGTAGATAATTCATGTAAATTTCTGGAAATCTTTATCCTCTTTAGCATTTGGATAGGAAAGAAATAGCAAAAAAGAGAGAAATAAAAGAATTAGTACTCAGTACCAAAGTTACATTCAGAAATTTTATTACTATTAAATAACAACAATCATTCATTTAAATTAGGCTTGAAAAACATTATAATAAGATTTGACAGCACATTTTCTTCCAGCTCCAACTAGTTTGTGAATTTAGTAGTACCATTCACTTCATGGATATCTTTATCGGTACACAAATCCTCAATTTTTTCACAAATTTCAGCCAGGCCATCAGATTTCTGCTTCTGAGTTTCTTCCTTCTGCTTCTTCAAAGCATTAAGGAACGCATAGTATAACTTTTCCGCCATGAGGCACTGTTTCCAAGCTTCCATCAGTTTGTCCATTTTTCTTACTTGCACTTCTTCTCTGGCCTGTTCAACGACATCCCGTATTGAGTACTGAAATTTTATACGTAATTTATGTAAGTCAAGAAAGCCTAGACAGCAATGACCTATACTTTCACTATACAAGAAGCATTATCACAAAAATAAATAGCCAAATAACAAACACAAACAAGTGTGAAATAAATACCACATGTTTCTGCAATAGTTGTTGCTTTTGTCTGGTGATTCAAAAAACCTTTAAAAATTTGAGTTAGTCACCTGGTTTGCACAGTGTTTTGTTCATATGGCACTTGCAGTTTTTGAATCACCTGATGAAAGCAACAAAGATTACAGAAACATTGTGTGGTCTTTATTTAGCACATATTTTTGTCTATTATTTGGTTATTTACTTATCTCCTTAGTATACTTTTAATACTTTAAGTAGCATTATCATTACAACACACATTTAATTTAAATTGTTAGGCACAATTAATTGACTTCAATATATGAGAAAGTTGTAAATAATTCATTTTTTAAATCAGTTTTGTGTATGCCTAATTAATACTGAATTTGGATAAACATAGTACATGTCCACAAAATATTACATACACCAGTTGAAAACATCCATATTAATGAAGAATTATTGATTTTTAGTTGGCCTGCAGTAGTTGTTACACAAATATATTTACATAATTGAAAATTTATACAAAGTTATGGATTCCCTTACTTTTACAAGAGTCGTATGCTTCCTAACATATATCTGGGCATCGTCGGCCTGGAATACTGGCAGGGTGATGACTTTTGATGCTGGATCCAATTCCCTCACCCACTTGTCTGCTGGGTTTATAGGTAGAATGGTGATTTCGACCACAAAGTTCAAGGGTGTTAGTCCCTAAATTAAATTAAATTTAATGACAGATTGTGGATGGTACATGTATTTATGACACTGACTTATGATATACACATATGGAGAGGAGGTTACATAGTATGCAGTTAATTTATTTTGGATGGTATCCATCAGAGAGAGAAAAAGCTGGAGATGTTATCTGACGTAGAGTGAGCTGGGTAGTAACCAAAGTCACAAAGACAATAATGAGGATATGTGATAATTAAAATAGTATAGAGAAACAGTGGTTTATGTACACCTTCATAATAATCAAGTTATTAACTTAATTGTCACTCGTGGGTGATTTGTACTGCTGATATAATTCCATTGTCAATTTTGAAGAAAAGCTGCACACAGAGAGAATATGTCAAGCAATATAGAGGGAATAATGATTATTACAGACAACGGTTTCTTAACTTATTTGTTTTACTGGCTCTTTTTCAGAAAAACAACTGAATATCTTCCTGAGCTTGACAGAACCAAATAGCCTCAACTTGGTACTAATACTCATTTCTCTGCTTGAAGACACAGAACATACATGATGGCTGTTGAAAATATCATTCTCACAGTTTTCCCACTCTTTACATTCTCAAATTCTCACTTGTTTCTATTATTTTTTCCATCCTTCTCATTTCACTTTCTCTCTATACCACTCTTTCAATAAAATAATGAAATATTTTTCTTTTATTCCAAAAGATTCCTTTTGTATATGTCAAATAGGGTGTTACATAAAGAAAGCAAATAACAAATAAAACATTACACAACATTATGTTAATTTAAAAAATTAGCACGTTTCTTCATCTTTTTATGTATGTAATTTGATTCAATATTCTGTAGTAATTGTTATTATAGATATCAACACATTCTGCCACAGAAAATTTATAAATGTTATTTTGAACATATTTTCTTCAATGAATAATGTAGCCTTACATGAAAATATCGTGAGAGTGATTCCAAGTCACACCAACAGTAGACATGTGTTCGCAAGGTATGTGGGTGGTCACGTACTGCTTCAGAGACGGGTAGCCTGTGAAACTGGTAATCAGTTACTCGGGTATGGAAAAATTATATGACAGTGTGTCTCAAGTTGCAAAAATATTTTTTATCTAAATTTTATCAAAGCAAACAGTAAGTGTTGTCAATGTACCTTTCTTTAGGAAGGTTTTTCATGTCATCTATAACTGGAACAAAGCGCACATTGTACAGATGCCTGGGGACCGGTGGTCGAAACCGATCCATAGTGTCATACAAACTCAAGAGCATGTGGTCTTGTTGGTAGACCGTGAGCCGGGCACCGACCACCGTCCCGTCGTTGAGTATGCCAATGTAGACGGTACCACCTAGACCAGTGTTCAGGAATCCACAGAGGTTCCTAAATAAACAAGATTAATCTAATTACTACAAATATGTTCCAATGCTTAGCCTACGGTTCTAAATACACTCATATATGAGGCAAACCTTTAATAAAGTGGTGAAAACAAATAAATTGATTCTTAAATAACTTAAATGTTAATGTACATTTTTTTCCTGTTTTGCTGTGTACCATGGAAGGACTACACCAAACATTTTAGTAACATACAGCAAATTACGAAATTACCTTATCAATTTTGTGATTAAACACTGTGCATAAACAATTGCTCAATTGTGTTATGAAGATATTAAAAACATTTACAATAATGGTAACTTTCCTGGAAATGGCACTTCTCGTACGGTTGCTCTTATCGTGTTTACTGTAGCACCATGGTGGGATTTGTTCTGAGCAAATATTCTGATGCCCTTTAAATTCATTGGTCTGGTCTTCTTCCATCTTTACTTCTTCATTTTTCAGATAATAGCATCTTCTATTTGGTCCTTCATAGAAAAAATCCCTATATTTTTCTACCTCAATCAGGAACTCGTCCTCAAATTCAAAGTCACTGGAACTGTCGCTCGTGTTGTCTTTGTCACCTTGACAAATTGCTTCTTTTATGTCAGCCATAACTGCAATTAAAACCAAGAATGTAGTTAAAAAAACATTAAACAATGTTAGATGAGGAGCATACAACAGATTAATGCACATATTTTTATAACTCAATTAATTGTGAAAAAATACATTTTTAATAATTTTAAACAAAAACATCACACTAAAGTCTAAAAAATATTCTAAAATTTGTGTAGTTGAAGAAGTTCAAAATTTCTAGGATTATAAATTAAATAGAGAAAAATGTACATGAATAATCTTACAGCCAAATTAGCTCAGCTGATAGAAAAATGTGTGAGTGCAGTGATATAAATATAAGAAAAGTAGTTTACATTGAATACGTTCAAGTCTTCAGGGAAGAGAATTTTTTTATCTTCATAAAAGAGCTGTTAGACGTGTGTTGCATCAAGTGTTGTTTGTAACAGTCACCTTTTTACTCAGATGAGAACAATTTCAATACAATAACCAAAACATCGTCAATCACACAGACAGAAAGGAGTCCTGCATTACAATGATATTCCTATATTTAACAAGCTCCCTAGACAACATTAAAAGAAATAACCAAGTGTATGCTTACCAAATCATTGGATTTGATTAATGAATTAACACATTTTGTTTGATCAAATTAAAACCACCAAGAGGCAAATGTGCATTTAATATTTTTAAAGCTTGTTTTATATAAGGAACCATAATTTAACGTATATAAACACAATCAATTTAATGCTGCACATTTATAACTATATTAATCGATACACAATGCGAAAAATAAGACTTTTAAAAAAATTATCTGAAAATTTTGCGAGATACCTGGCCGATATTGCAGTCAACAATGTTCATTCGTAGTAACATTGTTGACGTCAATGGGCAGTCTAGGTACTAATAAAGTTTAAATAAAATTGGCATTTGAGTTTTGTCAATTGACGAATGCTCACGTGTCGCTCTTCTCTTCTCTTCTGAGCATAATTCCTTATTATGAAAGTTGAAATACCTATCTTTTACATAAATTTAATGGTAAGAAACATAAAAAATTAAGAAATAGATTATAATGTAAGCTATGAACAAACAAATTTAATTGATAAAATAAATACCACACAACTTTTTTGCAATCGTCAGGTGATGAAAAATCGTAAGGATTTACTTGTAGGAAGTCATTAAAATCAAAACCACTCTTCAACAATAACTCTCCGTCATTGTTGTCTTGTGACAGGAATTAAAAATTTCTACTGCACGTAAATAATTGTTTGTGAGCAAATTATATTTTTGAAACATCGTATTTTTTAATTATGTTATTATCAACCCAAATTGCGATTTTTTTAATATATTGTTTGCAAGTTTTAAAGAAAATTATATTACACAAGCACAATAATTGTGGAAGATACGGGCAATTGAAATTGCTACATTTTGCAAATTCTGCGAGAAAACAAAGAGTGTGCAAATCTTCTTCTTTCGCAGGAAAAAAAAACAATTACGAACAATGTTTTGTAGCCGTGTTAAGGAAAAGGTCTATCTGTAGGATCGAACTAAAAGCGGAATAAGGTAAACATGTGCAAAATTATATACAATACATTGCGAAATTCCAACAACTGCAAGTAAAGAGTTTTGTTGTATATAATATTTATTTAATTGCTGTACTGACGACCAGGGCATATTATACAGTAAAGAATCTCGGTAATTGTACTCTTTCGCCTTAAATTTATTGTTTTTATTTATGCGTTTTTGTAACATTGTGTACGTTACACATTTAGGATAAGTCGTCTTTTTTGTAAAAATACTTTGATGAATAAGTCTCTGAGCATGCACATTAACATTTTTGTATTGTGTTTAATCCACAAATCTTGATATACGAGTCAACTAATAACTTATTTCCTAAGTGTATAATGGATTAATATTGTAGTAATTAAAACAACATAAATATGTGAATATTAATTATAATAATTGGAGTAGAAACCGTGTATTTTCAATACTTCGGGTTACAGTTTTTCTGAACCAAAGTGTCCGTAATTGTGTCTCAATAAAATAAGAGGGGAAACATTAACAATCTGTTTCATTACCTACGAAAAGTACTTATTTTGTCAATACTTGATGCTGAACTAACAAATTATGATTAATAAGAGTAATGTTCCTGTGAGAATTCTCTAACAAATAAGCAAAATATTTAGAACCATTTTTCAGACGTTTGTTTTGAGCAGTTCCGGGAAACTTTTCTCCGCGCATTTCCTTTTCCTGTGAGATGAGCGATAAGAAATACTGCCTGTAGCTTTGTAAAATTTTACATACTGTGATTTATCTACTAATAAATAAATAAATGTCGGTCAATTTTAAGTCAGAAAAAAGAATTTAAATACAATGCTGAGTTTCCAATGATTACAATAACATTTTAAAGAAATAATAAACAATATAAATATTGATAGACAGCAGCTCTTACTTTAATAAATTATTTTTCCGACTTAAAATTTAATAGTTTTTAATATATATGCCATTATTGTGATTTATATAAATAATAACATCCATAATATAGCAACCACGTAATTTTTAATTTATATTTCTTTATTGCGAAATATGGATCACAAAAAGATTATTCGCCATAGGTTCTAGTTTACTGTATTCAGTCTTTAACAATTATTTCAGATATAATTAAACAAGTATTTAATGCATCGAGAAACGTCTGTTATAAATTTTAATATTCTGATAATGCCAGTTTTTAGTTAACCTATCCCGTTATTGTTAAACTATAAGGTCTACTGTGTTCCGGATTTAAACTAAATATTTCTTTATTTTTTTCACCTACAGGTGTTAATTTCATAATGGGGTCCGAAACAGTTTTTTGTAACATGAAAGGTAAGTGTTATGTAGAGTTTCCTTGAAAAAGATGTAAAAGGTTTGGAGTAGTAATCAATTCTAAGTGAGTTGTTAAATAAAGTTCTTGGATAATGTATCTAACAACATATACATATAAGCTATCATTGTGACAGAGAAATTGTCTGTGGCACCGATAAGTGTAAGAGATGGGAGAATCAAATCCATTAACAACCAACAAACCCGAGAGCACTTTTTCTATTACACTCAAGGACGTGAAACAAAGAGGAGACAAATGTTATCAAGTTTTATTGTGTTAATTTGTATAAGGGGCACTGATATTTTTACACAGCATTTTAGATAAATTTTATATTTGCCAAGGCTTATTTAAATTTTTACACAAACATTTTTTTCTCTGAGATATTCGCAATTATCAATGCGAACTAATTAGTTGCCTAATGTGTTACCTGTATTATTTGGACATTGTTGTCGTATGCCTCTGTATTCTTCATAAAGGTTTTATATGAAATATCCGAAGAGCAAATTTTATTCTCAAGATCGTTTATACTTGTTCTGTTTGTTTTTGAAAATTAAATTTTGTCTGCTGTCCAATGGTCAAAGCTCACTTCGGCTAACTAGACCCCCAACGAAACAAGTGTCATGTCTGTTTATGATCTTAGATCCAAAGCATTTTATATTTAGCGCAAAAAACACCAAAACATTGGTGTAATCAGGGTTGAATATTTCTATGATCCCGGTTGAGTGAATTTGAGACGGTTATGTACAGTCTGAACAAACTCCACGCTGATCCTGTGCCATGCACTGCATGATTTCAAATCTTCTTGAATGGTCCAAGCAATAAACCTCAAAAGAATCAGGTAATCTTGAAGAAAATATATAAATCAGTTAATGATGATTTATTAAATCAAAAACAGACGTAAAATAAAATCATTCAAAATATATCGAGTTTATTTTTGTGACTGAATTAATTTAATGGGTCAGATTTAACTGTGATACCTTGAATTATGATCGAATAAAATTTCTTGGGAAATATGTTAAGATTCTTTATTAATGACTCCAGCAAATATTTAGATACAGAAGTAGCCAAATAACATACCAAATTAAATGATATAATAAATACCACAGTTACTTTCTTCAATCGTTTCTATCAATAGGTGATTCAAAGAAACAAGGCTTCCAGAAACATTTTGTGTTATTTATTTTATCACTTAATTTTTCCTGTTATGTAACTACTGTTTTTTTTATATCTAATTAGTCTTCATTTTATATAGGCGTTTATACATTATCAATATAGATATTAATTGGTAGCATTAAAGATTAAGGGATTGTGGAAGTGTTTGTCAATGCCAACAGTACATTATTTTTAGTAAACACAAATAACTAGTAGTTATAAAATGCCTTCAATTATCCTACTTGAGATCAAAATATGCTTTCTTAAAATTATATATTGATAATTTTTATAAATATTACTAAAACTAAATATTTGAATGAGAAAATATTCTAACCTTAACTTTACCATTTTTTAGTACAAAAATGATTTCAAGTTGAGCACTGTATACATAATAGGTAAATTTTAGTTACAGGTAAAAATTGTAAAATATGTCTAAGAAGAAGTTTGAAAGTCCAGAAGCCATGGAACCATTATTCCCTGGTAGGATGAAACAAGAAGACTTGGAGGTTACTGGAGTGTCTCGTTCTGGAAGAGTTAGAAAAAAGTCTTCAAAACTAACAGATTTTGAGTCACCAGATGAAATTGATAACAGATACAAAAGGAGAGACGCAGGCCCTATGCCAAATACACCGTTGTCGGGTAGTGGCCGTGGACGTAAACTGACTCAAGGCAGTCCTTTGGAGCGGCCAGTACAGGTTAATATAAAAATGGAGTATCAAGGAGATTTGTATGAAAATGAAGATATGCCAGAGGATTTTATACCTAAATCTGAACCTGCGGACTCTGAATCAGATTCAGAAATGGGCATATTTCCCACTCCTGATGGCATTGAAGATGATTCTAGTATGGATTCATTGGGCAGCGAAGAGGAGGAAGAAGATGAAGAAGAGGATGAGGAAGTTGAAGATGATCATTTAATGGTGGATGACAGAGGAGACAACAGTAGAAATGGTAGAAGAGAAACTCAAGATAACCTACCTTCTTCGCAAGCACAATCATTGTATATGCTTGAAAAATCTTCTAAGAAGAAGCTGGTGATTCGAGATGGTAAAATTGTTGGGCGAATCAAAGCCCAGAGAAAAGATAAAGGTAAAACTAGATTTACAGCTTACATGCTATGGGCTAAAGAAATACGACAAGAAATTCTCAAAACTAACCCTGATATGGACTTTGCGACAATGAGCAAGAGGCTTGGTGAGTTGTGGGCAACAGTTCCCAACAATGAAAAATACAACTGGAAAAGGCGTGCCAAAAGGTTGGCTGTAAAAGGAGGTGGTCGAGAAAATCAGATGATAGATGCTACACGTTGGAAAGCTCCTCCGTCCAAGTCAAAATTTATCAATAAAGTTGGTGGAAGGGGAAATGCTTCTGCACCAGAGACTGTACGTGTGGCCACACAGAGACAGCCATCGTCATCACCTACTGATCCCACACCACAGAAGACTAGCGGAAAGGCATCAACTGGCAGCCTGGTGGTGGAACCTGTAGTAGGGCCTGGACTATATAAAGTTATAGGAACTCAACCAGTAGATGTTGCAGCACATTTAAAGTTACTAGGAGAGTCTCTTAGCATTATTGGAGAAAGACTAAAAGAACATGAGGGTCAGATAGCGGTATCTGGAAGTCTTTCAGTGCTTTTGGATTCTCTCTTGTGTGCTCTTGGCCCATTGCTGTGTCTCACCAAGCAAGTACCAGAAACCAACAGCTGTCCTCCAGAAATGATGGCTAAAATTTTAGACAATATAGCATACTTCATGCCAGGCTTATAATTTATTTTCATCCAATAATTGCCCACCTCAATTGTAATACAAAAATAACATTTTAATAATGAAAGTGAGAATCAGTTGTAATGTGGCATACATATGGGTTCCATTATTTCAGAAAAGTGCTGGGGTGGGTCCAAGATGTGCCTTCATAGTGAGATACTGCACTTGAATAGAATTCAGGTACTTTAACAACAATATTGTATGTGTAAAATATCCTTATAGTTGACATTTTACACTAATCAAGTGTTTATTTGAACAAATGTTAGTGTTCTATGCATACAGTGCTAAAAAGGATATTTTTATTAGTGTACAAACAAAGGTGCAGTCAAACTTATTTTCTGTATATGCTATCATTGTGTATTTGTTAAATGTTTGTAAATGATAATGTAATATTTCATTGTTTTAAGTACTTATGTTATTACAGATTGTCTAAATGAAATTTGTGTAATATGCCAGTGTAGTCCTTTCTCAAATGTATGGAAATAGCGATTGTCGAGGAGTCTGATTGCTTTGTGTACAACACAGTTTAAAATAAAACATTTTATGTGCATATTTTTTTACAATAATGTTGACATCCTTGTGGATTGTGCACACTTTGTATTGGACTCAAGTTAGAGCACAATTGGATGAAGTTTGTGCAAGATTAGAAAAATTATTTAGTTTTATACGTGTATAAAGTTGTGTTTAATTCTGTATTTCTAAGTGTTTTTAATGCTGAAACACAATACAATATGCAGAAAGAAATACTTATGCAAATTATTTGTATATTTTATAAGTTTTTAAAATATATTGAATAAAAGTATCAGCATGTACCTGAAAGAAAATTTAACTTGTATGTTGTAACAAAATACATTTTTTATGATCGTAAGTAGCTTTGTGTATAAAAAAAATCCTTGCACTTTGAAATTATTTGCTAATATTTGTATGTATTTATTGGAGGTGAATTGTTGGTTGTTTATAACTTCACTTATAATATAATGAAGCTGCTTGTGTATTATTTAAAGCAAAATAAATTTCAATATTTACAATAAATATATTAATTGGACATTCACTAAATGAAGTAGCTGGCAGATCAAAATGTGTTTCATATTACAAGTTTCGATTGCATTGTTTGCGTAAACTGCTTTTCATTGTGTAAGTTGAAAGACAGTTGCATGTAAAACAGATTTTTTAATAAATTTTAATAATATTCAAGGTATCTGAAGTGTTCAACTTATTGTTGACCAAAACTTCTTTTTTTAAAAAACAAGAAAAAATTGTGTAGCAATTTCTTTTAATGCTGAAAGGAATTGAGGTTAGCACAATATGTTCTCATTGACACTCTGGTAATAATAAATATCTGGAGGAATACTGATTCCTTCTCAATGTTCTTGTATGCTTTCGTATTTGACGTCCATTTGAATTGCTCGAGTATAAATGCTTTCTTAATATTAACAGTTACCATTAGACGTTCTCCCCATTAATTCAGATTTATTCGTGACTTTATTCAGTAGGTTTTTTTTCACTGGAAAGTGGATTAATGACGTGTCATTAGGATGGTAAATTTGATTATCATTGTTTATAACTAATCTGCAGATGTATAAAGATGTTGACTTAATATCTTGAGAATTCCTATAATTTTGTAATGTGCTTTTTGTTAAATTGACAACACTAGTGAAAAAAACAATTTATTTCATTCCAGGTGATGACATTGCTGGATAGGTGTCAATAAAGAGCACTAACTTGGATGTTCTTATGTTTGCTGTGGCTCAGTGAACTATAATGAAAGACTGAAGTTGACAGGACTGTCACAGAAAGCTGGTAAACCAAACTCGACAATTTAATGCTTAAAGAAGCATCCAAATAAATTTGTGAGTTCAACAAGAATTAATTGATAGACTTCAATATAATTTTAAAATTTATCAACACAGCACAAATAGATAGAAATGTTACTTTTATAACTTTTGTTAATAAACTAACGTAAGAAGGTGACAGCGGGTTTGAAACGGAAGTGAAGATAAAACAAAATATAGATCTGAATTTGACATATGTATATGCATTGAATAAACACAATACGATATAAACGTTATATCCTCGCTTTGCATTGAATTTTCCGTAATTGTATCGAACGACATTACTTCGATAGTATCGAATGCGGGCTCAATGATTTTGGGATTGTGTAAACACGGTTACGATATCTGTAGTGTTTCTCTCAGGAACACCTGCAGCGGAGAAGCAATCCAGGAGGCAGTGACATATTAAGAAGATGGCAGTTATCAGGGAGTCCAGATTTAACGGGACAGTTCCTACTCTTTCCCTCAACAGTCCGACAAGGTCCTCGGAAACGGACGATATCGACACAAAACATGACGAACTTCACAACATACAAAATATGATACGCCTAACGAGACAGAACATCGACGCTCTGAACGCAAAGTTCGCAGGTTTTCAGCACCCACCGTCGATGTACCTGTCAGAATATCAAGAACTGACCGGGAAACTACACGATTTAGAGGTGAAGGAGCAGAAGTTGATCGAGTTAATCAGTAACGGCCGTGAAAGTCCGCAAGAATTGAGTGAACGTCATTTTCACGAACACAGTGGCAGTGTGTGTGGTGGAGACAATTCACCGAAACTGGCTCCCAGGTCCCCGCTCAAGTCCGTCGTCAGAGCTCACCTCCCGAACCAGCAGCGGACTAGTGTGCAAGTGAAACCCGGCCAAACGTTGAGAGAAGCTTTGGCTAAAGCCATGAAGTTGCGCAAACTCACTCCAGAAATGTGTGTTGTGTATAAAGGCCAGAGCAGGATTACCGTACCGTGGGAAGCTGACATTTCCTCGCTGGAAGGGGAAGAAATCACGGTGGAGATACTCGACAGATTCTCCATCACCACCAGCATTTCTCACAATTTTGTTCGGAAGACATTTTTTTCGTTGGCATTTTGTGAGTGCTGCACGAGACTTCTCTTCCAGGGTTTTTACTGCAGAACGTGTGGTTACCGGTTTCACCAGAGGTGTGCCACTGGCGTGCCTGCCCTATGCCAGCAGGTCCGTATGCAGGACACATATTACAGGATACTTTTGGCTCAAAACCCCGTTAGCTCAGATGGTATATTGAGAGCTTCTTCTGGGTTTGGCTCGGGCCACTCTTCTTCACCATCACAGCGACAGGCTATTCCACGCAGACATCCGCCCACACTGGGGACCAGAGAGAGGTCCAGCTCTGCACCCAATGTTTGCTACAACCTGGTCAGTCATGGCGTGGACGCTCCTTCACTGGAGGAATTTGCTAATCGGATGACTCGTTCCGGTCCTATTCCGCCTGGAGTAGGCAATAATACCATAACTGTATGCAGTCCGGGAAGCAGCCCCACTAAACCATCCCACAGTCAGAGTGCACAAGCTTCACCCACAAATACTTTAAGACCTTGGAGACCTAGAGCTAGGAGCGCTGATGAAAGTAGTAACAAAGTACGTCCTCCTCGAGAATCGATTGAAGATTGGGAGATCCCTGCTGATGAGATTCTGGTGGGAATCCGCATTGGGTCTGGCTCATTTGGGACAGTGTACAAAGGTCACTGGCATGGACCTGTCGCAGTAAAGACTTTAAATGTGAAGGATCCGACACCTACACAATTGCAGGCCTTCAAAAATGAAGTTGCAGTTTTGAGGAAAACTCGACATGTAAACATTTTACTGTTTATGGGTTGTGTGAGTAAACCCCAGTTAGCCATTGTGACCCAGTGGTGTGAAGGTTCTAGCTTGTACAAACATTTACATGTTATAGAAACAAAATTTGAATTGTTAACTCTGATAGAAATTGGTAGGCAGACTGCACAAGGGATGGACTACCTGCATGCTAAAAATATAATCCACAGGGACTTGAAGAGTAATAATATATTCCTTCATGATGATCTTACAGTAAAAATTGGTGATTTTGGACTGGCGACAGTCAAAACAAGGTGGTCGGGATCCCAACAGTTTCAACAGCCAACTGGTTCAATTTTGTGGATGGCGCCAGAAGTAATAAGAATGCAGGAAGATAGCCCCTACAGTTTCCAGTCTGATGTCTATGCATTTGGCGTAGTGTTATATGAATTGCTAGCAGGTCAGTTGCCATATCCAAACATAAACAACAAAGATCAAATATTATTCATGGTAGGTCGAGGTTTCTTGAGACCGGATCTTAACAACCTCAGATCAGACACCCCGAAAGCACTTCGTAGACTTGTTGAAGACTGCTTAAAGTACAACAGAGAGGAACGTCCACTATTCCGCCAAATCCTGGCGTCGCTAGAAAGCTCTCATCAATCTCTGCCGAAGATTCATAGATCAGCTTCTGAACCTACTCTAAACCGTACCCAGTTACAGTCTGATGATTTTCTTTATATGTGTGCATCACCAAAAACACCGATTAATTCTCAGTTTGGAGCCTTCACTTTTGCTGTTGGAGGTGTTATATAAGACACTTATTAATGTTTGATTTCACTGTCATAATTTTATTTAATAAATAAAAACAGGATTGTGAGTGACTTTTAAAAGTTTTAGTTAATATTTTCCACCAAACTGGATTAAATGGTTGTTTTATAAATATTGTAATTAGCATTATGCTGTGAAAGACTAGAATTAATGATACCAATTGTAATAATTTATTTTGTATCTTATCTGGTGGCCTTGAATGACTGTAAGTTTGTTTCAATTTTAAATTACACAGTTTGAGAAGAGTTTAATTTGAAACAAAGGAGCAGTAGTGTATTATTCATATTGTACCCAATATACAAAATTTGCACTTTAAATAAGTTTGAAAACTTTTAGAACTAAAAGGACAGTTTGGAACTTAAAATATGATGATAAGAACTGGTGTGATAATTATTGTGTTGCCATAAATTTTTTTTATGAAAGGGACAAGTTCTGCCTAGTAAGTGTAAAGTTGAAAAGGACTATGTTGACTAACTTCCTGAGACAGTAGATGAGGCTAATTGTGATGCACAGCACAAGTCTCATCGGTGATTCGTCATCATGATATTGTAATCTTTTCTGTAATGCCAGAGTGCATACATTGTGGAGTGAAGAATTTAATGATTGGAAACTTTTCATTTGCATGTACAGCAACTATGAGGATGTGAAAAAGGTAATATCAAATTATAGTGTCGTGAATGTTGGCCACGCAACTGCAATCACCAATATGTATGATGCGGTATTTTTCTCAATTTGTATTATACAAGTGTCTAGTTGTAGTAACCACTCTCATTACCATGTATTACTAAGAGAAATACATCAAGGTACAGGGAAATTTGGTACATAGGTTTCAGGTGTGGGTATTTTTGAAGTGGTTGTATGTTTGAGTGGCAAACGTTGTACCTAAACCTGTTCTTTCATTTCTCTCAAAATCTAGCATATATATTATGTCACCTTTCACGATTAGTTCCCACTAGTTATCTGTGAAGCTTGAAAAATGTAGCGACAGTTTGTAAGGCATACTTCAAGACATAAGCAACTTACGTCTAACTTGAGCACTTGGCAACATGACAAGGAAGGGTATGCCAGAACCGATACACCTGGCACCTGGTACCTGTAGAAATTGACAAAATAGTGAATTTTTAAGTGCCTATTAACAAAAGTATCTTGCATAATATAATTAAGTCCAATATTTGTGTGTCCTGTGAATCATTCCCTTGAATTACACAATTGATTATGATTTACAGTTTTAACCTTTCCAAAAATTGTTGCTTACTCTGTTCTTCTAATAATGTTTTAGTTTCCAAGATATAGTTTCTTAAATATAAATGGTTTGAGTTGACATATTTTTCTGACCTTGGAGAATTATTCCTTTATTAAGACACATTTAATGTTTAAAAGTTGACTTTATATACTTGATTTTCTGATAGTTAACTAATTTTTTTTTCTCTGGAAATTATTGCAAACTGTATCGGGTAATAGTTTAATATACCAGTTACAAGCATAATTGCTTCGTTTTACACTTACATTTTCTATGGCTTTTCTCTGATTTGGAATATGCACTCTGGATGAACTATTATATTTTACTCAAACAGCCGTTCTACAAATTTTGCTATATTATTCACCACACCAAATCAATGTTTTGTCAACGAGTGGGCTGTCGCTGAATAAGGTAAATTCTCAGCATACATTTTTCTGACAAAATGTTGTCGACTATATTCTTTTCGTGTTGGCACACTTACAAATTTGATCTTTCATTACTGTTGAAATATTTGTAAACACTTTAAGAGTGATTGATGTGATACAAGTGATTACAGTACTGATTGCTGCTTTCTGACAGCAGATATAAAGTACAGTGAATGGATACGTGATACATTTAATCATTTTAGTCAATCAATACTTGTAAAACTTAGTTCTGAATTGTACTTAAATTTTTATTCACTGAACATTACCTTTATTATAAAGAAAATGCTGGAAACTTTTTTGTTGTTGAAAAGTTTTCAAAATCAAATATCAACTTGCATATCTTTGTACTTTTTCTTATGTACATCATAACCAGTGTATAATTTAGTTGTTCATGTGTATCTTGTAGTGCCTAGATTTGCCTGGTTTAAAACAAAATTGGGACTGTTCAGAATAACTTTCACTTGAACTAATTTTGCGGCCTTCTGCTGATGTTTCTACCTTGAAAAGTAGACATGATCAGAGTCGATGAAGGAGCTGCCGTATTCTGAGTCGTAAAATGTTAAGCTCTGTTTTCATTTTTCCGTCATGGTGATGAAATTTGTATAGTGCAATGATTTAAGTGGTCATTTATGCGCGGGCCAGAGATATTTGCCTTAATTTCAAAAAATGCCTCGAACTTTCAATGTCTTTGCTTAGAAAATTCACCATCACGAGTTATTCAAACTGTAGAAGTAATTCCATTGTTTTAATATACAAAATTTTATGGGAAAGGTTTTGATAATATAATCTAGTCAAAGTTTTATTTTGTTATTTAATATTGAAAGTGAATTCTGAAAACCATTAGTGCTTTTAAAATTATGATATTTTGCGCTGTTTGTAGGCCTGTGTTTTTAAAAAATCTACACAAATACACTTCCTCTTTCGCAACCATCAAACCATGTTCTGCTATTTGAATAGCATCATTTCTCCGTCTTGCATGTCAATATCCTAGTTGGGGACTATTCAGTTTGATTTGACTTTTTTGGTCCTGTGTAGTGAATATTTCTCTCAGGAAAGTCAGCTTGTTAGAACTGATTCTACACAGTATTATCTAGTCATTCAAATAATTATGGAATTAGGTTGTAATTAAATATTTGTTCAAGTAAAGTGTTGTAGTTTTGTGTTAGATTTTAACATTATTTAGATTTTAGGAACTTGTTTTTTGGTTTTCATTTATAAGTGTACAGAAAATAGTAGAATTGTGCATTATAATGTATATTTGTTTTTAAGTTGGTTACAAGATTAAGGAGTTAATAAGTTAGTCTGAATCTCTCTTCACCTTGTTTGAAGATTTCTTTTGTGTGTCTGTCACATGTATTATTTAAGAAATATTTGAATTCATTCTGTGGCTTGCTTTGTCGGTTTTGTAAATCTTCCCATGGTGAA
The DNA here is from genome assembly GCA_037074705.1 of Zhengitettix transpicula. Taxonomy (NCBI): domain Eukaryota; kingdom Metazoa; phylum Arthropoda; class Insecta; order Orthoptera; family Tetrigidae; genus Zhengitettix; species Zhengitettix transpicula. The sequence continues at coordinate 75,868,124 of CM073596.1, read as the reverse complement.
CTATGAAAATATAATTAAATGCTAAAATTGTCAAAATCTTCAACTTGTTAATGGTACAATCGCTAATTAATAATAATAATAAAAATAATGTAGCTTTTTAAAATTACTTTATTTGTACATTGGAGTGCAGGATTCGTATATTGATTTTCAAATATAAATATTTAATTTGGAAAGACACAAACTAATATGTTTGAATTTGTTTCGCTTCACGGTTGCCACCTGCACTCACTCACTATTTCTGGTGTTTGATTTTTATAAACACCTGGGTATGGCAAGCAACGGTGTGAAGTGTTTGTTTGTTTATAGAGCACTCTTTGTAAACGTGGAAAATTAAGGCACTGGTATGAAGAAAAGTCTTAGAAAAGTATTATAAATTTATTGATTGTTGAAGTAAATATATTACAGTAAAAACAGAGATAGAGGTAAATAAAATAAAGCTATCATTTGCAACCTGTTTTAATTCTTTGCTGTATGATACAAAAACCTTGGAACATTTTCTGTAGGGAGAAAATGGAGAGAACATAAAATATTGTAGACATGAACTAATGACTTTCTTTGGACATCGGCAGCAGAGTATGTTCTACAGAATCATTCTGTGTTACTACAGATTTTCCTAGTTGTTAAACCATGAAGAATTCATCAATTGATATATTTTGATGTCAGTCCTTGCCATTCAAATTTTTTCATAGTTCCACACAAGAACACAGTTTGAATCTTTAGAACTAATTGACAATGGAAATCCTGGTGATGTTTCTGAAATGATGGCCTTGTCTGCTGTAATTTACTTTTTATGTCTTTAACATGGCCATAAGTAAATGTGTGTACACAATGAATGTCTCCAACTCTAGGGACAAGCCAGCATCTACTTACTTCTTTTAAAGAAATTGAGGTCCATTCTTTTCCTCCATGAGCTGTGTATTTCAACAGATTACAGTAATGTCAACACTTGGTTGCCGAGAACGGAGAGAACTTATAAAAATTTTTTATCTCACATAACAATTTCTCGAGTTCCGTCTAAATAATATATAATTTTATATATATACTCTGACTATTGAGACAACTTATAAATAAACAACAGCCAATTTTAAGTCAGAAGAAATATATTTATTTTTGGAAAATTAAACTATGTTTTGTCGCTAACTTTGAGACCTCTTCAGGATGAAATATAACATCATTTTGATAGTTGGGGTTATTCTCTCTGGACTGCTATAGCTGATCAACTATAAAAATTTTGTTATACTTCATCCTGAAGATGTCACAAAGTTGGCGACAAACAGTAGTTTAATTATGTATAAATAAATATCTTTTTTCTGACTTCAAATTGAATAGTATATTATTGACGACAAGGCTACAAACCATTAAACTCTATTATACCAGAGGTATATGGCAGACGTTAATAATTGAGTGAAAAAGAAGAAAATATTAGACAGGGTGGTAATTCTGAACTTTCCAGGTTGGGTGAATAACAACAGACCCTTGGCACTGGTCCACTCAATGTACATGGAGTACAATAATGAGAATTTAAAGTAAAATTACTATATCTTGGATACAAAATAATTTTGAATATAAAAGTGACAATTTACAAATTCATGTACATGTGACACCACATAAAAATATATAATATGCTCTGCAATCCTTCAGTATCTTGCTAGAAAGAAGCAAGTGTGCATGTTGCAGATGTTTGGGATCTTAAGATGCCTGACAAATGTCTTAATGGTATGGACCCAGTGGCGGCACGTGTGGTACAGCCTCTGTGCTATGGCACCGCTAATAAATAAGTTTTTTATTAATTAAACATTTAATTAATGCATATATATATATATATATATATATATATATATAGATTTTACAAATTATATTCTAATAAATTTGAAATAGTGGTCAAGTCGATTTGTTCCATTTGAAGCAATGGGCGAGTTGGCCTACTCTCTAACATTGCTTTGGCATACTGCTGAGCCACTTGGAGAATGCACAAGATAATGCCTGCTTCTTATGAAAGGGGATGGTGTCAAAATTGTCTTGGCTCTGTAGTTCCTAGTTTGCCGATAGAGTGCAGTAGTTCATGGAGAGGTTCCTTCCGCACAGCTTATCATGGTGACATCACATCCAGAGATGTGCCAGTGTCTATTGGTTATTCATTTCAATATAAATAATTATTTTTCCCATACTGTATTTTGAGTGAAATTTAATTACTTTAGGATAGTTCTGGTAGTCTCATCTTGATGTTAAGGCTGAAAACGTGGGAGGAATTCTTTGTTAATTGAGTTTCACTTTATATCAAGTGTGCACAAAAATTTAATATGCATTTTCAGTAAAATTTGTATTTGTTGGCACCACTAATGCTTTGCTTCAGTGACTGCCTCTGTTTGGACCCCATTGTATTTCCCAGATGATTCAAGACTTTACACTGTTTAAAAATCTGATCAAACCTACCTAAATTCCATTTTTATGCATTCTCCGTCAATAGACATTGGAATACCTAATATATATATATATATTTATTTTTGGTAAATGCCAAACTTAAGAATGAAGGAGACTTGTCCCTACTATATTTATTATCTAAATCTCTTTTTAATTCTTCGAGAAGGATATATTGTAGTAGCGACCATTATTTAAATCTGTGAGTTTTTAATGTTCTGTCTCGTGTATTCTTGGTCAGTTGTATAGAGCATTTAACCACACTTCCTGAAATACACTATTTATTAGGATTATTTAGATAAGTAACCAATTCTAGACCCTTCTTTCCTTGAGTATGGAGTTTTTATTTACTGTTTTCTCAAATTACATCATTTCTTGCATTTTACTTTGCTCTTCTCTAACATAAGACAATGAAATATGTCCTAATAGAGTCTCCACTAGTATTAAAAACATGTTTAACCAGACACTCATTTACTGATCCATATGGTGAAAACAATTTTTAATCATGCTCATAGTCAGGTGCATGAGTGAAATAAATGCAGCATATTAATAAATTATCTTATGGGCATAATGAAATAATTTAATTGGTTTATAAAGGTTTACTCTTAAAAAAATGAATATTCACAATATATTGCAGGAATATTTCAATAATATTTCTCAGAATTGTTATAAATACATACAAGTAGAAAATATTGTAACAAGAAAAATTAAATCATAATTACAAAAATAATAAGTATATAACATACAGTAGAATTATTTCTAAGTAATTGTGACACCACATTGCAAGAAATATGTAACAGACAGTTTCTTTGGTGCTGCTGTTATCACAGCAGTATAATATAAATTTATAAAAGGAAAGTTCACTTGTCACAAAACCAATTTGCCATTTGAAGCATAAAGCAAATAAGTTGTCACATTTCTTATGAATTTCTGCAACAAGTTAATCATCTTCAGATTAGTGTTCTCCGTCCATCATAACTTTCCTCCGTTATGAAATGATATACTTGAGAAATAACTACCAGGACATATGGGTGTTAAACTTGCAATTACACATTCTTAAGAGGGAGAAAGTGCTGGTAGTAATTTCTAGTAAACTCTATCATCAGGTCCTGAGTACATTCGGGAAGTTCTCCAATGCACACTCCGGGCGAACCGGCAAATATTGTGAAAGGCGGCACCACGGTATCTGGAGCCAGCATGGTGTTGTCCTCAATCTTACAACAGTCTTTAAGTACACATCGACGCCCCTAAAATGAAGACAAAATCATTTGGACATTGAAATGGCATACATGAATATCTCCACTTATTTTTTTTTAATAAGACCAACATGAACACACACTAGTGATATATCTGTAACAGGTGAAAGTAACGGAACAAATAACTGAAATAGTGGCAATACTGAAGTGCTTCTAACATTTAACACTTAAAATTCTTAGACATTTGTTACTGCAAAGCAATTTTGAATGTGCTGAATAATATGAATTTTAATGGTAAGAGAAAGCATAAGGTTAGTATTGTTACTCATTCACACACTGCTTTAAGTAAACACATTGCCCATGTCAATTGATTTTGAATTTGAACTTTTAATGGCTTTGGTATACCTAAGAAGGACCCATTATATCAATATCTGATAGGCACTACCTTCAATTACATTGAATAAAATGTTCTCAGCTTTCCACTCTGGTATAAAGCTAATTAAACCACAACATTTGACAACTCTCTGTACTGATGACATTTTCGATGTGAAGATGATGACAGTGTAGAGGGTCATCAAAATGTCATAGTTTAATTACTGTTGTACCAGAGTGGAAAACTGGAAACACCTCCTTCACGATTATGCTAATTATGTACAGAAACGTATTCTAAATTGAAATGAAATTTTGATTTATTAAATATTTATGACATGTTGGCTATAGGCTATTTAGTTATAATATATTTTTAGTTTTTAAAATAGTAATACCAAGGTTTAAGTTTCATAGAGTAATTTAAGAGAACTTTTAGCTTACTTAACTGGCATTGGAACTTTACTTACAATTACACAGTTATCTCCAATATAGGTGTAAGAGCCAACTGAAGCTGCATTAACAACAGATTTCTGTCCAACAAATACATGATCACCTAGTTGGATAGGAAAGAACGCCACCCTATGAATTAAAAATTTGAATGGTTAGAAATATTCTCCGATACTTTGAAAGTTTAATACAAAATTTACAAATATGTTAACAGCAATGGGAACCAAACATTCACCAAAATCACAGTCTTCTGGTTTTGATATCGGTGGAATGCCACAAAATAAGCTTGTAACAACTGATAGCCTGCTTGAATTCATAAATGACAAGACTTTAGGCCTGAAAGAGCCCCTATGTATTTCTTTCAAGTTTTTAATTAAATGTATAGGGCAATACAATTTATAATTGGTTTAATTACCCTTTACTAAATTTCTTGAACGGTGGTCGAATCACAGCATGTTTGCTGATGATACAGTGTCTACCTGCACGAACGTTGGCCAGATCACCTCTTATAATAGCGTCAGACTGAACAATAACCTTGCCACTCAAAACTATGTTCTGAGAGCCACACAAAACTGTCTGACGACAGACCTTATTACCTGATGCCTAAAACAGAGAAATCACAAAACATGTCACGAATTTTATTAATTCATTAAAAGTGACATATGGACAATTTCATTTTATGGCTTAGGGTGACAAAATAAGGGGAGTGTCTCCTGCAGCAGGAGGGATTTTTTTTTCAGAACACATGTAATATGTGGTGTTGGCAGCAGAGAAAGTTTGTAGAACACTTGTTGTTCAACAACTTTGTGCACTAAATTTACCTTCTTTCATTCTCCTCCAATATGCATGCATCTAAATGCCAATTCTTTACAGACAAGACATTAAATACACACATGATACAAGACAATATAAATTGCTAGGTATTCCAAAAACTAGGATGAAAAGTGTGACTGTGTCGACATGGGCCTTCAGTTATATAATGAATTCCGAGAACACTATAAATCTGGAAATACTATTCAATCATTTAATAATAAACTTTGACATTGTTTAATTAACTATAGCTTGCAATGAAATTCTAAATACATTGTTCCATTAATGTGTTTAATTACTACAAATTTGATTGATTTTTAACTTCCATCATGGTCTATATATATATATATATGTAATTTATGCATTATTTGTGGTTATCTTATTCAATTCAATTGGTAAAAATTGTCATTGGAAACAGAATCATTATGTTTAGAGGTTAAGGAGCGAAGAGCAAGCCGAAATTATATTAGGTACCGTTTCCACGTAATCAGATTTATCGTAGTACATATCTTGCAGTTCCATCACGATAATCGCACGTCGAATCAACTTGTAGAAAATTAGATTTATTGGACTTCAATGGAAAATATCGTAGGGTGCATATAAAAATTATTGGTGTTTTTTGGAATGTAAAGATGTCACACGCCTAACAAAGTACTTCGCCGATCATTAGAAAAAATGACTTCCGCAGCCGCTAAAACAGGGACACGAGCTTTAAAATTATTAAAACGTTATTAGTTATATATTTAAATGCATATTAATTTTTCTAAAACATTTTCAGGTCCAAGACGCGGTGTATATATTACGTTAATCATACAATATTTATGTGACAATCTGAAATAACGCGTATTACTATACAAACATGATCTGGAATCACTTTACGGGATTTTTTTGATACGTCAGAACCGTTTCCTATGCCGAAAATTCGGTGAAGTTGTATTTCAAAATTTAGGAGAATGTGTTTTTCGATCCAGCGGCGTGACTATTTTGTTAAAATCATGGCTCACTTACTGTGGAAGTCAAGTTGTCGCTTGCGGAATTGACGCAAAGATACATCTTTTGGATTTTAAAGTACATCATTGCTCAAGCATCGTGAGTTTATTAATATTTATTACTTTTCAGTCCTTGTTTCAGACTTAACATTGTATTAAAATGCTCATTACAATTGTTTTATGTATTTCCTGCCGAGCACTTGGTTAATTGACGAGATATTTTTATTTTCGGACGGGGTAGTTTTGTTTTTATTCCATGTTGTAAATAAGTTCTGATTTTTTAGTCGAACGACCCGTCAGTAACGGATCGATTCTTCGCCTCGTGAGTTTGTTGAGTAAGTAGAGGAGTCGACTCGCGTACAAATTGATCGATATTTTACCTTTCTCCGCTGTTCGCGGTTCTCTTGACATTTGCAGACATGGCGGACGAGGAGAATGTTATCGACGATGCCCCCGGTTCGGGGGACATGAATACTAAATTTGGGTTGAGGCTCAGAGGTAGGAAAGGTGCTCTGAAGAAGAAGAATGTGTACAACGTTAAAGATCACAAGTTCATCCCGCGGTTTTTCAAGCAGCCAACGTTCTGCAGCCACTGCAAGGATTTTATATGGTGAGTACCGAAAAAAACTAATTAGACTTTTTAGTTTAGCTGTCGTTAATTAATCGCAGGAGACGGTCGGAATTCAGAAACACGTATTTCAGAGTAATTGGCGTCACAAACTTGTGTTGCTCGCAAAAGAAAGAGAAGGAAAAAGAAACACTAATTCGTTTTAATCTGTGTAAATGGTTTTGCTTGGACACCTTTATGACATCATCGCATTACTTCCAATTGGAATTTTTTTAGCGTTTTAATTTTAAAATTTTTGTGCAGGTGCGGTTTTTGTTTATTACGCGGCCTGACGGTGTTGACGCCCCCCGACCCTAAGGACTATATTTGACTATGTATATGTATTTATTTTGTGGAATTCTACATTTTCATCACTATTTTTTAGGGGGATTATAATGATTTTTTTTACGTGTAAAATTGCTAGGGGAAACAAAAGCGAAGTTGCGCGCGTTCGCGAGTGATTTGTTCTTGGCGCCATTTCGTCAATATGTCGGTGGTTTTTTTTAAAAAAAGAAATTCTGCTGTAGCTGTAATAACATCGATTTTTGAGCCACTGGATCGTGAAGGCTCGTGCGTGGGAAGTTGATTTTTTTGGTAACCCGCACGACCTTTGTGCTACAATTACGATCGATGTTGCCATTACCCTTTATTATATGTTGCCGGTTTTTTATATTGTGACTGTGACGTTGCCTCTACCATTCATTTCATTATATATTTCGGTTTTTAGAGAGAGAGAGACGAAGTTATTTACAGTTGAGTAGTGCTCAGTTGTCGAGTCGTAATCTTGTGACCTACTCAGTCTGGTCCCACAATTTCTCGATCGCAAGGAAACTTGCAACTGTAGCTTTAAAGTGACACTCGAGTTACCTCACTACGAAGATTTATTGGCAGTGGTGTAGGTAAACGTTGGGCACACGCTCTTCCTATTTGAACAGTCGGCTAAACTGGTCGAGGTACGGAGGAGGCAATGCTGCGTCCCCACAGCAAACCCTTCTCCCGCCATCCAGGGAAGGGCACCCGATGCAGGTTTTGCATCACTTTTAGGCGATCCTTAAACTACAGCCCGGGGGCCGTATGCTATTAAAGGGGAGTTGCCAAACTAATTCGGCCCGGCATCGATTCACTGTGTGGCTGGAACGGGTCACCTATTTTATCCTAGGATTTTCTGATGTATAAAAACTGTTAATGAGGTTGATTCGTCGTTCCTGTGGGGGTGGGTCGCAACCAGACCCGGTGACGTCACGTCTACAGAATTTGCATATCTAGTCTACTCTGGATTTGAAAGTTGTTGACCATTGTCTGGGACTAGAAAGGCACGCTGCAACGCCAGGAGCGACACAACCGCACTCGTGACAGAGTTTGAGTTTATTATTCAGACGTAAAGTTTTGTCTGTATCACGGGGGAGCTGCACCCTCACAGAAATAGCTCACGTTTTCGATTCCGAGTGGGACGAGGCGTAATGGAGCGAGCGCGGTTTATTTTGGTTCCAGTCGAGTGTCAGAAGTACAGCCATTAGCATCAGCCTGAATACGCGGACACTGCGCCATGCGAGCTTCCTGCCACTGGCCAAGGACTCTTCTGCTCAACAGACTCGGCTTTCCTCGTCAACATAATTAATAAACAAACATCGGCCAATTTTAAGTCACAATTAAACAACGTTTCGACGCTTCTTATGGCGACATCATCACGTAAAAGTACAGAAAAACAAAACAATTACAGTACCAGTGCAGTTGTGTCTCTCACCTGACAAGGAAACGTCACTTACGCACGTAACAAGCAATACACACGAACACCCACACACACACACACACACATATATATATATATATATATATATATATATATATATATATATATATATATATAGAACTTGAGGCGCGGTTCGACTCCTCGTACAAAACCAATGTAATTTAATTAAACATGTTTACTACACAGTATTATTTATTAAGCTAGTTTGCTAATAGTCACATGTGGCTTGACACACAAGCGTTCTGCTTATCCCAATTGTCCATATTACGAGGATGGTCCGACCTCAACATGAAGATGGCAGCACTAGTAAATAAAAGCTAGTGAATTTCGTTGTTCATCTGTTGACAGTTTCAGCCACTTTGGACACGCAGCTGTTGTCTGAGTGAGTCGATGTGAAAATGTTATTAAATATTTGTTTTTGAAAGGCAATACGAATCAAAGATGAGTTGCACCATCATTTACCACGGTGGCAGCTGAATTAAGACGATGAACGTTGGGGACGGAAACATCGCCAAATGGTGCTACACGAAGTGAGAAAGCTGTCGGCGCGTTGGGTGCCGCGTTTCAACATTTCCAACGCTCTGTAGACGGATGCGTCAGTCCAAACAGTGGCTGGGAAAGTGACTATGTATGTGTGAGATACTTTACTAAACTATCAAGGACAATTCCACCTGCACAGTTGCCAACATGGAGAAAAAAATACTAATGGCTTGGTTCAGTTGAATTTCAAATAAGTTTAATTTTACTATAATAAATTCTTTTTTTGTCACTTACAATTGGCTGATATATATATATATATATATATATATATATATATGTATATGTACATCATTAATCGAATTTTAGATATGTGGAAAACGTTTCGGCTGTGACCTTGTCTACAAATGAACTGACGTCAGTGACAGCAGGAGTGCGAAATTTCATGGACGACTCTGACTGACTTGTTATTAATCCTTGCAATCTCTTACAATACAGACTGTATGTGATACTCTTTGCTTCCATACATGATATAAACGTAGCTAATTATCGCAGTGTCTAAAATGGGTTCGTTTTTATTCTGTTCGTCGTTGTTATTTCTTCTCTTCGTATGGTCTTCGACTGTTCACTTACACTTTTGTATCTGTAGATGACGTGCAGTTGTCTAGCAGCATCGTTTCTAACAACCAGAGTAACTTTCCTTCGCATGTACTTTAAATAAAGTCTATGACACTTTTTATTTACGTTATGGCGACGTTCCGATCTCCCTACAGATGAATTTTACTTATGTAATTGTAAATGCCTCCTTTGTACATCGGAACGTCGTCATGAAATAAATAAAAACTGTCTGTCTGTGTCTTATTAATTGATGCCATGTTGGCGGTCCTGGCGTCTGGGCCCATAACCTACGTGGCGTTTTCCTCGGGAAGAGCCTACACGGAATAACGACACCGTTGGACCATGATGATCCGCTCGTAGTTCTGCAGACGACACAATCACGTGACTGTCGCGGGGGATTTGGCAAATTCCGACCTTACTCGCAAATACAAGACGGCCAGTGATGCCAACTGCAATCTGGCACGCGCTGCACCTCTGTCCCGGCCAAGTTAATTAATTAACTCTGTGATGACTGTTCTCTCGCAGGCAGAACGGCCTCTTTTCAGAGGTTGTCGTCTGTTCCCACTGTAACGTAGTAGAGGGCAGTAAAGCGCTGGGTTGGGGCACGGGCACGGGAGCTTACAACTGCGACGACGAGGACCGTGGATCTGGTTTTCGTTGCGAAACGGCCGTTGGGCAACGCCGCCGTTACGGCAGCCACTACAACTACAACTACACGCACACGCACAACAGGACCTGCCTGAGAGAGTAACTCTTGTGACATAGAATCTCCCTCGTGTGTGAGTTGAGCGGCCTTACAAGTCTGGTCGGCAGCGAAGACCTCCAAGGGCCTTCAGGTGCTTCTCCACCAGAGGCTTAGGGACTTCGCCTTCTAGAGTTTCCCCCAGTCTTCCAATTCAATGATGACAATTTCACAAGCTCAAGTCCGTAGAAAGTGGAGCTGGTCAAGGGTCTTACTGTACTTTCAAACGATCCGACAGACTGTACGACGTTTCGCTTGTTTCACGGTGTAGTGACGTCACGATATTGTCAAGTTTCAATGCCAGACGTATGTCAGTGAAGCAGTGGGAGGGGGAACAGGTCCGTCACCTGTACCTGTGGCTCCGCTTGTCGCTACTTGTTGCAGACGGACGGGACGGGAGCGGCGAGGCCATCGATTGTGGCGCCGTGAGTGCGCATGCGCAACGCCGGGGCAATCCATACCTCACACGCGACCGTCCTCCGTCCGCGGGAACCGTTTAAGAGGTCATCAGACACGCACGTTCAACTATCAACTTTGCAACGTAATATTCGACAGACGCGACGTTTCGACCTCTTCAATTAAATTCCGTTGTAACTTATTGTATGAAAATTTACGCCGTGTACGTTGACGAATTAATTTTAAAATTGTTAGTCTAAATTTTCATATAATGAGGTATAACTTAATTTAATTGTAATTGAAGATGTCCTTATCAGGGACGAAACGTTGTGGTTGTTAAATATTACGTTTTAAATCCATAATATCTTCTTTGTGAAGTTTCGCATCCTGATATTTGTCACTACTGCGAGAACCACGTGACCGCCTTCGTACAGAAACTAAGAATATTTCAATTTAAAACTGCTCTTTCAATTGAACAAACAACTAAAATCTCTTCTAAGCTGTCTTTATCTTCCTGTAGTTAAATGTCCTCGTCCCCGAGCCCCTAATTGATCCGCGCTCCTTTGCTCGTTGTCTTTCGACCGATGCGGCTTCGTTTAACGAGGACTAATTCCGTTAGCGTCGAACGCACTACGAAATGAAAAAAGTGCCATCGATTTCAAATAAAACCATTAATTGGCGCCCAACGTGGGGACAGACGCCGGCCTATTCTGATTCCGTATTTTTAATTTGTCGCCCGCCCGTTTGTGTTGAGAGAACCTGCGCGTTGGAGGTCGATGCTCGCAGGGCGCTTTTAATTGCCGATAACAACGAATCGTTCGTTCGTTCAGCCGTGGGAAGGAAAACATGCCGACGGTCGACATTTTGCGTCGCAGACCGAGCCAGCGCAGTGATCACGTGTGACGGTCAACGTTTGGGTTTGTTGACAACGGTGAGGTAACGTCATTATTGAGGTAATCTATTCTGTTGGAGTAGAAAGACGATCGAGAAAAGATGAAAAGAAAAGCAAATAAATAAAGGAAAAAGAGAAAGACAGAGGCAGGTTAAAGAGATGACGTGACGTCCAGATGACCAGAAATAAAAATGCCGAGATTTATTGCAGGCAAAGAAAATAAATAAATCAAGAAAAACAGAAAAAAATGTGACAGTGTACAAGAAACAAGTTACTTTCTGTGTTTTTTTGTTTCCTTTGCCTTTTTACTCCCAGTCAATGGAGTTGCGGCCTCTCTGAATGTCCATCAGGTTCTAACAATTCCAGAGTCCGGCGTCTGCTTGCGCGGCTGTGACGTCAGCGTCGGTCTATCGCAGTTCCCCTTCACAACCACTTATTAAACCTGCCTGAGAGAGTAAGGCACGTTAGAAAGAGAATTAAACGTCCTCCTGTGAGAAATGAGTACGACAGGACACGTGACGCGACGTGACGTGGCCCCTCTCAGGATTCATAGACGACTGGTTTCACTCTGACGTCACTGGATTATGACAGGCCCCAATTCAAGGTTGATCTGTCATAGTTTTTACCAAATTCTACCGACTGATTTCTTACAATGCCTGAACACGACCCATATGTTGGTACACCTGCTACATTCAGCAGATTTTAATCTTAAAAAAAACATTTTACGAAGAGAAGGATAATATTCCATCAGTTAGAATGATAGAGCGACAACGTTTCCTTGTGCCTAGAAGAGCCCAGAGCGACACAACCGCATCGTTGTTGTGCCCCCGCTGCCTGCCTCGAGCAGTTGTCGTTTTTGCGCCGAGGCTGAGAGGCTCTCGAGGCGTCCTGGAGTTGTCTCCGCACTCACCGACGACGAGACGCGTCGCGTGCCTTACGACGCCGCCGCCGCCGCCATCTTGGCTCGACGCCAATCCAGAGATGCAAGCGTAGTCTGCCATCACGTCACGTCACGTGTTCTGTCGTAAGAATTGCCTCTGTCTCGCCGCGGAGGGATTTCCTGGCCGCTTACAGCACGGCTTCGACTAACAGGATTCTCCCCTGTGAGGCTTCCGGCTCACTTTAGGACCTGTGACGTAGATTAACGCTGCTGTATTATTACGTCTTACAGCACAGGAAGATAAAGAGTGTCTCTGGTGCCGTGCCGTGACGTGCCTCACGCGACCTTTGTTCCCTCGCAGGTGTTCCTCACAACACCGCCACCTGAGTGCCAGGGTTCTCACACCCCCTCTGCGTTGTCGCGACCTGCATAATGACGGCTTAGTGTGACGACGTTTCCGTATTTTCGACACAGGGCAACGCCGCCGCGGGGGTGTTTGTCCGCCTCCGTGTATTTACGGCAGCGAGGGCCGTCAATTGGCAGTTAATTGGCGCCCTCGGGGCCGGTAACGCATCGGCTGGTCTGTCACGTGACTGCAGCGGCCATGTTGCTAGAAAGTCGCCGCAGGAACAGGAACAGTCGCGCTTATCTTATCTGCGCTTATCTGCCGCGCCTTCGAGACGTCCGCAGCGTCTCGCACAATAAAACCTGCCTCCAACGTCCTTATCACGGAATTTTTATTGAAACAAACTGCAGCGACGTCATCGTAGGCGTCTGTGGACGAAATAAATCCTACGCGTCAGTGAAAAACCACACTAAATGTTGCACCTCTTTCCAGTTTCTCGCTAACAGGAAAAGCATGAAGCATTCTAGACAAAATAATGTTCACAGATAAATTGTAGGGGCAAAATTCTGCGTGTGATGGCGACCATGCGCTGGAATGCAGTTTGTCGTATTCCCAGCGTTGAACTAACTAGGCACGGAGGAAAGGTCGTGGAGGATTTAATTTAGTGTGGTTTTTAGAGACAGAAAGTTAGGCCTTTGGAATTGAACAACTTGGGGTTGTTGACTGAGGTGTAAAGATACGGGTCCGAAGGTCGCCGCGATCGAGCAGGTCACAGCGGAGCGTGAATATTTGATGGTCGGCGGTTGTGTCCGTCTGCAGCGGCCTGATGAGGCTCTTTGTGCCCGCGTGTTTACCCTCGGCGCCCCGGGGGCAGCGCAACTGCGTCACGACGCTCTTTGTCCGTCGTTGCGGCAGTCAAGTAAATAAATACAACGTTCCGGCGCGAGTGTGGCTCTTCTTCCTCTCCGTAGTTCGCGACACTACTGCTTCAGGCGAATCACGCGTTTATCTGGCAATTAACCCGCGGAGATCCGTAACCACGGTCGGTCGTGCCAACTTGCGCCTCCGCTCTGACACCATCCAAGTGACATGTTGACGAGGTCTGGGGTGCACCTGAAGTAGCACGGGATGCGGACAGGGACAGCAACCTTCTCCGTGCCTGGACCGGTTCCGCAGGCCGTGATTATTCCAATGGGAAGTGAGGACAGGTCTTACCTTACTCCACACACGGCGTATGGGAGCCACGGACAAAGATGCGCTTCCTTTGCTGAATGATTCTCCCTCTTCACACTCCACGTGCCCTTCTCGTGACGTCACTAGGCGAGCGTGCGGTAACGCCGCCATCACTGTGTCTCTCTTTAACGCACTAAATCATCTGCAAGTCAGGTAGTTGTCATTATTTCCATCTCCTTTGCCTAGTGGATGATAGCGCCTTGGAGAGAGATGGCGGCGTGACGTGACGTCAGTCTCACTTGCGCGTGCAGTTAACAGCCTCTCGGCCGATGACGTCAGCGCCGACCTGCAGGGAAGTCGCTGTCCTCCGCGATTAGCCGCAATTAAGCGTCCCTCTGTGACGTCAAGACGGCCGCAGTCACGTGTGAAGGGCTGCGGGACGAACCCCACGCCCTTCCTGATGACGGCAGAGCCCAAGTTCTGCTCGTGGGAACCAGAGGTACAGACTTATCTGATCAAGTGTCTCTAGAGCTGCGACTTCACATCTTCGTAGCCCTGAGTAAATGTCAGATGCCTCTCTCGGTGGTCAGTTCTGAGACGAGGGTTGGAGTTGTCCGCTGCTCCCACTGCGCGCCTGAGACTTGGCAACGGAGCAATCAGAGTAATGGAGCAGGGGGACTGCGCTACACTTTGGCCGCCATTTTACGTGCCTGGCCGTGATTGCAGTGTTCCTGTCACTCCAGAGAGCAGCAATTACAACTCTCTGACTTCGTAATTAAATTAAATTATGCAACAAGCAAGCCCTTTTGTTCAGAAAAAGATTTTAGAATTCAAAACTATAAACATGACGTTTCGTCCGCGATTCTGACATCTTCAGGTGTAAACAGGGAAACAAAGCGTTACAAAATACAGTTTTCTAGTGTTGCTCACGTGTTATATTGGCACTGCTGCTACGAGCATTATTGAAATTTTATACAATGCAAACTGAGAAGCCACAATATGCACGAGTCTTAAATTTTATATATACATTATTTGTGCCATTTTAAGCAGTGATGGCCGCCGATCTTTATATTGTAGACCGTCGAAGTTTTATTCCTTACAATAACCATGTTTGTACACAACTGAACAGTTTCATATTGTTTTCTTATGTTGATTGATTCTAGTTTTCTTTTTTAGACATCGTTTCGTTTGCCCGATAAAACAAGCTTGGCCCGTCCCGTGTAGCGCGCGTTACAGAGTGAGGAGCCTCTGCCTCTGCCTCTGACAAGTTTTTGATATTTAAAATGAACGGAAGCGGCCGTCGCTCGCCTCGTGGCATGGGGTAGCTCACATGGTTCAAGGATTACGCCACGCCGCTGCCATTCATTTTCCTGGTACTCCACTTGCTCGACCTGGCACCTTCATAATCACTCCTCCTCTTACTGAAGCACTACGCGGTACTAAGCTGGGCCTGGCAGCGGGAGTGTTACGGGACCTCTATTAGGCGACGCGCTGCTTTAATATAAAAATAACCTGCGCCGTGAGGGCGTTTTAATTACGCGGAGAGCTTCTGGACACGCTCGCGACTGACTAGGTCCGTCAGCCACGCACGGTGGAGCGTCTCTCTCCCTTGGCGATTATCCGCTAATTAAAAGGAAATTATAATTGCGACAGAGGGTGACGACTTAAGATCCGTCTTATTCTGCAGCAGTTTAAGTGACAGAGGTATTGATTTGTATACGTAGCTGGGTGTCTGTGTACGCCGACGTTTCACCCTGGAGTCCAACTACTCGCAAGACGACGTGTGATGACGTAAACTTGTTAAGACCTCCATCGAGCGAAACCACCATCAGACTCCCGCGTGCTTCTTCTGCAACCTCCTCTCTTCTCACATCTCTGTCTAACTATTAATTCTTCACTGCTCTTCTCTCCTCTTACTAGCCTTCGTGTATAACTTTTCCTCGGAACTCTCTCTACATTTTCTCTCCGTCTTTGACACCCCACACGTGTGCCTTCTAGCGTCTTCCAGACTCCGAGTGACTCCTGAGGCAAGATGGCGGACGTGAACCTGGCGCGTTGATAATTACCGACGTAAATCAAAGCCCGCAGTAAACACATTAACCTCCTTGCTCGCTCGCATCAAACAAACAAGCCGGCGATAAATAAGAGATCCGCGTCGACTCGTGATTTACGGACCAGAGCGAGGAGGTCCGCAGACTCTCCTTTGCGTACCACGGGGCGGTTTTAATTTAATTAAGCCTGCTGCTGGCATCGACCGGCGGCTTAATTAATTTATTCGCCTCGCGTCCGCCCGCCCGATGGCACGTCAATGGCTGTCCTCTCATTGTTGCGAGTCGTGGTGGTGACGTCACGAGGGGAAGGTTGCGATCCCTGAGACGAGGCTTCGTTACGTTAATGGCCGCTGCGAACCGCGACTCTGAGGAATCGATACAAAGAAGCGTGCGTCGGTCCCTGGTGGGCGACGACACTCCGGTCCATCTTTCCTGAACCCTCGTACGTTAATGTACAAGTTCTCCGTATCACGCGTGACGTCACGTCTCCATTTCAGCATGTGGCAACATTCGCTCCTGACAGGGAAACTTTACTCTTTGCATGACGCAGCACTGCCTTCTCCATGCCCTCAACTACGTTACAATGGGAACAGCGGACAACTCGTACGCCCCAAGGTCTGCGTAGTAACAGGCCTCGGCTTGAGGGGACCCTGCGTCAGGTTCCACCTGCGAGTTAATTTTGTTTTCGAGTACCAGGCTACACGAGGGTGATCCACTCCCCTCTTATAGCATAGGAAGGTAGCCACGGGTCTACTAGGGCCCCCGGGCTGTATTTTAGGGATCCTACCCGGCATTCCCCTAGAAGTGATGCAGAATAAACCCTAGAAAACCTGCATCAGGTAGGTGCTTCTCCCACGCCGTTCACTGGATGGCGGGAGAGGGGTTTTCTGTGGGCTCGCAGCATTCCCCTCTCCGTGCCGCGACTGCAGCTGGCCGACTGTTCCAATGGGATCCGGGAACAAACATCTCTGAAAACAGGCTTCGGCTTGTGGGAACCTGAGTTGAGAAACCGAGAGAGGAGGAGGCGTCCGTTGACGTTGTTGTCCCGGTCCTGCGGTGCAGCGTTATTTATATCTTTGCACGGGGAATGTTTTCGCCCCTGCGCGTGTTATTTAGAGGTTGGCGGCCTTGGGTGATTCCTCGGCCAAGGACTGGTTTGGTGCGGATCCTTGCGGCGACCGGATATAACCAGAGAGTCTCTTGCAGCGGCCGTCGGGAGATTCCCCCCAAGGTCGACGTGGACGCGCGGTTTTCCTTGACTTGAGGTTATTAATTCGTCGGCACGTGGCGGCCCCCGTCGTTAGCGACTCTTTATTTTTGCCTTGTGGAGGGGGTAAATTGTTTTTAATTAGAATGGAATCAAAAATTAAATTAAATCACGTGACTTGTCCAACGGGAGCGCCGAACTACTGTTGCCCGAGGCGTGTTTGCAGCCAGAGATTAACCTCGCTGTCACAATCCAGAGAGGCTTGAGCGCGTGATTAGGTGCAGCTATCACGTCACGTCACGTGGACTATTATATTACACTCACACGCGTGATGTTCAAAACTGAGACAGTAATTTAATTGAACAACTCCTTCACCTCAGGCTGCTGCAGAGCTTTGCTGATCCTCGAGGGAGGGGGCGGACACACGACGTCGTCACCTGGATTTCACGCGCCGTGCTCGTGTGACGTCACGCACCGCTCTCAAAGACGCAAATGTCAATAAAAGAACACGGACTTGATTCTGAACGACAGTTAGTTTACAAGTGTCGGTCAACTGTCGTGATCTTGGTCAATGCTCAAGTTCCTCGTCTGGAACAACGACAGTGCTTCTAGTTGACAAATATCCTTCAGTCCGGGCAATATAACAAAATCTGCAATTAGACACGTGGGGGAAGCCCACGACGTGGCCCGTGACCGTCGCCCATTAAGGGCAAACATGGCCGCTGCTCGCAAACTGGAAACTTTTAATGGAAGTTAAACAATTAAGGTGAATATGGCTCTCGTGCGGTCGACGGCGGATGTAATTAGAGAGACAGCTTCAGGACACGTACACGGCCTCTGTCTCTAGCATTGGTCGAAACGTCGAATCACTTTTAAATAATTTTCTTGGAATATGTGGTCGTCGATGATTCACTTTATGCGTACATTGGTTAATGCATCTGAAAGTTGCAACATGAATCACGTCACCTCATGTCTCCCAGTTCTGTCGCCCTGTGGTCGAGAGACTCGACCTGTCTCACGTACTTTTGTTCGTTGCATTAGCCACAGATATTGTTATATTGTCCAGGCCGTCGCAGGAAGTTATAATTAGATCGACAAAGCATTCGTAGAAGACAGCCTCGTCCGTTGGGAAGAGTCGGCCGGCTGCCTCCTGACCAGGGAGTGCTGTCTTCGTAAAGGACTGAAGAGGAGTCGTGTCTCTTAACTGACTGTGTTTTCTTTCTGTTTGCAGGGGATTCGGCAAGCAAGGGTTCCAGTGCCAGGGTGAGTCTGACAGACGTTGCCTCCGCGTAATTATCTTCCCCCAGTAACAGAAACAAAAATAAATAAATTAAATAATTACGACAAACGCGCACGGAGACTCCTCGACGTTGTTCACCGTCGCCGCCGCTTGACGGCATCAGAGTCGCTGCTCAGCTCACGGGGTCCGGTAGTTGCCCACAGATGGCAGCAGCGTCGTCCTCGGGCGGGGGTTCGATTGTTACATCACAAACTATAGTAGAACCTCCTGTCAGTGCTCGATAAATGAGCTCGAAACGTCAAGGTCGCGAGTCTCATATGTCAGCACATTAATTTGTTAAAACGATTGAAGAACTTTTTATTTATATCGTAACGACGTTGCGACACAATTTTGTCTCTTCTTCAGGTATTTTCCTACAGAGGATGTCTTTACAAATTATTAGATTTATAGTATGATTGTGCGTTGAAAACAAGGGCAAAGTAAAGTACATAAAAATTAAATAACAAACAACTTACCAAATTAATATAATAAACTAGCACAACTAAACACTTATACTATAAATATAGTCATTTGTAAACACCTCCTCTGTAGGAAAATGACCGAAGATGATGCAAAACGTCTCGAAACGTCGTCACAATATAAAAAGTGTCTGTATGAGGTCATCATTTGTTCTATTAATTCAAAAACAAACGGTAAATTAAAATTTTAAAATTAATTTTACATTATACAGCCAATGACTGACATTTTAAAAAATTTATAAGACAAATTAATCAAATTACGCCACGTTTCTGTCCTCTGAAACTGACACTCAGAGGTTGAGAAGGGTGAACATAACCTCAACACTGGCCGACAAGCTATCTTCAATAAAATATCTCCTTACAACAAATCGAATCGTCTGCATTGTGTTAAAATAAATGTCATAGACGAAAATTTATTATCTAACTAGCTGGATGGCCGGCGCTGCCCGGGTCGTCATAATAAATCTCAGCATCGTCCATAACCCTGGATTTGTGTCCAATCTCAGTTGCTTTTCCTTCTATATATATGTACTGTCCCCCACCCCTCACCCTTAAAAGTGCTCCACTCCCAAGCCCGTAAGGTATTCCAATTATAAACAAAGAACATCGGTAGTAACACTACCATATTTAATAAACTAGAAGAAATGCCATTAACAAACACAAGATATATTAAAAGAAATTAAGGTTCTATTTAAGCATTTCAAAAAAATCAGTCTCTGTTAGTGATCGAGCAGTTCCCGTGACCGTCGTCAATAACTAACTTAGGCAACCGAAGGTGACGTTCTGCTCAGTGGTGATCCTAAATCACAGGCAACACCTACAACACAGCGCCTGCGACTTAGATAACTGAACGTGAAGTGCGGTCAAGCGGAAAGACTAACTCGCAGGCGAAGTCCTCGTCGTCAGATACACAGATTGGTTCCCTGCAGCGTAGACTACCAAGAGGAACGGGCAGTGCCGTGGGGAGTCTAACTCGCAGGCGGATAAAAGTAGTCGTCTTTTTAAATGTTGCACTAATAGGTAGTCGGCCAGCTGCCTCCTAAATGGTCGAGTCCCGCTATCGGAAGGGCGTGGGACAAGTACCCAATGCCCGACCTACCTGATGCATGTTTTTCTAGGGTTTTCCCTGTATTTCTTTAGGCGAATGCCAGGTAGGATCCTTAAAATTGAGCCCAGGGGCCCTAGTTAACCCTTGGCTACCTTTCTCTACCCTTACGCAGGGGCTCGTTTTTTTTTTTTTTAGGGCAACAGGCTACATGAGGGTGATCCACATTGGGCAACTCCCCTTTAATAGCATAGGAAGGGATTAGAAAGGGGGGATGCGGAAGGGTAGAGGAAGGTAGCCAAGGGTTAACTAGGGCCCCCGGGCTATGGTTTAAGGATCCTACCCGGCATTCGCCTAAAGAAATGCAGGGAAAACCCTAGAAAAACCTGCATCGGGTAGGTCGGGCATTGGGTACTTGTCCCACGCCCTTCCGATAGCGGGAGAGGAGTTTGCTGTGGGGACGCAGCGTACCCCTCGCCATGCCTTGGCCTGTTTCTATTAATGTAACATTTAAAAAGACGACGACTTAGATCAGCCTGCGAGTTAGACTCCCCACGGCACTGCCCGTTCCTCTTAGTAGTCTACGCTGCAGGGAACCAATCTCTGTATCTTTGGACGAGGACTTCGCCTGCGAGTTAGTCTCTCCGCTTGACCGCACTTCACGTTCAGTTGTCTAAGTCGCAGGCGCTGTGTTGTAGGTGTTGCCTGTGAGTTAGGATCACCACTGAGCAGAACGTCACCTTCGGTTGCCTAAGTTAGTTATTGACAACGGTCACAGAGACTGATTTTTTTGAAATGCTTAAATAGAACCTTAATTTCTTTTAATATATCTTGTGTTTTTTAATGGCATTTCTTCTAGTTTATTAAATATGGTAGTGTTACTACCGATGTTCTTGGTTTATAATTGGAATACCTTACGTGCTTGGGAGTGAGGGTGGAGGGGCGGTACAGAAAAATAATCCAAATACAACCGAGATTGGTCTCGAATCCAGGGTTATGGATGTTTAATTATTAAATTCAACTATTTGTTTAACCTACAGTGAAGGGGGTGGACGGAGGTGGAATTTTAATACAGGCAAACACTGCCTATAATTTTCGTGGTCAAAGAGATTGATAGTCTTTCTACCGATATTGTTTTAGTATAATTTCAACCCCTATCGGCATGGGAGGGGAGCACGGTTAAGGTTGGTTTTTGGTGGTGCGTTACATAAAGTTAAGCAAAAACATCCGAGATTGGAGAGGAATCGGGGGTTATGGATGCATGACAACCCAGCTAGTTAAACAGTATGTGTAGGGGATCTGACGTCACTCCCTCTCTCTCCGTGATCGACGCCGGGACAAACCGTGCGGGTTGTTTGATGTGACGCCTGCGTTTGCGAGTCGCCCGCGCGGAAGAGAAGAGCCGTAGCCAATGAGGCGTTTCTTATCGAGTCCGCCTGTTAGCCCTCAAGATCCCATGCTCGTAGTTTGGTGAAGAACGTTCGTGTTCTCGGCCTATGAGTCAGTCAGTGTTCAACGTTTCGTCGCTGATCGAGTCATCTTCAGGAGTACAATAACAACTAATTTCAGTTATCTAAATAAATATGTACGAAGCAACGTCTTACACGCATGACAATTTTTGACCTTCTACAGACACTTTTATTCGTTTCATTTACAGTGTAACAACGTTTCGATACTCGTTCGCGTCGTCTTTTAGTGAACTATATATATATATATATAATTTGGAAGAAAACCTGAATATGTATCGAAACGTTGTTACTCTAAGTGAAGAAGATATAAAGTGTTTCCAAAAGGTCAAAAATTGTTTTTTTAATTAAAAAACAGGAGTAAAATTAATACTTTATATCAGAATGAGATTAGTAGAAGAAAAATTAGATTAATAAATTCGTAACCTTGAATCACTGTTATTGAGAGATTTGCTGAATAAAACACCTGAAGACTTTGTGTTTGTTAAATATTATAATAAATTTTTCTGACTTACGTTTACTTTTGAAATAAGTGATGTTATTATAATGGAGAATGTTTGCATTTAGAAGAAGATACAGACATATTTTCTGAATTTATCAATTATTTGTGGCAAATCTTAATCAATGGACAGGGTAAAAAATGTGATTTAACTGTCATTTAATTAATATAATGAAAAATTTATTTAAAAAAAAAATGGGTTAAAAGTTTTCGGAACCGGGAAATTCTAATAACATATTAGCAACGAGTACGATATTACGTCACAGACTCGAAATTCTACTTGCTACTTAAATAATTAAATGGTGATGGTCACACTTCAATATAAAATTTTACATCTGAAGACGTCCCAAAATTTACGGACGAAACGTAGTGTTTTACGTTCCTCTGACGTTGTTTTTATTCACGTATTATATTTAATAACGAGGTTTATTTTACACAACTCAGTTTGTTAAACGATTAATGTTTCAATCTGAATTTGTGGGCCAATCAAGGAATTAAAAATTGTACAAAGATTTTAGTTATAATAACTAATATTCATATTTGTTATTTATAACCTTTGACTGTCCATTAGTTTCTTTGAATATTTTTGATATGTCCACAAATTCAGACGGAATTAAGATGTTAAAATTAAATTATGGTTTTTAATCGTCTGTTTTGACATTTTAAATAATTCATTTAATTTACTTGTGCATTTGTTTATTTGGACCAATGAGATTCTTTTTCTCAAAGAGTTGTCTGGTCACCTTCAATGAACCAACCACCAATCAGATCGGGACACGGACAATTAAGCCAATCAAAATTGAAATACAACGGCGAGCCCCCGTATAAGATTCTCATTATTAACTACGGCTTTAAAATGGTGTTCAATTTTTACAGTTTCAGTAAAGTAATTCAACTTTACCTCAATATACATTTATTGAAATATTACATTACATACTATAGTATTTGAAGAAATACTTAAAAAAGAACAGTAAATAAAGACAAATGGACTCATGGCTGAATTTTGGCCATTAATTTCAATTAAATTAAATATCAAAATGAAAAAAATTATGTCCGATTGAAAATAATGAATAAGAAAGACAAAATGGTGTGGTATTTATATTATCACTTTTGTGTTTGAATTGGCTATCTTTCTTATTCATTAAATTAAATATCACTGCCTTACGTATAAAAAATAAATGATTAAAAAAATTGTATACAATTTTGAAATATTGTCACTTTCACCATGGAGCTCTTAATTTTATTTTGTCTGTTGCTATATAATAAGAAATTATATCTTGTTGTGTTTACTAGTTTATAATGCACTTGAATTTTTATCTTAACAAAACTAGGAAACTGAAACATTATCACTGTTTCTGTGTCTAGAAGCATGTATAAACCATTTTATTTTTATTGATGACTTATTTATTGATGTTTGATTGTTCCAGTTTGCAGCTTTGTGGTTCACAAGCGCTGCCACGAGTATGTGTCTTTCACCTGCCCTGGAGCTGACAAAGGCGCTGATTCCGACGTAAGTCCCCAATCGTAACTTGCACGTTCTCAAAGAGGGAGACAAATATTAATTATGAAATAGTGATAATGTATCTTTTTTTTAAGACTGCAATTGTGATTACTTTGATTAATTTGCTATTTCTGGGAAATTTCACCTGAGTAGTTAAATATAGAAACCAACATCAAGATTGCTAAGAATTTAGGGTTTTATCAATTGCTACATCAAGAGTAGAATGGAGCTTGGTATGGACTGAGTTTCTCATCCTAGAGGTTTGCAACAATTCAGTTTAGGAATTTGTTCATTTACTCAATTGAAGTGAACAATTTACATAAGTTTCATTTACAAAAAAAAACAAAAAAAACTGTAGCTTCAGAAATCACCCAATTTGTTGAATACCTTTATTATGTGTCTCCATTGATAGTTGACTACTTGTGTGTCTTCACTGTAGTTAGCCAATTGCCAGCACTTTTGTAAAGCTAAAGAAATGAGTGAGAGAAAAGGTCTAGGTCTTGATTTGAACTGCCATAGAAAACCCAAACCTAAATTAGTGTCGAGGTTGGCCTAATTTCCTTTAAAATTGCCAATTGTTGAGAGTAAAATCACTGAAAATTCAGTCTGTTGTGACATTCTTGTAGTAATAATATTAATATAAATCATTGTTCTTCAATTTGAAAATTCTTGTGATTGGTTCACATACACAGAAGTAGATACAATTTTTTTAAATTTGACACTACATTGTATTTAATCACAACTTAGTAAAAATTTCACAAAAAATAAATAAGCTTTAACATTTTGATAACTAATGCTAGCAGTGTGTGTGTACCAATTATTGAGGATGAGCAAAATGTGTTGTGAGGCAAACCTCTTTAGAATATGGTATCATAGGTTATTATAGTCTGTAATAGATCAGTTTTATCCTTTACTTTCTGAGACTGTCTTGTTTTAGATATTTTTATTAGCACTTGATCAAAAAATTCAATTTTAGAAGCACTATTTTAATAAATCAGAGCCACATCATCATAAATTTTGGTGTACCTTTGGCATTCAGTGACGGTGATGTTTGTATGTGGCAACTGTCACACAAAGAGATGAATTGAGTGAGAAATAATTTAATTTCAATACTTTTTAATTATTTCATTTTCTTCTGCCGATCACTTCAGATTGTTCCTTTCAATCAAACTGGTGGTGTGGCATGTTTTATTGAAATGTTTGTCTTTAAGATAATTTAAAATGTCTGCCTCGAGATTGGATGAGTTAGTTGCCTGCAGACAGTCCATAGTGTTATTGATGTGAGGTAGCCTGACCTCTTGAGGTGATGTGTGAGGTGTCCTTGGTTGTGGTAGTCCAATGTGTGTGTATCTGCAGGACTCTCGGACCAAGCATCGCTTCAAGGTGCACACGTACAGCAGCCCGACTTTCTGCGACCACTGTGGTTCGCTCCTGTATGGCGTGATACACCAGGGCATGCAGTGTGAAGGTAACGGCTGGCACCACCCACGACTTGGGTGCTGTGCCAGGCGACTGGTGATGCCTCTGCCACCGTATCTAACCTGTACTTCAGCCACACATTTAGTTGCACCCCGTTAACAATTAATCTTTTGTTGTTCATGAGTTTGGAGCTATTGAGAAATACCTGGTTTTTTTTTTATTTTTTCTTTAAATTGTACCATACATAAAATTTATGATAATCAAATCATTGGGGAATCTCATTCCCTTTTGTGAGTAGGACAAACTAAAAGTACTATTTATTCTTTAATTGATTATTGATTTCTTGGAGAAAATCATTCGCATATATTTTTAACTAAAGATAAAAAGTTTCTGTAAGTAAGGGTCTTTCTACTATTTTGATTTACCCCAGTTTTTCAAATTGGGAAGTTGTATATTGTAAGTAATCATATGTAGAAAGTTGTCTGGTGTATTGCTTAGAAATTTTTTCTTTGTTTGTGTGTGTGCACGACATTAGCTGCTATAGGAGAAAACAGAACAAGAAATTCAGTTTTTATGTTCAGCCATATTTTTTTAGTTCATTTCATTCACACATAAAATCTTAAGTAGCATCATAATTAGAAACATGTTGAGAACAATATTACCAACCATTATACCCCTGTTCATGGTTTTTAGTTGTTTTGTTGTTGTTTTTCATAGAAAGGAGAAGAGTTATAAATTAATTTCCCCATTAGGAACATTTAATACTGAGCTGAAGGCTTTAAAGAATACTTGACACAAACCAAAGTGACTGAAGTACAGGCGCAATCCGACTTGGCACTGGCACCCCTGACCGGTCAACAGTTCTGTGAACAGCATGTGTGTGTGTAAATGTTTCTCAATTTTTTGTGGCTTGCCTGTTCCTAAAACAAAACTACTACCAAGTACTTCTCTGCGTGTCCTATGCTTGCTGGACGCTGCCTGTAGCACTATTCCACTTGAGGAGGCTATAACTGGACGTGAAGCCTCTCTTTTTATCTCACGACCCTCACTCCTGCTGGACCTCCAGATCATTCGGCAGGTGTCGCCATGTGATAAAGTTTGAAGGACAACCGCAAACCTGACTTCAGGTCAGACTTTGAAACCTGTCGTGTGAACCGGAGGAAAGGTGGGGGTGAGGGCAAATTAACTTGATTTGCAGCCTGTGCTGCTTCTCTGTCTGCTACTTAAGACACTTCACTGTGTGTTGCTGTGTATAAGTGTATTCTATCTATCGTCACCAGGCCGTGGCCGCGATGCACAAGTGGGAGGTATTCTCGTACTTGACTCCGACTTTCTGTGACCACTGTGGCTCCATGCTGCACGGCATCACACACCAAGGGCTCAAGTGCACAGGTTAGAGCCAAGATAAGTTTCGATTTAGATTAGTGAAAT
This sequence comes from Zhengitettix transpicula, assembly GCA_037074705.1. NCBI lineage: Eukaryota > Metazoa > Arthropoda > Insecta > Orthoptera > Tetrigidae > Zhengitettix > Zhengitettix transpicula. Next base: position 75,841,637 of record CM073596.1, on the reverse strand, counting down.
GAAATCCTGAACGGGGCAAAGGGAAACTGACTGCCCGAGACCTGTGGAATCCCTGAAAGTGACATTAAACTTGTGGCCACCTGCATTGTCTGCTCAAATTAATTTAAAATTAAATGCAGGTGCTTTCAAACATTATAAGTAATAGAGTTTACATAATGTCAGAGAGAGTCATAACAGTGTTGTGTGACTTTTCATTTTGATATGACATCATGGAAGTGGAGAGTAAAATACCTCTTACTTGTTTGCCAAAGATTCAAAATTTTAATTTGTCCATCCATTTAAAATCAGCATGAAAAGCTGACATTCAATCAGACGTGTGTGTTTTTAAATAAAGAACAAGTATACCTTTGGTTCCCTTAAATTACAAATGTAAATAACTAATTTTTTTGTGTTTGAAAATAATCTTACCCTTTAAGCTAATTAAGAACAATATGAATTATGTGCACAAAAAAAAATATCTAAAGCTTACTGACCCTCATAGTCTGTAAACTGCCAAAAAATAACTGATTTCATTAAATGTCCATAGTGTATATAACACTTTATTGCTTATTTAACTTTATACATACTATTACTCAATGTTAAAATTAAATTAATGTACCTAATACATCATTTGACTCTTATGTTTTGATAATAATTTTGATGGTTAAAACCTTATGGGTTTAAAATTTTTATTGTGTTAAATACTCTCACTCACTATAATTTTTAGATTATAAATAATATGTAATTGCAAACAATTATAAATGCTACTTTATAGAATATGTGCTAAAATGGTATATAAATAAATGTAGGAATAATACCTTACTAACTGTATGTTTATATCTAATTGACTTATTGGAATTGTTTAATAAATCATTTAACTGTTATGTATATATTATATAGTGATTTTTTCTAATTATTTGTGCTAGTCCTGCTTGACTTAAGAAGGCTGTCACACTCTTGGCTTCTCTGTTTTCTGCCTTTGTGGTCACCTATGCTTTCTTAAGCCAAGCCAAGCCAAGCCAATTGCTCTCACCTCTGGAAGTCAACACACAGTCGAGTGTGGGAATGATTGCAATGCTCGGAACAGTTGCTTTTAGTTGGTAATGCTACAGTGTGCATTTTGGAAAGTGTAGGTTTATACAACCGTGTGGCTTACAATGAGATATCTTCCTCACAATGATGACATGAGTGAAGCAGGCTTTCGAGTTATATTTTCTGCTCTTTACGAATGAAAGCAAAAACTTTAAATACATTTTTTTAAACTTAACTTTTTCCATAGAACACCAATGATTTTGAACCTTCTGCTTATCTTTGTAAGTTACCAATTTGGACATCACATAAAGAGACCAATTCAGAAAAGTTTAAGGAAAATTAGAGGTTTTCTTGTTTCTTTTCTTTATGCTAAAAAAAGCAATAATATATATTCCATTAAGTAATGTAGTTGTCTTAACCAAAAATAAAGAAAAACAGCCACACTCGACCTGAACTTCTTGTCGCACTAGGTTGACCGCAGAAAATTTAAAAAATAACACAGTGTGTTAAATATAAGAAAGAATTAAGAACCAAATCACATAGTTTCAATGAATGAAACATTGGTCTGTGATGTAGCTGGAGCCTGCAAGTAAATGCAATATCTTGTCCAGTTTCTGAATGTACCTTGTAGCTTGCATTATTAGCCATTTCTCTTTCCATTTCCCATTATCATCAGAGATAAAATCTTTCAAATTATTCAAGAAGATAAATTACAAAAACTTATTAATTCTTGATCTTATTTAATGTGCAGTTTAAGTTTTGGACTCACAAGCCAGTCTTCAGCTTTACATTAGAAGGCTGACAGCTTTGAGAATACAACTTTCACTCTCACAGCGGTTCTTCTTGCCGACAGAAGCCACCATGCTCAATGTTGTCAATTTTAGCAGTAAATTAAATTCTCATGTCACTATTTGAAATATTCTTAACTGTTTACCCAGTCTAATTGCAAATAATTTTGTGTATAACTATACAGTTTACACTTATTACTCATTTATAATGACTTTGAAGTTGACTGACATACAGAAAAATGTAGTAGTTGCAACACAAGAATTTAGATGCCAAACAGTAAGAAAATATTCTGAAGCACAACATTTTTCAAAGCTTCATCTAAATTGCTACTGCTCGAAAAATTGGAAATGGAAGTTGATTGTGAATAAATTAATTTCTGTAAATTTTATGTGGCACTTTAAATTTTCAGAGTCAAAGACCATTTCCACTTTACAGATAACCTTTTTTTATTCATATTATTCTCATAGGTAACATAACTTTGTTCAGTGGAATGCTTAAATTACAAAGTTAATTAATTAGAATACTCTTCAAGTATTGCACTTTATAACTTTTTTCTCTAGCAATTACATAGCAACGCTGAAACATTCTGCTCTTTCCAAATCTTTTGCTACACAGACAAACTCTTCTTTGCTTGTCTTCTTCATTTCTCACTTGTGTTAACATAAGATTGTTAAAAAATGTTAAAATATCCTGCATTTGTGTAAAAACATGTTTTGATTGAATGAGTTTGATGTTAGATATATTTACTTATTTATGTATATATATACACACACACTTAAGGGAAATTTGACAACGTCAAATTAAATAACACATTTAGATAGGAAAGATAGACAGCAAAGTTGACTGACCTGAAATCAACCGTTGGTCCAGTCGGACTAAGGAGTTAAAAAATTTCAAATTTTCATCGGGAGAGAAGGTCTGAGCTGCGTGCCTGGCCGATATTTGAAATATTTTAACTCCTCAGTCTGACTGAACCAATTATTAATTTCAGGTAAGTCGACTTCACTGTCTCTCTTTCCTATCTAAATGTGTTATATATATTGCTGTGTGAAACTTTTTTTTTTTTTACTGATACTGCCACCAGTTCTCATATGTACTCATATTTCTAATTAATATTTTCATTTATTTTATGTAAATAAATGTTATGCGTCCCTGTAGAATCATTGCATCAGTATCTCTGCATCATCTTGAAAGAACGTTAATTTAATTTTACCCTTTTGTACGTATTCCCCCTGTACATAATGTAATGCACAGCAGTGCCAATTCTTATAATTGGCCTCTCTAAAATAATTTCAGTTATTTTTCTGTCCACAGTAAAACATGCAGAACACAAACGTTATTTAATAGCAATGACTTTGTATGTCTGAAGATATTGGGGCGAGCTTGTCATAAGTGGTGGTGAAGATTCAGAGACTATGAGTTGCTGACAGGCAGAACTAAAAGTGAAGCAGAATGTTTTATATGTTTAAATTTCATTGTACAGATGTATGAGAAGGAATATTTGAGTAACATACAAGTGTTTGGTTCAATTTGGGATTTAAAGAAAGACTTAATTTAACATACTGCCTGATTTTTTTTTCGTTTTGCCTTTGATCAATCACAATGATACCCTGAAATACAAAGCATAATCCATTTTGAAATATAAAAATACCTCAAATTGTTAATGAAGTATCCAATAAACAGACAAAAGTAGGTGATGAAATAAATGGTATTGTAGGTGTATGTGTGTATGTATGCATGAATGATATTCAAAGATGAAAATAATAGAGAGAAGTTAAGTTGGCACCATTCATGTTTGATCTGAGAGTATCAGTTATAGCGAGACGTGTACCAAGTGTGTACCACATGCAAATGCGTACTGACGATAGAAAATAAATAATTGGTTGATAGTAAATAAATTTGTAATTAAAGCAACAAACAACCATAGTATTAATGTTTTCTCATAATTTTGTCTGCTTATTGGCTACATCATTATCTATTTGTTAATAATTCATTTGAGTTGAAAGACTATTTATACCTCTTTAATAAAGCTCTTCAGCGGCTCTCGTCCTTGAATATTCTAATTGATTTTTTATTGCATTTTAGGGGTAAAATATCAATACAAATATTCCATATATTTTACTTTGAGATAACTACATTTTCCTACTAAATCATAATCTTATTCTGCAGCATGATCTAGGTTAATACATTAACACTGCCGTACAAATTGATCCCCACAGTCACACACTAACAATTTTGCTGAGCATTACAGCTCAATACAAAATTTGCTCAATTTTTTCGTATCTTTGCATTTCCAAATTTTTGAGTTTCAGATTCTGACAGCATTAGTTTATTGTTTACAGCCAATAAATTATTGCATAATTGAACAGCAACGGTCAATTATGATTATTTTAAATCTTTTCTCATTTTTGAAGCTATCATACTATGTTATTCATAGTGTGATTGACCATATTACAATTTAATTAATTTGGAAATTTAATGTATTTGAAATATATTGCCCTATGCTGCCAGAAAGATTTTCTCAAAATAACAAAGTAAAACTTGAACTTGTCCAATTTTGTAAACTTCTATTTGTAGCTCTAAATTAAATTGAAAATAAGAAATGGTTTGTTGACACTCTTGTCAAAGTTTTAAGTTTCAAGTACATACATCTGTGTTTTTATTTATTTATTTATTACTCTCAAATTGTCAGACAGTTACCACCAACAGAGGAATAAAAAATAAATGTACCAACTGTTCATTTCATACATATAAAACTGATCGGCAAATCTCTGGAGTCAAACTGTGGAACATTTCGTAGGTGAATAGAGAATCAATTTTTAAATATTTTGTGTACAAAAACATCAATATTGTGAAGAATTTTATTTTCTGTGTGTATGTATATATATTGGTGAATACAAACATTGAAAAATAATTTTGAAGAAAGCCTGTTTTAGTTGAGTCTATGTTGCAGCATGTGACATGAACGTGCATAAAAGATGTGTAGAAACAGTTCCAAACCTGTGTGGCTGTGACCACACAGAGAGAAGGGGCCGTATAGAATTGAAGATTGTGTGTGCTGGAAGTAAGCTCACTGTAGAAGGTAAGTGTCTTTCAATGAACTAACTAAACATGTAATTCATAACTGCTGTACATTATTGCCATTAAATTTGTGTCTGTGAATCACTTACTGGGTGCTGAATCGAGTCCTGAATATTTCAAATTCCCTTGTAGTCTGGTAACATTGTGTGACAATTATATCTCACGTTCACTGGCAGTTTGCACCAATCCCACTATGAGTTCTGTAATTCTTTGTCAGCTATGTGAACCAAGTGGAAGGAAAATTATCTTGTCCACTGAAACTATGTCACTACCATGGATTCACTGTCCATTCTTTATTCTTATATTAAAATATTTAGATCCACTGTTGAACCTGGGCTTTATGTGCCATCAATTATTCTCAGATAGTAATTATAACCTATAATTATTAAGTTACATTTTTGCATGTTTCATATTTTTATCAGAAGGTTTATTTTAATATAAATCTGAATATATGGATCAACTAATTGAATAGAAAAAGTGACCAAGCAAAAATGTGGTTAGTTTCTTTCTAAAATTGATTTTATTATCTCTTAACTGTTTAATATTGTCTGGAAGTTGAAGTTGTACCATTATAATGTCGCAGTCCTTTCAGTATAATTGATAGAGATTTTGTGTAATTTGTTTTTGTTTATTTGATATCAAATATGCACATTTGAATTTATTATGAATAGAGGACTATTATTCATTCCAGACGGTGCATGTATAGTGTCTGTAATATAACTTTTCTCCTTCACAACACATTGAACCTCTCTCTTTGACCAACTCCAGGAAACTGCCAATAAATGTTTCTCCTTGATTAGATTGCTGTTTCTTTCTTCTATACTAACATGTCTGACATCTCTCCTTGCCAAACTCTGGGTAGCTGCCGGATTCTCGTGCTTAATGGTCAGGTCTGATCCCTGAAAACTAGTGACCGCTAACATCTGGTCAATACCTGCCATCTTCTGGCCCTCAAATTCCTCAGCCACGCAAACTGCAGACATCCAATTTCTGGACGAAACCAAAAGCAACCTGTCTACGATATTGAATTTACAATTATTCATTACAGGCCCAATTTTTTAAAATACCCCTTGCATTAATTTATTGACAATACACAATACGTTAATATAACATCCTACAAGGTATTATCCCATAAAATTGTACCATATGTTCATGAGGAGTGGAAGTATAAGCAATGAAAACTAATTTTCTAGTGTCAAGTGCCTTAAATATCTTCATATTATTTACTCTGTTACATGATATTTTCTTTAATAATCTTTGTCAAATCTTTTCTTTCAATTATTTAATCCTTGAAAGTACAGTATTTTACACAAATGTGAAACTTTTATTTCAGTACGACAAGGACGCAATCTGATTCCTATGGACCCAAATGGTTTATCTGACCCTTACGTGAAACTTAAGTTAATACCAGATTCAGATAATGTGAAGAAGAAAACGAAGACAATCCGATCTTGTTTGAACCCTGTGTGGAATGAATCGATTACTTTGTAAGTACACACATTTGTTTCCAGAATGAAACAGCTTCCCAAACAGTCTTCAAAATTTTCAGCTGATTGTATCAGTTTATATTGCAATGTACAGTAGAGTTTAATACATAACACCAATAATAATTTATAAGTTATTTTTTTTACAGTACAAATTTAATCTTTGTTTTATGGACACCATTAGCGAATTGAAGCCAGAGGACAAGGACAGACGACTACTCATAGAAGTGTGGGACTGGGACCGAACATCTCGAAATGATTTCATGGGTTCCCTGTCATTTGGAATATCAGAACTGATAAAGGCACCCGTCGAAGGCTGGTACAAACTTCTGACACAGGAGGAGGGCGAATTCTACAACGTACCTGTACCAGAAGAAGGAACCGACCTGGCATCTCTTAAAAGTCAAATGAGAGTGAGTATTTTAATTAAATTAAAACATTTAGTCCACTAATTCATCCTGATCATTTATCTTCTGAGTTAATTATAAAGAAATATGTTTTCCTGCTACAATTTGGATGTAATATTAACTATAATGTATTCCAGTAAATTGTTTTAACAGTGAAATAATGTTATCTGTGAAATGTTATGCTTTTACATCAGTATAACTCTTTTAGATTCTTTCTCTAAACATCTTTTAAATAATAATGAATATTTAAAAAAAATACATATTGTTAATTGTATCTATAATAATAGTTCCTTATTTCTCTTTTTTTAATAAAAATAAACTGCAAATGATTGGAAATATAACACTACTCAGTAAATTACAGAAAAGAATAGTGCACTTAATTGTAACATCCCCTTTTAATCTTGCTATAAATTTTTGCTACAGTTAACGAAGTTTCTTAAATAATGTAATAAGAATTTGGATTCAAACTAATTGATTGTGCTTGTTCTGTTCCCTCCATACAGGGAGCTACAATTCTTAGCAAAAGTCAACTACGTCACACGGTGGGCAAAGGTTTCACATACTCGTAGGTTTCTAGGTGGTTGCCATGCATGATCTTGTGTTTTAGCGCTTTGAGAAGCTCATTCACTCTTCTTCCCTTTTTCATCTAAGGAGTTGTGTCCACTAAGTTACATTGAAAATTTAAGTTTAAAACTTCTAATAATCTGAATCAGCTGTACAAAATGAATTAAACAAAGTGTTTTGAAAATATTTCTCAAATTTTCTTAAACAAAGGTTGTTTGTTTCATATACAGCATGTCTGTCTTGTAAGTTTCCATACATCGGAATAATATACTTTATGAAATCTGTTTTTATTCATTCTATATTTAATGCTATTGGAGTACCTGAATTCTTGGACCAACAAGCATCTGAACTTCTTGCAAGAAGAGATTTCTCTATATCTGCTAAATGACAACAGTAACTCATCAGTTCCAGGAAGTTGATTTGTTGAAAAAAATGAATAAATGATGATGAAACTGGAGACGGCAGAGATACAAGAATTGTCAAACCAGCTTTGAAACAAATGCCGTTGTGACTCAAAACGATATCTGCACCTACAGAAATGGCACTCAGATGGTCAAGGACTTCAGTCTCAGAATAGCTGGAAGCTAAGCACATAATTTCACTATTTTTTCTTGACTCGAGCTTTTGACGACAACATTGCCGCTTTCAACACTCATTCAATTGCAGTTGTCTAATAATTACCTTACATCTCAGTTCATTAATCTAAATATTCTAAATGGCTCGCCTGTTTGGTTCTTATTTTGCAGTGTGTATATAATATTTCAGAAAAATATTATAAAAACAAAAATGAAATGCATAATAATATTATTAGGCACTGCATAAAATGAAAATAATAATTGCAGATAACTCTTTAAATACTAGGAGTTGATTTAACCATGACAGTTTATGAAAATAAAACAATTTCATCAGGGAAAAACTATATATATGAACCACATTTTGAACTGATGGAGTCAAATGGAGACTTTAATTTGATGTGTATGGGTATATTTTAACATGTCAGTGTAATATAGAAAGTTGATGATAGTGTTTTTCATGGTTTAGTCAGGCAGCATATATATAAAGTTGTGTCGTTGCTCGATATTTTAAACAACAGAAGTGAAATTGTACTAATCTTTTCCAAACCTTTTCTATTATCACATTTAATTGATGTTAGTTACTATTGTTGTGGGAATCATACTGTTGTTTTCATATAAGTACATGCTTCTGTGTTCAAGAACAATCTACTTTTCAATGCTCTTTTACGTATATCAGCCCCATCCCCCATTGTTGTCTTAACATTTCTAGTGTGTGTGTGTGTGTGTGTGTGGAAGGTGACTGAAGCTTCTCAAGGCTCAGAATAGTGGCTTAATAGGTACAAGCATGGCAGGTAAAAAAGTCAAATTCTAGATGCAGCAGCATGGATTTATCTTAAACTGCCTCTATAATAGAAGTAGCGCCTTATGTTTTTACATTCAAAAAGTTAACATTTATTATATAGAATTTTGGCGTGATCTTATGTTTAAAAATTCATTAATTATTTCTTTCAGTTGTAAATGGCTTCAAAAATAATTTTTTTGCTCCTTTTAAAGCTGATGTATGTACTTTTTATTTGATTATTTAAATATTTTCAAAATAAAACTTTATCCACTTAACTTTTTTCTTAACGTTTCATTTACTTCAGTCAAGCTTAAGAGTGCATCTGATTTTATCAATTACTTCTAATAAATCATAATCAATAGATAATTAGCTATACACATGTCAAATTTTCTGATTAATGGTATTTCATTTAGATGGAATTAAATATCTGCTGAGTAATCATGGCAGTGTCTTTTAATGGAGATAAAGTGTTATTGATCAAATTCTTTTCTTTGTGTTCATTACTCCATTACATCAATTTTCATACAGTTCATAAAGGTTTGGAAATTTCAATACTGTGTTTTTCTTTTTTGTCTTTTTTAAAATATTAACTTTTGCTATTGTCTCCACACCACTTTATTTACTAAGACACAAATCTCTGGAGAAGAAATCTATTAGTGAAACTTTACACAATTGTTCTAAATAGAAGTCCATATCACAATTTTACGGTTTATAATTTTTTAATCATACTTTATAATAATGAAGTGAGAATGTGTTATTTCTTATGAAAGATTCTCACACAATTAATTGGATAAAATAGCCAAATAGCAGACAAATGAAGTGATAATAATGATAACACGCAACCTTTCTGGAATCATTGCTCCTTTCAGATGATTAAAAATTCAGGAGCCATGAGTACTTCACAAAGCGCACAATCCAGTTGACAAACTCTAAATTTTTTTTAGTAGGTATGTGTTTAGCACAGGCATATTATATTTTAATTCTCACACAATTGTATCACCTGATATGTAATAAACATATATATATTTATATATATATATATATATATATATATATATATATATATATATAATTGCAATATTGGTATTGAAAGGACAGAGAGATAGGTTGTGGCTTACCTGAAGGTGAAGTGTGGTGTCGCCACAAGGAACTGAAGGTTGTTCTTTAAATTTTTCATAGCAGGCCGGTGCACGGAGAGCCTCCAAAAATTTGAAAAACAACCTTGTGGCGACACCGCACTTCACTTTCAGGTAGGCCGCAACCTATCTCTCTTTCCTTTCCATACCAATATTGCAATTATTTTTGACAATGTCACATCCTTACTAATATCATATATATATATATATATATATATATATATATATATATATATATATATATATATATATATATATATATAATTATCTGACTTCTTTAAATTTTGCTATACTTCAACCTAAAGAGGTCACAAAGATATTGATGAAATGTAGTTAAATTTTCCTTAAATAAATATATTTTTTCTAACTTCAAATTGGCTGTTATGAAATGATACCATTTAATTGAATTTTTCAACACCTGAAGAGGTCCCACTAATATTAAGGATGAATCCTCATGTCCATTTTAATAATCTTTCAATTATAATGTATTAAATTTTTTATTCATAATAATTTTCTGATGTTTTTCCATTTATAAAACAAAAATCTTTTGAACAATTGGTTTATTGTGTGACTTTTTTACACACCACATGAAAATGTGTCAACCAACATTGATGGTTCCTTCTTCACACTTAACTTCTTATACAAAATAAAGTAATAGTTTAAGGAACCCAAATACATATAATTTTGTTCCTCACTTCAATCATTAAAATTATGAGACAATACAAATCCTACACATTATACCCTGTAATCCTTTATTGCTCTGTAAATTTTCCACCATGGTGCCATTCAGTTTATTTATCTATTGAATTTGATAATTTTTATAAAAGTAGGGTTTAATAATGATTGGCCCAGTTTCAGTTTGCTATATTTCCAGAGCTGTGTGTCTTGATATTGTAAATTACATTATACATACATTTAAGTTTATAGATGCTTAATGTGACCTTCCTTGGTCTGGATGGAGGACAACATCTAGGACAGTAATCAAGTGTTTAAACAGAAAAATGGTTTGCTTTACTCAGCAGACAAAAGTGTTCATCAATGTTTGAGGACAAAATTCGTGCTGCTCCACATTCGGCACCTTGACGCTGCCAGAGCGCTCCAGTGGCAGGATTCAAAACTTTGAAACACCTTCTTTCAAAAGTAATTTACTGCAAGAATTGAAATACAACATGATAATTTAAATTGAGTCATTGTTACTTAATCACTATGCATAAATTGTAGGCCCCATTTGTATAATAATGATTCAAAGTCCCCTGTTTGTCAAGGATTTTTAATCCATAACTTCTTTTTGCATGACCTTGATGGATAACTTCTTGATCCTGATTACCTAGTGATCTCTTTTGAACCCTCTTATCCAAGCAAATAAATAAATTCCACTAAATTGGTGTGATGAAAAGTGAATAAATAATTCTTCAGACACTATCAATAAATAGTTCTTACTGGTTTTCTAATTGAATTTATATTTATATTAATTAGCGATTTGGTATTCCCCTTGTTAAAAGAAAATAATTACCCTTGGTAATTTATTTATTACTTAGTGAGTAGATTTATATATTATTGAGTTGCTCAATTTAGGTAATAGGAACTGTGCCGAAGAAAATTAATTACCTTATTTCTTAAATTAATATAAGCAGCTTTAGCAGAAGAATGTGGTCTACAGGTTTTGGATGTGTGCCTTCCTTGGCAATTAGTTGCTGGTGAATTTATAACCTCATTTTTAGTATTAAGTGGATGTATTCGTATCTGTAACACCAATCAAGCTTTTGATAGATTTCACTAATGCACATTAGTTTGAGATTTGTGGTGTGTAACAATCTCACCATCACGTGGCTTAGAACAAGATTCCTCAGGAGGGTTTCTATTTTGTACACAAGGAAACTGCCACAATAGATTAGTGAATTTTTGTGTAGTTACATGTGTACTTTCACAGAATCATCTGTTTTGGTAGCTTGAACAGAAACTTTTAGTTTCAGGTTCTTAAGTTACAGGAAACATGGTTGTTTTAAATTCCTTTTCATTTAAAAATTTGCACAATTTACATGTGTCACGTATAACGCATTTCTTCAAATTTTCAGAAAACATCCATCACCAAGAAAGCTCCTCTCGCATCTGACAAGGATGTTCCACATAATATGGGTAAAAAAGATGTCATCCGTGCTTCAGACTTCAATTTCCTCATGGTCTTGGGAAAGGGTAGCTTCGGGAAGGTAAATATGCCTTCTAGTTGGAATTGGCTTCCAGTTGTTAATACCTTAAATAAGATCAAATTAATGTAAACTGTGGTACAATTGAATTTATTTGCTGTAACAGCTTTTTTTTGTGAGTGTATGTTCATTTTGTATTTAGGTTGAAAGTATAGTTACACTGGATTATATTCTCATTGTTGTAATATTAATCAGGTTGTATTGTATTTAGTCAATCCACAAAATCTTGATATACAATGATAGGAAAAGTCAAGTGATAACTTAATTGCTAAGTTAAATATAGAAGAATATTATAATAATTAAGACAACCTAATGACATATACAGTTAAATATGTGACATTAAATAACAAAGATGACAATTCCAATAATTTAAACTACATAATTACAGATTCAGTTGAGGAAATACACTTTGTCACATTTAAAGTAAATGGAGGTTGGCAATCATATACTCTTGTATGGAGTAGAAACGGTGTTTTTCCAATAATTTCTTAACATTGTTTCTAAATGTAGCTTTATATCAACAGCACTCCAATATGATTTAGACCACTTTGGCATTTTTTAAGCTTTTGAAATTGTACATGATCACTGTTATGAACACATGTACTGTCTCACTGTTCAGGCTGAACCTATCATGGTTTTTAATAATAGAGTAGACAGTTTCCATTATGTAGGATGTTTTGTTTGACTGTTATAATGACCAGAAGGTGAAATTCTAAATTACAGTGAAAATAAATAAAACAGAAGGTATAGGTTGTGAGAAATAGCATGGCATCTGAGATGCACAGTGGAAGGGAGATGATGGAGGATATTAGTTATATTTTTATGAATGTGACTTACAGACAGTGGCACGGTATTTTTACCACACCCTGTCTTATTATCTCTTAATCTTTACATATGAGATTTTTCACATAAAGCATATCCTGAAGTGAACACAATATATTGCCTTGCGTGAGTGTTTTCAGAACAGCTTTTACACTACCAGTGTGTGTCATATCTTTTTGTACATGAGTTGTCATTTCTGTCCAGCCAAACAAGTATATTAACTAAGTGGAATGCATCAAATCAAGTATAGAAAAGTCGGTTTTGTTGTTGAAGAATTTTGAGAGGTGTGAGCCTACTCAGTTCAGCCAAGCCCTGCAGGCGGAGAGAACAATCCCAGTTTTTCTTACAAGTCTTCTTCATCCTTATTTTTAATTTTATATATTTAGAACCTCTTCTTTCTCCTAAATTCTATGAGCTTCAAAACATTTCAGTAAGGAATTAAAAAGCAAATCAACAAAATTTCAACTAACTGATCTAATTAATTGTCTGTAAATTTTAAAATTAATTAATTTTATCTACTATCAACTTGTTCAGAAACTTCTAACATTTTCAATTACACATAACAACATTTGAATAGAAAATTGAAAGGGATTACTTGTTCAAGTGCTGTGGTAGCGGTAAATTGAAGAAGCTCATATGTGTCCACTAAATTATACAGAAAGTGTTCAAAAACTCTACTTTAATATGTGTGTATGATACCAGGTGATGTTGGCTGAGAGGAAAGGCACAGATGAATTGTACGCAATTAAGATACTGAAGAAGGACATCATCATTCAAGACGATGATGTCGAGTGCACCATGGTGGAGAAGAGGGTGCTGGCACTTTCTGGAAAACCTCCATTTCTGGTTCAGTTACACTCATGTTTTCAAACAATGGTATGTTCTTCAGGACACACTTGTGGCAAGTCTCTTAGGTTCTCTCACGTATTTCTGTTTTTGCAAAATAAATTTATCTTATTTACTTACAGGATCGTCTTTATTTTGTCATGGAATATGTGAATGGCGGGGACTTGATGTTCCAGATCCAGCAATGTGGTAAATTTAAGGAACCTGTTGCTGTGTAAGTAATGCCTCAGTTGATCAAAGGTGTAGTAACAAATACATGCTATAATTTTATCCATTTTGAACTAAAATTTTGCCGGCCCCTGAAATCAAAATTTGAATATATTTTTTCATTTTCATATTAGTGGATTGACAGAATTAAATATACTACATAACTCTATAAGAGCATGACATAACTTAATATAACCTTAATAGCGCTACCTCTCCAGCCTTTTAAACCACTTACCTATCCTGATACTGAATTTAATGTGTAATATAAACTGACATCAATTGTCTGGAAATAAATTTGTATTCCAGGTTACAATGACCAATTATGAGCTTCCTGAGATACTGAGCATGTTTTGTGTAAAGATAAATTCTGTTTCCAGTAAGTATTATTGAACCTAAAATTGTGCATCTATTTACTTGTAGGTTTTATGCAGCTGAAATAGCAATCGGCCTGTTTTATCTGCATTCCCGAGGAATAGTTTACCGAGATCTGAAACTAGATAACGTTCTCCTGGACCAAGATGGACACATAAAGATAGCAGATTTTGGAATGTGCAAAGAAGGGATCACTGGCGACAAGACCACAAAAACATTTTGTGGCACTCCCGACTACATCGCTCCGGAGGTATGATTTGTGAAGTTATATTTTTTGGGAGTTTTGTGTGTGAGTGAATATTTAATAGACGTCATTACTTAACAGATAATTCTATATCAACCATATGGGAAATCTGTGGATTGGTGGGCGTATGGGGTCCTGCTGTATGAGATGCTTGTTGGTCAGCCTCCTTTTGATGGAGAAGATGAAGAGGAACTTTTTGCAGCCATCACCGACCATAATGTCTCGTATCCGAAAAGTTTGTCCAAAGAAGCAAAAGAATCCTGCAAAGGGGTTTGTAAATCCATCATTTTGAAATGTTTATTAAATTTACTAGTAAATGCTATTATATTCTTTAGGTACTTGTAAGTAAGTGTAGACTTCAAAACTACTGAAAATTTCATTCTTTTCACAATCATCTTTTAAGATGAAATATTTTACATTTTCCTTCAAATCATCGACATACAATGACCTCCTTCCAAGCCACATACTATTCTCCATATTTATTCATTCTTGACTAGAGTTGACTAGGAAATGTGTCCAATTAATTTCGGTGAGTTTCTTTTGAGAACAAAATTTGATGGGTTCTCTTTTCATCAGCTTACCCCTTCTACTTGCACTGTCCATTTCACTGGAAGCAGCCTACCACAAATAAAAATATGGTTTCCATGTAGTATTCTTTGATTTTCTTCTTATTGCTTGCCTTATTAACACCAGATTAACATTTTATCATTTCCTTTAATAACGAGTCTTTCACAGTGTATGTGAAAAGCTGGACAGTGGACTTTTGCTGTTTCATCTCCTTGCAGTCTGTCAGCTTTATATAGTTAGCACAAGCAGTCTATCTACCGAGTTTTTGTGACTGTCTTCACCCTGATAGGTAGAAGTCCTTCCAGAAGCTTCTGTACAGATTTGTTAATTTTGTTATGCAGCTGTGTGGCAAGGTCATTGTACTTCCAAATTCAACAAACAGTAACAGCTGAGAAAGTGTTCTGACTTTCCTGAGAATTATTCAGTTGATGTTTCAACATGTGGCTAATGTTACTCACAGAAATTTTCCAAATTCGTGGCCCGTGCTCATCAAAATGTTTCGCGTGTGGTTCTGAATTGTTTTGTGCCTGCTTCACCGTGACCATTACTTGGTTTAGCAATGTAACGTATTAGTGTATCAAGTGATTTTTTTTCTCATTTCAAGTTTCTGACCAAGAACCCGATGAAACGATTAGGCTGTGGCGGACACGGCGAAGAAGATGTCCGAGGTCATGCTTTCTTCAGGAGAATCGACTGGGAGAAAATTGAAAACCGAGAAGTTCAACCTCCCTTTAAACCAAAAATAGTAAGTTTTTGTCAAATGCCTCAATCACAAAAAAAATATTCATAGTTTCAATGCAAGTGTGTCCTGCAGTTTATCTCACTAGCTGTTTATTGTGGCATTGAAACATATACAGATAAATTTACACAGGAAGAAAGATCAGCTACACAGCTTCTTATGGCTTTCTACTGCTGTGGGCTTCTATGTCTATTGATTTAATTTCCGTTTGTTGGTGAGTTTATTTGTAATACCCTCAAAAAACAAATTGTTTTCTGTAGATGTTATTTTTCCTCGTTTTAATTATTTTAACAATGCAAAATGTCAAAAGGAACTAATTTAGAGATGTAAATAGTTAATTCTTTTTGGATGTTTCGAACTTAAACATAATTTTTATATTTCTAACATGAAGTGTGGTTATTGAAAATACAAAAGGCAACTGACATCAAGAGCTCTAGTCCCATGTCCAGTTTCACAATTTCATATTGTGAACTGTTGATTTAAGATAAATCTGATCCCATGCTGGAAAGTAATATCATATCAAATTTTTTTCTCAGATTATATATATGTGTGTGTGTGTGTGATTTTACCATGTTATGATCATGTCACAATTTAAATTTTTCATGGCTGGAGAACTTTGTCCATCTTAAATATATTTTTGGAATTAAAGACTTTCTCCATGTAAAGAAATTAGATTATTTTGATTTATTTCAAACTAACTGAAATTTCTTTTATACCCCCAGAAACATCGTAAAGATGTAAGCAACTTTGACAAACAATTTACGTCTGAGAAGACGGACCTCACGCCAACTGATAAACTGTTTATGATGAATTTGGATCAAACAGAATTTATGGGATTTTCATTCTTAAATCCAGAATTTGTGCAACATGTTTAGAAGAAGAGCGAATAAAATCTTTGTGCTCAGTGAGTGTCTCATAACTTACTTGGAAACATAATAAACATACTGTTTTGTGCTTTGAAAAAATTGATTGATTGAATTTATGAATGTTGTTTTGCTTTCAGAGCTCTTCAGTGGTGTACAAAGGTGAAGGCAGCTCTGGATGCTATGAAACATAATTGCATATCAGATTGGAGGAGATACTGGGGGAATTATGTATTATTAAATTTCCCACTACTAAGTTGCAGAATCTAGAATTTTGACACCTTTTTTAGTGATAATGCATAAATATATTCCATTTCATTAGCCTAGGATATGCAATAAGACCCAACCCATTTACTAAACACCTAACAATTTGTTGAATTATATAATTTTATCATCATTTAATTGATGGCAAATTTAAGTACAGAGGATGATAAGTTGAAATTGGTAAACATTTAATTAGATCTTTCTTTACAGTCCTAACGATAGTGAACACTCTGTTATGGAAAAAACACGAGGGATCTCTCCTTTTTTGAGAAAATAGCAACACCTTCGTTCATAGGTTCTCATAATCTCCTTAGCAATTTTAAAGTTCTATATATGTAATCCTGTGATTCGTAAGACATAATATAGTTATAGAACCCAAGACAATATGATATTATTATTATATGGATACATATAGTTGGTACACATAGTTGTTTACATATCTGACATTCCGCTGAATCATCTTCATTTTTAAAAAATTTACAAGTAAATCAATATCATAGTACATGTTGAAATAGTGGACTCGTACCTTTCGAGTGAACCGCATGTTCTAATTTGAAGTTGTCGTAATTGTTCACGAAGGTCTTCAAACCAGAAGACATAAACGTAGAGAAAATGAGTGTCGGCATACAAATGTACTCATTGCACACTCTTTGCCTAGTGGAATCTTTCATTACTGTGAATCATCATAATTTTGATTTCTTAGGATATTTATTTTCAAATTATTCCATTTGTATGATTTGTGCTGCGAAGTTCCTAGGAAGTTGATAGAAATATAAGTTTCAGTCCTTTTGAGGACATATTTGGTTTCTTATAATTATTATTTTACTAAATAGAACAAAGTGAATAAATCAATATTTTAAAATGCAAAAATTTACATCTGATTGAAAATTAATAATAATAAAGATAGTCAAATTCAAACAAAAGAGGTGATAATAAAATACCACACAAATGTTTCCAGTTTTGTCAACTGACTTGTACAGTTGTGTCTCTTTAGGCCCTTGTGTTTTTCTGCACATGAAGAAAGGAACAAAGCTTCCAGTAACGTTGTGTGGTATTTATATTATTATCACTTCTTTTGTCTGAATTTGGCTATCTTTTGTATTATTAAATCAATATTTTGTTGCATGAAAGCTGGAAAACACGTAACACAGAAAATATTATCCTAATTAACTATAAACTGCATTTTTCTGATGGTTATTTGTAAGGCCTCAGGGAAAGGAGGGTGTGAGAAGAATTGGTGATATTCTGCAATTATTAGATAAGTATTATGTATGGTTTTTTTCTTTTTGAAAAGAATTGTTTTTATTGATTAATTGAAATTTTTCCATTCTGCACAGAACAACGCCTTATTTTAAAATGCCAACTGTTTTGGTTTGAGCGTGTGTTACTTTAGACACTTTTCTCTCATAGTTTGTAGAATTTTCTTAAGCTGTTCTGTCAGGTAGAATTATCTAGTCACTCGCTACAATCTGTAAAGATATGCTGCTGTATTGAATTGATGTGTTCAAATATTTGTTATATTGTTAAAGTAAGTTATAGTTGATTCATTCCAAGTTCTAGGTCGTCGGTCACGGCTGCCAGCTCATATAAATTATAAGGTTGTGTTTCTGAAATATGCTACCAGTCTCTACTGCAGGCTAATGTTGTTGCTATTATTAATCTATTATTATTGGCAATAATTTTCAGTTGTTATGGCTTCACTTTTGTGAACTTTTTTTTCACTATTGTATTTTCATTACTATTAATTTTATGTTCTCTTAGATTAAAGTTTCTATTGATGTTCTAACTTTTTTTGTTGAATAGCTCTTTTCGGCATTAAATTGTTTATTTCTGTATCAGCCAATTAAGTTTTTGTTATCATTAAGTTTAATATAATGCTTCTTTTCAATTATTTACCCTGTATTGATGTAATAAATATGTTAAGTCTTCTTATTACTTTTCAACTTGTTTTTATTTATTTGAGTTTTACTTTATTTGAATAAAAATGTTCCTGGTACATTAGTTTGCATTTTGTTAAAGTTGCTGAGTTAGAAGCATTAGTTAGGTGTCCATTTGCTTCAAAGTTATGTAATTCTTGTCTTGACAATTCTGTGTTCCATTCTTCCAAGTTTTACAGGTTATTTGGAGACATATTGTTATTTGTCACAAGTAGATAGACATTGTTTCTGTTGTAGTTTCATTTTATTAATTATTTGAGCTCCAAGTGTAGGACTATTTTGCACTTCTGGGTCTCAGTAACATGTATTGTTGTTAAATGTGAAAAGTAAATTTCTAAATTTTTCATATAAAAGGTTAATAAGTTCAAAGTTGTTCTTCAAGTCAACTTAAAAATTGTTGATCAACTGGAGTTGAAAGTTGTTGTCACATGTTTGCATTTCATTTTTTAAGATTTATTTTATTTTCATGTAGATGAGTGCAACTGAAGGAAAACATTGAGAATCTATTAGTTGCACTGTTCAGCAGTTTGAAACTCGCATGTTCTTTAATCATAAGACAAAGTTTTATAAAGAAACAAAATTTTTGTTAATTTTGGTTCCAGGCTTGAAGATAGATCAAACGTTCCATCTGAGCATTAAGTGTGAGAAAAGTCTTGAATATTTTGAGAGAGCCCTGTGTGTCTTTCTTGAATTTGAAGCTATTTGCTTCTAGTTTTGAAAAAGACATACCAATATATTGATGTTTTTTCTCACATAAAAATGTCTTCTTCAAAACTTGTACTGTTATTCAACAATTACTTTTGAAAGGAATGAAGTTTTCAATTTATTAGTGTATTTTGTTTATAGAAATACTTTATCTTAAAACGTAACATTTTAAAAATTACAACTCATTGAAAGACAACATTTATAAGCTTTAAATTGTATTAAAAAGTATTATTATTAATCAGTAATCTGTGCTCCAAAGTCACATTGAATTAAAATTAATTTTGACTATCTCTGAGTTGGAATAGTTTTATTGAATTGTGTTTTCGTCACATGACTACAATGCTTTTTAATTTGAAAGGAAGTTTGTGTGAATAACTTTGGTTAATAAATTTAAATCTCGTAGTTGTATTTTTTTAAAAAAAGTTTAAATTCGTTACAGTGTGTGCACAACCCTGCATGTGAGTTTATCTGAACTGGAGGGGGAGGGTAGATCATTTGTGGCTGCACAGATAAGTTATTAAATTGCTAGTATTAGAGTTGATATACCAAAGTAAATAGAGTGTGATTTTGTTTCTTTTCAAAATTGTCTTGTCATGTATTTTTTGTTACATTTTTACTGTAACTAATATTTCTATCAACTCATCATTCAAGTCAAAGAAACCTCACCAGAGGTGAGAAGGGGAAAGCGGAGAGTGTAGCAATACATTGCAGATGCCATGTGAATAGTTGTATATAGAAACATAATGTAAACGTGTATAAAAAATGCTGGTTATATCTTTTAACAATCTCAAAGTCTGTCTACAAATGTTATTTTAGTTGCTATTAAGGTTACAACATAAATCAGAAGTGACTCACATTTTTAATTAATAATTATTCACAAATAACATACATTACCAATTTTTTATGATATAAAATATGTGAAATAGGTTAGTTTTGAAATTTTTCTTAATACTTGTCCTAAAATTAAGAACTGAAGATGGTAACATCTTCTTTCATATTATTCTACTTTTTATTTTTTTGTGGCAGCAACATTTGCGCTGATAATGGTAGCGTACCATTCTAAACTGTCCTTTAAAACCAGTTTGAGTTGCCAATATATTTGACAATACATTGAAACACACCACTGAATGTTTTGTAGCTTTTGTTGAATATATAGTTCATAATATTCATTATCGTGGAACATATTCTACAGGATTTATTTCAGTATTTTGAAGAAGAAAAATTAACAGATTGTTAGATTTTAAAGTCATATATGCTGTGATAAATATATGACATGATGAGATATAATACTTCAATGTATCTTGTTTATTTTTAAAAAAAGACAAATGTTACTTTTAATACCGGAGTTTACATCTAAAACCTGCATGAAAACTGTGTGAATGTTCAAAATAAAGAAAAGTTGTGAATAGTGGCAGGTGCTGGGTAAATAACCAATTTTGTAATTAGATGGGATACCATCTTGTAATTGATTAGCACTGAAGTAACACATCTATCTTTAATTGTTCCTTATGTAGCTTCCTCAGCAAGCCGTAATTATAAGGTTTCATTGTATTATTTTATCAAACCAAAATTAAATTGTGACTAGTGTTTGAAAATTTCCCTGAAACACATATAAAAAATGTGTCTGATGCTTGTGCATGTATTTTGTCATGTCTTCCAGTGTGAGCAAAAAATTTTTAAGCTGTGTGTTTCCCTATCTTTAATATGTTACTGTTCCACTTGTTAAATATTCTTTATTTGTATTATATAATGCAATGTTTAAGTTTGCGGTTGAGTCTATGCACTGTTGCTAGTGATTTACAGATTTATTAATTTTTATTATTTTTCATATTGAAAAATATAATAATAGTATATGAAGCATATTAATCTTAGTGTTTCAATAAAAATAATCACAGCGCAAGATATATTGAAGTGTACATAAACACAAATGCTAGATACATCTTGACACTTGTTGTTTGAATTTCTGGGGAAAATGAAATATTTTCGCCCAGTTTGTACAAAAATAATTGTGTATATAGATCCATTAGTCAACATTTGTAATTGCAATTAGAACTTAAGTATTTAGCTTGAAACACCACAAAGCTGACGATATATAAAGAGCCCATATAAAGTGAATATTTTACTGTTTATTTTTATTTATATGAAAATTTTTTCATATTAAAAATACAATTCAATTTGATTGTAGATTTTGTATTTTATAATTTGTGTTTATTTTGCAATCAGTCATTTTTCTACATATCTCTTGAGAGAATATTATAAACCAAGGTTTTTATGTATAGTAACATATTTTGCTTATGTGGGCTGCTTATTCTTATAGGCTAGCAGAGTAATAATTACATTTGTCATATCACTTTTATGGGGGAGGTTTCATCGTCCGCCATCTGACAGATGGTCGAGGGCGTCTCAAATTAACGTGACCAATGTAATCTAACTTGGAGCTTCGTACATCATTTATCGATAGATACGATAGGAATATATATATACATACCAATATGTAACGGTGAAAACATTTCGATCCTTTGATACTCGGCATTAGTGTAGCGTCTCACTGTATTCATTATGCAATATCTCACAGAATCTCTTTTTGTATATTCTTGGATATATATGTATATTTTACATATACATATATACAGTATATAATAATTGTATATTTATTGAGACTATATATATATATAATACATGTATATTCTGAAATGGCCTAATAATTTCAAGATAGTTTCTCTTAATTATAGTAAACATTTCAATTAATCAATTTCATAATAATAACCAGTGGGGGCGTTCTAATTCTAATGTACAGTAATATAGCTAATTTTTAAATAGATTATTATATAGCATACACACAATGTTGAACTGAAATGCTTCTCTTCAATTGAGCCCACTCTTAAACTAATTTTTTATTTGTAAATAAATTTAATATTGTAAAACTCAGTGTAGTTTTGTAATTAACAACTGATTTTTACGGTAATAAATTTATCGTTTTGATTGCTGATATTGAAATTTAGCATGTTTTGTTTACGTTGATAGCCACACAATTCTGACTTAAGGTTTTAAAATTTTGATGTATTAGGAAGGGTTATAAGGTATATCTAGTTTTTGCATCATGCACACACACATAAATATATGAAGTACTCTTATTAATATTCTCATTTTTACCTATGCGAGTAACAATTTCTTGCATATCAGCTATAAAATTGTCATAAGAATTATTTCCAGCCACTTTCTTGCAATAAGCATAATGTAGATTATGGGATCCAGTAACCTGATTTTGCCTCATTCTGTACTCTATGTTCTAATAAACTTTGTCAATTTATTTTTTAACGTCTAGTGTAATGTTAATAATAAATAATAATGCAGCTTCAATGTAATATAATGATACATCTTTGCAGCACATGAAGTTTATCAGAAACTCGTGTTAAAATTAAGTATGTACTTGTTTCACTTCTTACCAAATGTACATTGTGATGTATTGTGTCTTTCTAAACCATGACTTGGTAGATTTAAGAATTAATCTGACCAACTGTTGATCAATATATTCAATGTTTTGTGTCTGTTGGTAGTCAAGTTTTGTAAATTGTAATTAATTGCTATATTGTTTTACAAACAAAATTCAATCATTTTTGTGTTACACCTCGTTAGAACAGTCAATTTTAAGCTTAAGTTTTATTCACTAATGTAAAATTTTCACTTGGTCCTCCTCATCTCAAATTGGGTAATTTGAGATTATCAGAATCATGGTTATTACATAGTACTGTTTCTTGGTTTAAGCTCTATTATGTTAAACTGAATTAATTGTGACGCTTCAGACACATATAAATGTATGTGAGATGGCAAATGCTTTAAGTTATTTGTGAGTTACATCTTTTATTGACCATCACTTCATAGGAAAGCACCATTAACTGCCACCATTTTATTTTAATTTTTGTTACGTTTGTCTCCAAGTCATTTTCATAATTCTTCAAAAGCTCACGACATCAACACTAATATTTCCAACCACCAGAAAGTATCCAGTCTTCTTTTAAGACTTCTCACAAATGCATCATCTTACATATGTTTTCTGAAACATTCATGTAGACTGAGAGAACTTATTTTTCATCACGGGCAACCTGGTGACAATGGTGGATCACTTGTCTGTATGAAAGGCAAACTTATCAGTTATTAGAATTAAATATATATATATATATATATATTTTCAAATAAAATTTCTCGTAGCTGCCTAAACTGTGCACATAGTTTCAGATCACGTTTGAAATCTGATAAAAGTTCCGTGTACAATTTTTTATATTCTGATTTATTTCAACGTATTCTTTTATGTATTAACAATAAGTATCTCAAGAAAGCAAAAATTTATTCTTACTCTCAACTGAAGTTTGTCTAACATTTTTCAATTCTGTAGGAGCTTATAGGTTGTTTTTTTTTATATAAAAAAACTAGGAGATTTTATGATTGATATAGAAGAGACAATCAAAATGTCAAAAGAACATAGATAGTATATTAGGCTCAGGTGACCATTTGAACACCTGTTTTCTCATAGAACCTCTTACTCTGAACATAGTTGTCATAGTTTTCTCAGGGTCTCCTCTCTTCTTCCTGTGTGCCATGCCATGCCATCTTTGCTAATGCCTCCTGCATCCAACTTGATGTGATTAATTGAAGTGCCAAATAATAAATTCTCAGATGATAATTAAAAACAGAACTAAGGATTCTATTTAAGGCTTTTCTGAATATTTGTTCACCTCCCCATTGTACATCTTGCAATCTATAGTAAATATTTTCAGAGTTTGACACAAATTTAAAGGATTATTAAATGCAACATAAGTTAATTCTCCTGAAATGATGTCTGTAGCACAGAATTACACAAGGGGATTTGGCAGAAGCTTACAGTAGTTACAAATTAATAGTTAAATATGTTTGTAACATCTTTAAATTGTTTCCCAGTTTAAATTCATTCCTGTTATTTAAAATTAGATCTGCAAAGGCTTAGTTACCTTTCAATTTATCTTGTACCGTCGGTACGTGACCAGCGACGTTAATCATTACAATATGTATGGTTACTACTGGCAGTTGGTTTGTTCTCCCCTCAGAGAAATTTTTTACACCTCTTATCTGACACCAAATAGTTGTCCTCTTTAATTTGTCGACAGCTGATACGAACTGCAGTGAACCGTTACTCTCCTACCAGATATCCAGGTGTAAAAACTTTCAGTAATGTTGGAAACATTTACTTTCAAATAAGAGTGATATTATACAATGATTTGTTTGTTACCATTGTTCATGTATATGAAAAAAGTTTTTATTATATGTCATTACAATCTTTAAATAATATTAATAAAATTAATTGATAGGGATATTTGTTCTTTTGTGTGAAATTTGGAAATTTTAGCAGAGAATTTTAACATGTTTGAGGTGGCCCTGATCCTTTGTTCTGTCAACTCCTACTCTAATCTTCACTTATACTTTTAAAATTAATCTACAAAATAAATTATTGTGACATGTACTGTTTCTAATCTTGTTCTGGAAGTGTGAGTGAATTGTATGTAAATAACTATTTTTAAATTATGAAATATCTATCTGATACATTTTGCTGTGTATTTTTTTAGTCATGAACAGATTGTGCGATTAAGTCGAATGTTCCTAAAGTACAGACCGCTTTGTTATGTAGTCGTTCAACATTCTAGTTTTTCCAATTATGGTGTAGGCGTTTCCCCCTCTAGTAATATTGTGTTTCTTATTGTCACCTCTCTGAACTCTCTAGAGTACAAAACTGCTGACTAATTTTCTGATAAACTTATTGTTAAATTTCTCCCAAAGATGTTGTATCTTGTTTTAGTTCCGATGACCAGTTCTACTTGCGTTCACATTCTCGTAAGACTTTTGTGTGTTGCGAGAATGGAAACGGACTGACTGAGACGAGAACAACATCGTTAATTAAATGTCTAACAGGATAAATGAAATTTACTGGAAATCATGTTTCTTACTTTAAAATATGCCAATAAAACATGTATATTACAACTCTTTAATAAAATAGAATTTATAAAATTGTTTTAAAAAACTAATAAAGTCAATATTTTAAACACTGTTTCATTTAGTAGTTAATAGATGTTAACTTGCTTGATTCTGGTATCCAAACTTATCACTCGCCCTAATTAACAATTGTCAAAGTTTGGATTACGGAACTCCACCTCACTATAACTTTGTCTTTCAGAGAAGCTGTAGTAATTATTACCATAATTTTGAATTTTCAAAAGTTTATTTGAAATGTGTAAGTCAAAGGCCGTTGTTGTAGTTTTATTATTGCGGAGTGATTGTATGAATTCTTTGCATATTAGTCTAATTCCAGTACAGAACACAAAACTTGCACTAGGAAACTTCAGACAAATATTTATAGTATTACTTTGATGTGCGATTGTTTACAACTTCTAATACACCAATATCCAATGTTGTTTTTCTGCATTATGATTAGATAATCAAATTCCAAGTGTTAATGAAGTTCAGAGCTTGTGCTTCCAGGTTAGAGAATTTGGTTGTGTTACAATGTCTACCCTATTCTCATATATAATATTCCCCCTTAGGCTGTGCTACTTTTGACCTGTTAGTCCTTGTGTACATCCCATCCAATCAAAGTATGAATGACTTTTCCTGCCAATCATCTTGTAACTTATTTGGTCCCACCTGTCACAGATTAATCAAGAAACGCAAGAGCCACGGGAACGACACACCTCACAAACCAGGCGACGAAATCAAATACAAAGCCAAAATGGCAAATTGACAAGCAAAGAAGAGGTTAGCATAACGATAATGAATCGTGACTATTGTTCAGTTTGGCCGTCAATTTCAGTGAAGAATTTCTGATGTAATTCTGGAAGTGTGTCTGGCTGCTGTCAAGATCTGCAATCAAAGGAATGTTTTGAATGATTGGTAAAATTATAAGGTGCTTCATTTTTAATCCAACATCACTGCAATTAAGGTATAAACTGGTACTGTGAATCTGAACAATGGCTATGATGCCTTACTTTTACGCTAACCTCTCTTTGCTTTTAGTCATTGTCCATTTTAGCTTTGCTTTTGAGTTTGTCACCTGGTTTCTGCAGTGTGTCATTCTTGGAACTCTTGTGTCATCTGATGAAAGCAATGAGGATTGCAGAAAGGTTGTGTGGTATTTATTTAGCACTATTTTTATCTGTTATTTAGATACTTATTCGTATAAGAATGTAATAGGGAGTAAAATTATTTATATGTATATTATACAAAGGATATGGTGAAGCACACTGTGGGGTACTGGTGAATGGGAACTTTAATAATTTTTCATAAGCATTATATTATTCTTTATTACATTAACATTTAAATTGTCAATTTTCTGAATTATAACTTTATGCAAGTCGATAAGAAATTAATCAGATATTGATTAAAAAGCATTACCAAGTTCATAATTTAATGAAACGTGTTACTCAGCTGACTCGAAAACAATTACCTGAAAGAAAAGATGGACAATTATGACTTTATTGGTAATATGGACCTAGTTTATACAAATAAGAAATTAAATAGTGATTCCTACAAGTTTGTAGACTTCATAATCACAACATTTAAAACCTGAAGCATAACAATAACAAGAAAAATATATTTTGTAGGGAGAGCAGCTGACACTCCAGACTTAAAATTATAACTTTAGGGATTATTCAGAGGAAAATGTCTACATTCTTGCAAAACATTTTCAAACTCTACAGAACCACGAACAGTGGCCCTGGGGTTATGAACTTATTCGTTCGTGGACTTGTTTTGTTCGCACAAAATTTTATACCTGAAGAGTCACTTCAAGCCAAATAATATATGGGTGGTATGTGGAAACAATTCAGTTACACTATTTTAATAACAAATCATTTACCTAACATTATTCTGTCACAACTAACTGTCGGTGTCTTCACTGTCCTCACCGCCTGTGGAATCTTCCCGTAGATTTATCAATATGGGTTCCAGCACATCGTCTCTCCTCATTTCTTTTTCCCAGTCATCTGCTTGAAGTTTCTCTGCATGCCTGACACATTTCTCCCACTCTGTGACCGTCACATTGTCGATGGCATCAGATGTCAATCGTTCCACTTCTTCCACCGTGAAAGTCTTATTTTTTTGTGCAATTTCCTCTTTGACTTGAGCCCAAATGAGTTCTAGAGGGTTGTACTGGCAGTGGAAAGGTGGCAGCCTCACCACTTGGTGTCCCCACATGTGAGCCACTTCGTCCAGCTCATACTTGTTATCTCCCTTGAACGGAATGACTTTCTCCAGCATTTCAGCTCCGGTGTCACATTCTGAGAAGGGGATTCCTTTCCTGCTGAGCCAGTCTTGTATGTCTGTTTTCTTCCAAGTAGTGCAGGGTATATCATCTATTTTCACAGAGTGGTACGGCGCGTTGTCCATGACGATAGCTGTCGGTTCTTCGAGGCTGGGCAGCAGACGGTCACAGAACCACTCTTTGAAGGACTCTGGGTTGACCTCTGTACGAGATAGCCACTTGCACTGCCCTACGAAGCCTTGGGTGCCCCCCGCGTGACAGACCACAATTCCACCTCCCCTTCCCATGGAAATTTTGAGACCACCGTTCCTGTCTGAATGCTGCCATATATATTCCTGTGTGTGGTTATGGTTTATCCAAGTCTCATCCAAATAAACACGTTCCTTTGGAAAATCTCCCAGTTTTAAGTCGTGCATCTTCCTCAAGAACAGAGTCCTAGCAAGTGTGATGTCCTGTCTCTCCAGCAAGTACTTCCAGCTGTCGTTCGCCCTCTTGTACTTAAACCCGACATACTGAAGTGTTCGCCTCATGGAACGCACGCTTCCCGCATAGCAGTTCCTTCTTTTCAACTCTTCATACACTTTCTCTGCGGCGGGGAATTCTCCACGGTCGTAGAAGTCGAGCACGGTTCTCCTCACAACGTCACAAGCAAGGTCGCTCAAAACAGTTATCTTTTTATCACGTTTGTAATTTTTTCTGGGTGACGACACTTTCTCAGTTTTGTGTTCTCGCACACATCTCTGAACAGAGCGTAAACTGACGCCACACATTCTGGACACCAACTCTTGACTTTTCTTAAAGTCTACAGATTGTAAGAAAACAGGGTCAGCCAAGTTCTTTACATATTGCAATACATTTACAATAACAGACTTTGTCTGACTTCCCAAATCTTTCTTCCAGAGCAGTCCTTTTGCAGACGAAGAACAGATGGTACCATTATTATCCCAATTCATGCTTCCTTGTACAAACTTTCACGTTTGACTACATTGGGAATGTCAGAGTAGTGAGAACAAATCCTGCAACAGAGAAGAGAAAGAACCATCAGAGCAGTATAGTTGACTTGTTTACTCAACGTTAGTCGTGTCGTAAAATTCCACTGTTGTGATGGTACAGAATAACAATAGCTTTCCATCAGAGAAATATTTAGTTCAACTTTAACTTTTGACATAGTAATTTGATCCTTTTCCTCGGCCCATTTGTGTATACAAATATTGGAGTGTTAAAAAGTTGTGTGATCTGAAAGTATAATAAAAATATGAGTTTCGACAAATTTCGTGGAAGAAGGAAAGGGAAAAATGTAGGTATGGGTGACAGAAAAATAATATCTAGAAATTATATAAATTTAAAATATAGAGAGAAGGGGAGTTTCAAATAATGAATAGAAAAAGGCCGTGGAATTGTCATTTAAATGTAAGCAAATTGAAATTCAAAGGAAATAAAATGAATGCTGATGTAGAGGATTTCACGCAAAATGTGAAAGACTTTTTTATTGTTAAATTATTGCATTCGTCCTACACAAAAATTAAATCATCTAGACGGTCTCTCTTTGACGATGTCATCCTTCACCACTAGTAAACAGTACAAAGTGCTCAACATAACCTCAAGTCTTGACCATGTTGTCGCACAATTGCGCATGCGCAATGCCATGTTTACGTGACGGGAGTGCTTAAAGCGTGTTATTAAGGTGAGAAAATAATCAAATATCAAGAAAGCAAACTAACGTTAAGCCTAGATCGTAATTTGAATCATTATTAAATATATCAGATATATTTAGCGGTTCTGAATGTATCGCATCGACATGATCTTGTAGGAAAATATTGTGTTAACCTTAAAACTAAAAGAGCAAACGCTAACATAACAAATATATGTAAACCATTTCAAAATTTTACAGATATGTCGCATTGGAGAAAGACTCCGTACATCTTCACGTCGAAGATGTCTTAGTAGCAGAGGAATTGTCTGGCAGTTAAAGAAAAATGCCCTTCATTAAAGCAAGGTGAGGTGACATTCAAACAAAATTTAAATATAATAACCGTGAAAATTACTAGTATTCAACACTGAAAAATACATACTATAAATTAAAACGTAAATATATTCTTCCTTAACATTCAAACAATAAGAAATAAAATAAAATTGGACAATTTCCTGAATACCAACACATCAGATATAAATGTTGACATAATTTGTATTTATAAACATTGGCTCATTTGTCGTAAAGGAAATCCTCCTTTCTTTCCCAACTATACTCGTGCAGATCCACAACGGAGGAAGCCTCGTCCTCGTCAGGGATTGTCTCGACTTTCAAAGTTCTCGTACACCTGAACAAAGAAATGATATTTTGAATGTGTGGTAATAGAAATCCCGTCCCTAAGACTAGTAATAATTTGATAAAGCAATTGATGACCTTATATAGACACTTTTTATTTTTGTTAATTATATTGTAATAACGTTTCTATACCTATTTGTATCTGCTACAATCTTGTTAGCGTTAACTTAATTGTGTGCTTTGGTTTCTCTTTCAAAACTATATGAATTTAATAAGTTGTTAATCGTTTTGTTGTGCTAGTTTATTATATTAATTTGTAACATACCTGAAGAAGATACTAATAGGTATCGAAATATCGTTACAATATAAAGAAAAAAAGTGTCTTTATAAGGTCATCAATTGTTTTTTTATTTAAAAAATAGACGTTAAATTAAAACTTCGTTATAATTTGCATATACCGTACTCCTGACAGTAATATCGCCATACTTTTGGCAATTATGGAGAAAGTACCCAATGTTTATAAAACAAATAAGATGAAAATTATTATATGTGAAGACTTCAACATAGGTTTTTTAAAATCTTCTAAACAAGTGTAAACAAATTTCAATTTTGTTAAAATCATTTAACCTCTACGACAGGAAATTGTCCCCCTCGTGACGGAATGCTGACAATTATGTCCCATAGTGGTGATATAGTTTGAAATGTGACGTGTTTTAATGTCGTACTGGATCATCACTCGCTGACACAATTTGAATATTTTCTATAATTTTAACAAATTATTAGGTGTAACAGGATAGAAGAATAGTTGTATTATATGTTGGTGTATAAAATGAAACAAGATTTCCTGCAGTGTCAGGACTGTTTGATCCCATTGTGCATTAAATGTGAGGCAGACGTTCCTCCGATATTACCTCCTACTGTGTTTACCTCTCTCTATATATCACGTTGCTCTCTGAATATATCTACTATTATAGAGCCTTTTAACGGCCATCAGTGAACCAATAGTGTTGTTATTATACATGTACCAACACCACTAAATTAGTGACATATTGATTTATTTAATTTCATTTGGCAAGGCCTGGTGGCAATATTTTTAAAAAATACATATAATTAATTAACACTAACTTAAGCATAAAATAAATATAGAAAAGAGGATAATAAATAGTTTTAAAAATTCTTTGCACTTGTCACTTGACTGCACTGCTTCACATATTTAGCTAAATATAAAAAAACCATACACTTATTAAATATTATTTTAAATATAACTTGACTTCATCCTTATTTATCTTACATTTAACCCCTATGATATGAGATTGAATTGTGCCACACTCTGTGGTCTAGCACAGTTGCTGTTCCATTTACAAAAGGTTCTATTTAGAAACGAAAATATCCCTATATCAGTTTGCTGATTCCTCTCCCTAAAGTTTCCTTTTAAATATGTAAGAGGCAGTTAAAAGTTTACATTACTCCAGGCCGGCTCATTTTTGTGTGTCCTGAATAAGGCACAAATTCTAGCCTGTTTCCTTCTATTTCTTCTAAATTAATTTCTATTACTTTATCAGATATAATTTATTAACAAAAATAAAACATAGGAATTAAAACAATCTAGGACTTCATCAGGTGTACAATGGAGCAAATAATTTGCATACATTGCCAAAATTCATCTATAAATATTAGCCAAAAATTTATACACAAAAGAATGTCGCTGTTTTATAACAGTTTAACTTAGATTATTTACAACAAATCATACATCATAGTTTTTCAACACACCCACCTTTAGTTCCATGGCACACGTCCAGAGTAATGGAAGCCTCTTCAATTCTGTCTCTCAACTCTGGCAAATATTTAGATAGCAGCAGCACAAAGACATTGTTTTATCATAATAGTTCAATTCGACTTTCAATGTATAGTCATCTTGTCATTTAAGCATTTGCACTTTCTTTGACTTGATGGTATGAATAAATCTGTAACGCAAGTCACCAACGTTCAATATACTCGCCACCAACATCTTCCTGTCAGAGTACAGCTCTACCACAACCGTGGTAGTTTCCTTGAAAAGCTCATTTAAAATAATTTTAGTTTGTTGTGCTGTCCAGAATCCAAGCATCTAGCGCTCTTAGTTTAGCCTCACTAATACTGCCCGACAATTAGGTGGATTTAAATATGCTGGAATTAAAAGCATAAAAGTTTATATAAGTACGTTTGATTACTCCCTTTGGAAAAATCAATTCTCTCAATTTTTCTACGTCCTAGTGTTTTTTTTACTTTACCCTTTTGTTTTGTGATTTGGTCCACTTACGTAAACTACTATGTGGTGCAAAGATAGATATGTGTTATTGAATGTTTTCACATTCTTGCAGGACTCGTGCTCGCCTCCAGTTATTGGGACGCAGCTGCCTCCAGTCCGGGTGAGTTTGCCTCGCTCTTGTTTATGGTTAAAGTAAAGTGGCTTTTGTCCATTGATTTTATAAGCTTTTCTATCATGATATTTATTGAACATTTAAATTATTTTAACATTTTCATTTCAGTTATTACTGTTGAATCTCCCTACATTAATTTTTATATTAATTACAGATTTTAAGAGTATAACAATTTTTTTATTTTGACACATAATTATCAGCAGTAAATGGACAAAAGCTAGCTTATAAGTTTACTAGGGGGGTTGTTTGTGGTTCCTCTGTAGTTTGTAATGGGATATGTTGTGTTCTAACTGGTTAGTCTCTGAAGATAATATGAAAGACTCTCTTCTCACTCTTTGATTACTGTCCAATTTTCAGGTACTCCAACTAATTTTTTTCATCTTGTAATACCATGGTATTTATATTACCCCTTTTTTGTCTGTATTGGCTATCTTTCGTATTCATTATTTTCAATCAGATGTAAATTTTTTCATTTTAAATTCAGAGAATGCCAGTGACAATCAATGATGAGAATGAAACCTGGTACTTGACTGATTTTCCAGAAGGTAGACAAGAAAGTTAAAAGTTTATAATGGAAATGGTGACATTTCAAAGCTTGTTTAGGAGTAAAAGGATTTTTACAAAAGGAAGGTGTGGATATACACAACTTGGAAATTTCTCATAAATACCATGGTATTTATATTACTCCTTTTTTTGTCTGTATTGGCTACCTTTCTTATTCATTCTCTGAATTTATTGTTGCATGACAATGTCTAGGTGCTTTTATTTGACATTACTTCTCAGATTTTGTGGAACAGACTGTGAATCATCAACATCACAATCATTTCCCGTTGCATCTGATGAACAAGACTCAATTATAGCACGTGGTTAAAAATTCATTATCTCCCTTCACTTCATTACCTCGAGAGCATAATAACCTTTTTATATGTTCTTTATTTAAATTACCTAGTCTTTCATGCCAATGTTGAAGACAATTTTATTTCAAGTTGAGGACTGGGCACTGTTAAGTTCTCTTGCGAACAAAATACTTGACACAACGTATGCCAATGGTTTTAGGGACTCACATTTGTCTTTTAACCTTGAGCCATCGTCTAAAGCTTGACTTACCGAAAATAAATTTCTTCATGCTTGTGTACATTTCCCATAAAACTATTTTTCCTATTTCCATGAACAAGTATTTTAACAGAAATCACACCATGTCCAGATGCTTTCATTGTTGAATTACTTCCCAGACAAATTTCAGTAGAAATGAGTGTCAGAGTTAAGCCAGTCTCCCAATTAGTTACAGGTTCCGTAGCTCCAGTATCACTTCCTGTCGTAAGGTGCTCGCTAATGAAAGCTTTTATCTTTGACATTGACAGACTTAATTTTTATTAAATTTACAATCCCTCTTCACGTAGCCACAGTTGGAGCATGTTAATTACTTCCCTGTGTATTTATCATTTTATCTATGTATTGACATTTCTCAAAATTAGCCTTGGCACAAAAGCAGTATCCAACGACCTCCGTTGTTCTTCTCAACTAACAGTCTTTGCAATTCAGATTAGCACTTTAATGGTTGAAAATCACTAGATAAGGTTGCTATAAGTTCTCATTTCTTGACCATTCTTTCCAGTTTTGCTAAACGGGTTGTGACAGTATCTCTCACACACATTATTCAAATCTCTTGTTCCTCTGCCAATATATACTTTCGCTTCTAAACTTTGATCACTATTTGCGTGTGTTCCCAGATACTAATTTCTATTTCAACAAACCAATTTACTTGATTAAACCCAAGTATACACATTGTTTTATTATGGTTAGTGCCTGGTTTAGGGAATCCTTGACCTGTGGTACAAGAATGGTTACTACATGACCTGTAACTTGGAAATGCATCTTGTTTATATTTTATGAAGGGTTTTGAGTTATTTCAAGAGATGCTAATCCTCATTCTGTCTATTACGGATCAATGTATCTCTTGTGTTGCTTCAGCCTTTGCACGGTCATTGACATGAATGGATCAGGAATAGTACCTAACATTAAGTATACTCCCATCCAAAAATGTGTGAAGTTGCTCGCTTTCTTCTTAGTACCACTATAGTAAAATCAGGTATCAGATAAACTATCTCCAAGCAGTGCTAGCGCCTTTCCGTCTCAGCTGCCCTGAAATAACCTATCTCCAAGCAGTGCTAGCGCCTTGCCGTCTCAGCTGCCCTGAAATAACCTATCTCCAAGCAGTGCTAGCGCCTTGCCGTCTCAGCTGCCCTGAAATAACCTATCTCCAAGCTTTGCCTTCTCAGCTGTCCTGAAATAACCTATCTCCAAGTAAAGCCAGTACCTTGCCTTTTGAGCCGTCCTGAAATAACCTATCTCCAAGCAATGCCAGTACCTTGCCTTTTGAGCCGCCCAGAAATAACCTATCTCCAAGTACCACTAGCACCTTGCCGTCTTAGCTGCCCTGAAATATCCTATCTCCAAGTAATGCTAGTACCTTATCATTTTTTCCGTCAGAAATAACCTATCTCCAAGTAATGCCAGTACCTTGCAGTCATCGCCATCCAGAAATAACTTATCTCCAAGTACCGCTAGCACCTTGCCGTCTTAGCTACCCTGAAATAACCTATCTCCAAGTACTGCTCGCACCTTTCCATTTTTTCCGTCCAGAAATAACCTATCTCTAAGTAATGCCAGTACCTTGCTGTCATCGCCATCCAGAAATAACCTATCTCCATGTAATGCTAGTACCTTGCCTTTTGAGCCGCCCAGAAATAACCTATCTCCAAGTACCACTAGCACCTTGCCGTCTCAGCTGCCCTGAAATAACCTATCTCCAAGCAGTGCTAGCGCCTTGCCGTCTCAGCTGCCCTGAAATAACCTATCTCCAAGCAGTGCTAGCGCCTTGCCGTCTCAGCTGCCCTGAAATAACCTATCTCCAAGTAAAGCCAGTACCTTGCCTTTTGAGCCGTCCTGAAATAACCTATCTCCAAGCAATGCCAGTACCTTGCCTTTTGAGCCGCCCAGAAATAACCTATCTCCAAGTACCACTAGCACCTTGCCGTCTCAGCTGCCCTGAAATAACCTATCTCCAAGCAGTGCTAGCGCCTTGCCGTCTCAGCTGCCCTGAAATAACCTATCTCCAAGCAGTGCTAGCGCCTTGCCGTCTCAGCTGCCCTGAAATAACCTATCTCCAAGCTTTGCCGTCTCAGCTGTCCTGAAATAACCTATCTCCAAGTAAAGCCAGTACCTTGCCTTTTGAGCCGTCCTGAAATAACCTATCTCCAAGCAATGCCAGTACCTTGCCTTTTGAGCCGTCCTGAAATAACCTATCTCCAAGTACCACTAGCACCTTGCCGTCTCAGCTGCCCTGAAATAACCTATCTCCAAGCAGTGCTAGCGCCTTGCCATCTCAGCTGCCCTGAAATAACCTATCTCCAAGCTTTGCCGTCTCAGCTGTCCTGAAATAACCTATCTCCAAGTACCACTAGCACCTTGCCGTCTCAGCTGCCCTGAAATAACCTATCTCCAAGCAGTGCTAGCGCCTTGCCGTCTCAGCTGCCCTGAAATAACCTATCTCCAAGCAGTGCTAGCGCCTTGCCGTCTCAGCTGCCCTGAAATAACCTATCTCCAAGTAAAGCCAGTACCTTGCCTTTTGAGCCGTCCTGAAATAACCTATCTCCAAGCAATGCCAGTACCTTGCCTTTTGAGCCGCCCAGAAATAACCTATCTCCAAGTACCACTAGCACCTTGCCGTCTCAGCTGCCCTGAAATAACCTATCTCCAAGCAGTGCTAGCGCCTTGCCGTCTCAGCTGCCCTGAAATAACCTATCTCCAAGCAGTGCTAGCGCCTTGCCGTCTCAGCTGCCCTGAAATAACCTATCTCCAAGCTTTGCCGTCTCAGCTGTCCTGAAATAACCTATCTCCAAGTAAAGCCAGTACCTTGCCTTTTGAGCCGTCCTGAAATAACCTATCTCCAAGCAATGCCAGTACCTTGCCTTTTGAGCCGTCCTGAAATAACCTATCTCCAAGTACCACTAGCACCTTGCCGTCTCAGCTGCCCTGAAATAACCTATCTCCAAGCAGTGCTAGCGCCTTGCCATCTCAGCTGCCCTGAAATAACCTATCTCCAAGCTTTGCCGTCTCAGCTGTCCTGAAATAACCTATCTCCAAGTACCACTAGCACCTTGCCGTCTTAGCTGCCCTGAAATAACTTATCTCCAAGTATTGCCAGTACCTTGCCTTTTGAGCCGCCCAGAAATAACCTATCTCCAAGCAATGCCAGTACCTTGCCTTTTGAGCCGCCCAGAAATAACCTATCTCCAAGTACCACTAGCACCTTGCCGTCTTAGCTACCCTGAAATAACCTATCTCCAAGTACTGCTCGCACCTTTCCATTTTTTCCGTCCAGAAATAACCTATCTCTAAGTAATGCCAGTACCTTGCTGTCATCGCCATCCAGAAATAACCTATCTCCATGTAATGCTAGTACCTTGCCTTTTGAGCCGCCCAGAAATAACCTATCTCCAAGTACCACTAGCACCTTGCCGTCTCAGCTGCCCTGAAATAACCTATCTCCAAGCAGTGCTAGCGCCTTGCCGTCTCAGCTGCCCTGAAATAACCTATCTCCAAGCAGTGCTAGCGCCTTGCCGTCTCAGCTGCCCTGAAATAACCTATCTCCAAGTAAAGCCAGTACCTTGCCTTTTGAGCCGTCCTGAAATAACCTATCTCCAAGCAATGCCAGTACCTTGCCTTTTGAGCCGCCCAGAAATAACCTATCTCCAAGTACCACTAGCACCTTGCCGTCTCAGCTGCC
Source organism: Zhengitettix transpicula (assembly GCA_037074705.1). Taxonomy (NCBI): domain Eukaryota; kingdom Metazoa; phylum Arthropoda; class Insecta; order Orthoptera; family Tetrigidae; genus Zhengitettix; species Zhengitettix transpicula. The sequence goes on along the minus strand of CM073596.1, from coordinate 75,804,280 downwards.
CTGAAATAACCTATCTCCAAGCAGTGCTAGCGCCTTGCCGTCTCAGCTGCCCTGAAATAACCTATCTCCAAGCAGTGCTAGCGCCTTGCCGTCTCAGCTGCCCTGAAATAACCTATCTCCAAGCTTTGCCGTCTCAGCTGTCCTGAAATAACCTATCTCCAAGTAAAGCCAGTACCTTGCCTTTTGAGCCGTCCTGAAATAACCTATCTCCAAGCAATGCCAGTACCTTGCCTTTTGAGCCGTCCTGAAATAACCTATCTCCAAGTACCACTAGCACCTTGCCGTCTCAGCTGCCCTGAAATAACCTATCTCCAAGCAGTGCTAGCGCCTTGCCATCTCAGCTGCCCTGAAATAACCTATCTCCAAGCTTTGCCGTCTCAGCTGTCCTGAAATAACCTATCTCCAAGTACCACTAGCACCTTGCCGTCTCAGCTGCCCTGAAATAACCTATCTCCAAGCAGTGCTAGCGCCTTGCCGTCTCAGCTGCCCTGAAATAACCTATCTCCAAGCAGTGCTAGCGCCTTGCCGTCTCAGCTGCCCTGAAATAACCTATCTCCAAGTAAAGCCAGTACCTTGCCTTTTGAGCCGTCCTGAAATAACCTATCTCCAAGCAATGCCAGTACCTTGCCTTTTGAGCCGCCCAGAAATAACCTATCTCCAAGTACCACTAGCACCTTGCCGTCTCAGCTGCCCTGAAATAACCTATCTCCAAGCAGTGCTAGCGCCTTGCCGTCTCAGCTGCCCTGAAATAACCTATCTCCAAGCAGTGCTAGCGCCTTGCCGTCTCAGCTGCCCTGAAATAACCTATCTCCAAGCTTTGCCGTCTCAGCTGTCCTGAAATAACCTATCTCCAAGTAAAGCCAGTACCTTGCCTTTTGAGCCGTCCTGAAATAACCTATCTCCAAGCAATGCCAGTACCTTGCCTTTTGAGCCGTCCTGAAATAACCTATCTCCAAGTACCACTAGCACCTTGCCGTCTCAGCTGCCCTGAAATAACCTATCTCCAAGCAGTGCTAGCGCCTTGCCATCTCAGCTGCCCTGAAATAACCTATCTCCAAGCTTTGCCGTCTCAGCTGTCCTGAAATAACCTATCTCCAAGTACCACTAGCACCTTGCCGTCTTAGCTGCCCTGAAATAACTTATCTCCAAGTATTGCCAGTACCTTGCCTTTTGAGCCGCCCAGAAATAACCTATCTCCAAGTACCACTAGCACCTTGCCGTCTTAGCTACCCTGAAATAACCTATCTCCAAGTACTGCTCGCACCTTTCCATTTTTTCCGTCCAGAAATAACCTATCTCTAAGTAATGCCAGTACCTTGCTGTCATCGCCATCCAGAAATAACCTATCTCCATGTAATGCTAGTACCTTGCCTTTTGAGCCGCCCAGAAATAACCTATCTCCAAGCAGTGCTAGCGCCTTGCCGTCTCAGCTGCCCTGAAATAACCTATCTCCAAGCAGTGCTAGCGCCTTGCCGTCTCAGCTGCCCTGAAATAACCTATCTCCAAGTAAAGCCAGTACCTTGCCTTTTGAGCCGTCCTGAAATAACCTATCTCCAAGCAATGCCAGTACCTTGCCTTTTGAGCCGCCCAGAAATAACCTATCTCCAAGTACCACTAGCACCTTGCCGTCTCAGCTGCCCTGAAATAACCTATCTCCAAGCAGTGCTAGCGCCTTGCCGTCTCAGCTGCCCTGAAATAACCTATCTCCAAGCAATGCGAGTACCTTGCCTTTTGAGCCGCCCAGAAATAACCTATCTCCAAGCAATGCCAGTACCTTGCCTTTTGAGCCGCCCAGAAATAACCTATCTCAAAGCACCTTGCCATCTTAGCTGTCCAGAAATAACCTATCCCCAAGTATTGTATTACTGTAATGGGAATTTTAGTAATTATTTATTTTTCTGTGTTGTGTATTTGCAGGAATTTTTTTGAGGAGTGTGTAGGTTGGGGGCTTTTTAGCCTTCGGTCCACTCACTTCTCAAAATGCTGGACCGGGAAGCTGTGGAAGCTGAAAAGTTTCAACGCTGGACAGAAAAGCTGTTTTTTTGAGTTGGACTTAGGGTGATTTTTACAGGCCCTCCTGCTGCTCCCCCAGGCCCACCCATAGCTCATGCTGCCCCAACCACAACACATGTAGCTAGCTCATCCATCAAGTGTACAAGGAAGGGATGAAATGTAAATGAGATCAAGGAAAGAAAAGCAGTTGAAAAATGAAAGCAAAGAAATAAATACATTAATTACAATTGTCATTTTTATTTACTAGTTGACCTTCATTTCCTAAAACTTCACTACTTAGTTTCAAACAAAGCTAAAATAAATTAAACACTTCATTTCAACCATTTAATAACATTATTAAACATATGCAAAATATTCTTCAATCACCTGAATAATGCTCCAAATCCTGCAACAAAAGAAAAATATAATTACTACACTTGAAATAAAGCAAAGAAAAAAATTCTTAAAACAAGAAAGCTCACCAACAAAATGTAGTACCCCAGTCACCTGCAGCAGTAAGGAACCCACCTGCAAAAAAAAAAAAAAAGAACATTAGTATTTTGCCAACAAGTATTTCCTTAATTTAAATTATACACTAACAAGCAATCATCAAACAGCAACACAATCAATGTAAATTTTCTAAACCCTGATTACAGCCTGCATTTCAATTACTCAGAGAGAAAACGTATTTGTCATACTGGAGTGTATTCAAAGTACTTGACTAATTAGTCACACACCCAGAGGATCCAGGACAACATTCAAAGAAATCTTTTAATTAGATGTCAACAATTTAATAACACCAGCCAACGTCAAAGCTGGCTTTCAACTGTGGCACCTAACAACCTGTTGCAGGCACAGCATCAAACATTGAGCCATCATTTACTAAACCATCTTTGTGCATTTAAACAATTGCATCATGTTTTTCACTTTCCAACAGACAAATCAACAAAACTACTGACTATATACATTTATTAAACACAACACTGGCTCATACATGTCAATTGTGAAAACTTCATCCTCATTGCTTCTGCAGACTCCTCTGGCAGCTCACTTTCCAGGACCCCTTGTCTGGTGCTGGAAACAATGGAAAATACATTTACCATCTCATGAAGCAAATACTTTTTCTATCTATTCAAACAACAAACACTTGAGATGCAGTGCTACACTTATTTAGAGCAGTATCACTTCTTCAGCCATTATACAAATTATTACAACAATCTACCATTACACATTTACATCCCAGCCACACACATTCAAATCTATTAACACTACAAATAAATCTGTAAAAGGTCATTAACCTGTTGGGGTGGACAATCCCTGAACCGACTGTGACAGAGCATCTTTGGTGTTATTAAACAAGCACACAATTTTTTTTTCCCCCACAAAAAGAAAATATTATTGCTCCAAAATTGTGAAAATAAATGTTATTAACTGCAGCTCATTTGCCGTCCATTGTCTTCATCTGTCAAATTAATTACTAAAATAAATCATGTCCCAACAAAAGGATTTGCAATCACCTTGTGAGCAAATTAATTTCTTTTCAAGTGTGGGCCAAAATTTAATTACTTTAAACAGTGTGTGTTGCCTCCTTGGCTTCTTCAAATCATGTTTTCAGATAGTTATTTATAATACAGGGTTGCAAACATCTAGTAACCACGAGTTCAAACTATCCTTCAAAGATTTATCAAATGATGCACAACATAACAGAGATACATAAAAAAATTGTACTAGAGAAAAGTACGAAGTATAACATAATCAGCAGCATAAATCAAAAGTGCTAAGAGAAATCCAGCAGAAGAATTTAAGTTTGCCAGAACAGTCAGAAGACAAAATTAATTAACATTCCCAGTATAATACTTCACAATTTACGAATTTCACTTACAAAGTGCCATCAACTTGAAAACAATTGTGCCAAGGAATGCAATCAACATACGTACATAGCAAACACCTAGATATTCATTTCTTCAACAAGCATACAACATTAAGGCTCCAGCAGCTTTCACAACCAACCAGGGGCAATGCCTCTTCACAATCTAAAAAATCTGCATTTCAAACCACAATAATAAATTCAAATTCAAATTGACATTCCAGGGAAATAATAAAACTTGAAGCAGCCTACAAATCCACTAACATTCCTGGTTTTCATGAGAATAAGAATTCACTTGTTCATATTAAGAAACTGAAGAACAATTCAAAGTGTTTAAAGAGATCCGTCTGAGGGCACAGACAGCAATAGTGAGCAAAAGAGTGTCAGCAAGGGAAAAACTGGTTCTTATGTTGTTTTCATCCAATTGGACATTAAGGAGTAACTTACTGAATGATTGCATCACTTTTCATTCTGATTCTCAAACAATTAATTCAAGGCAACATTTTATAACAAAGACATCCTCATAGTAAATAATCATCAGTCTTATCAAGAAAATCAATATATCAACAGCCAATATAAAGTATGAATCTTACAAGAGGGTCAAGGAAATACAAATATATGTGACAATTATATTAAGAATATGCATGAGAAATGGATGCACTTATATAAAACCTGTGTCCAGTATTAGAATCAAATGGTGGAAGATAATTTTGATTGCAACATATTTAAGGAAGTAATATTCTTCACATATTTTAAACTACAGTTTAATTAATGTCTTTTATGATCATTATCATAACAATGACGACAAATAAATAAGGAAATCATTGCTCAAAATATGTCCAATTACTTTAATTAGAAACATCAAGTTTTCAAGACATTGAAATGGAAAGCTTCATTTACAAGCAGTTGGTGGCCGACTGGAAGTTAAAGGAAGAAGAATAGATCAAGTCGTATGACAACACTACAGATGGAATAAACTTCAATAGAGTAACATAATGACTCAACTCATGTACAGGAGTATTAAAAAAACTTTAAATTGTACACAATAAGTATTTGTGGTAAATTGGTTCTTTTCATGTTTGTATAATCACGTGGTGCTGAAAGCTTCCCCAAGAGGCCCTGTAACAGTGCAGTAAGTTAATTTAATATCTATTTATTTTTGCTGTTATCTGTCATGTTGGCATGGATTGGGACAGAGAATCCGTAAAGTGACTGTGGAAGAGTATCTTTGGCGTTATTAAAGAAGCACATTTTTTTTCATAAAAAAGGTAACTTACTGCAATCCTCGGTGTAGAAAGCAAGCAAAGTGGAAATACAACACCAGAACTACAGACTAAAGAAATGTTCTTAAAGTAGAGAAACTTCTTCATTTACATTGTATTGAGAAATTTAACAGGATTATTAAAAAGGTAAAACTTTACTGTTGTAAATATTATGCAAATTTTATTGGATGTTCTGTTCCTAAAGAAAGTTCAAAATCAAAATGAGCAGGAACAACAGGCTGAGGATCTGTTATGAAACCTGGACGAAGAAAGGACCTTAACTTTCTGATACAGAGGGAGCAACACCTTGTCACTGCCATGGTAATCCAGAAACCTTGTTCAACTACTTTAGGCTACTGTGTGCAAATTCAACCACTTGCCTCAATAAAAACTATAAAAAAATTACAAGATATATAATGGACCATTGTTAAAACCTAAATGGAAATTTGTCCATTAATTTCAGTAAATTATCTGAACAATAGCCCCATAGATCAAACTGGAAATAAGAATTTAACCACAAGTCAGGGCCTGGATGTGTAATTTGGATATGGTTTTAGGGAAGAGTTGCCACACTTACATTATTTACGTTCTTCTCTAGAGGGAGTCTTCATGCGAGGTTTCAATCCTGAGCAGCTGATTCAATAGACACCATCCCTGGTTTCCGTCATCTCAATTGACGTTTCACCTGAAAATAAAAAGTTATATAAAACAACCGTAAGAATTAACAAGGAGTATTGTTTTGGTGTGAGTAAAGTGACTGGTACGAGTCAATAACCTGAGAGGAGAATAAAAGGGCTGGGCAGGCACGGCGAGGAAAAAGCTCAAAGAATCTACAGACGAAAACTAAATACAGCAGGTGATGGAAAAACTCGTCAAGCAATAAGGAAAGTCAGATATAATCAAGGTAGCGCAACAGGGGTGTGAAACAGAATTATCAGAGGTCCTCTGGCCTGGTAAAGCTTTTTCTATCTTAATCCGTTTATTCTGAAGATATGCTTCATTACGAAGACAATACATTTTGCACGCAGGTTTCGATAACCAGCTTAAATTGGATAGATCTGAAGTTGATTGTGAAATCAATCTTTTTTCAAATAAAGTGAGATGTAATGATTTTTAAAGCAGATGTGGGGTACCACAAGGAAGTGACGTGGAACCTCGACTGTTTATACTATATATTAATAATATAGTAACATTTGTAAAATTCAGGTTTGTGGATGATACACTTGTATATCAATGGTATAAAAGCATAGGAAGTTATAATCAAAGTGAATAATGACTTATTAATACTGCTTAGTATATAGTGAAATAAAAATTTATCAAGTGTGAATGTAGATAAGTGTAAGGTTAATTGTATATTAAATAATTGAAAGAAAACACAGAAGAGGCATTCAATTAATATGGTTGGAAATGAACTAAAATGGGTTGAAAAATTCAGTTATCTGGGTGTGTACATTGATAATAAACTAAGGTTTAAAAAACAGTTTGAATATGTTTAATAGGATAGAAAAGAAATTGTATGAATTACCTACACTGTTCTGCTGTACTTATGATAAGTCATATGTTGCAAGAACTAGGATATTTAACTACTGACAAGGACGTACAAAGGGATGTTACGTCAGTTATTGCAGGTTGTAAAATAGACTCCTACTGGATTATTTAAATACTAGCAGAGTGCAAGGGTATGTTTTTAAATTAACCTTCAGTAGGAATTTATTCAACACCAAACTCTCTGTGAACATTTCATTTAACCAGCATCGGTGTTTGGAACATTTAGATTCCCCTCGGCAGCTAACGTTAACTAAACCATCGTGACTGAGTGTTGGGGAACTCTCCTCCTACATGAAATAAAATTGACTAAAAAATCACGACGAATGGAAACAGCAAAATGTACTCTCAAACTTAATAAAAGTCTAAAAATAAAGGAGTAAACATATAAAACTTTGAACTAAATATAGCTGGTAACTTAGAAAATTAAAAAAACTACTCCGGGTAACCTGTTTCACCCCCATCCACGTCGAGGATTAAAGTTTCGTTAACCACCACGGTTAATGTGAGAATTAAACTCCTATAATATTGTAAATTCATTAACCATGGGCTATTTGGAAATAAAAAGTGCGTTCAAATAGACACACAACAAAATAGGCCTCAGATAAGTGAATTAATTTGTTAAACAAAATTCTCTAATATAACTTGACTAAACCTTCAAAATTGAATGTGCGCCATTTGCTGGTAATAAATCTTAACTTTGGACGTACCTCGTGGTCTGGAGCTCTTGAGGAAGTGAACCTCAGCCCTTCTATGCGCCTGTCACATGCCTATATAACTACCTGTTTTATTACTATTAAATACCTCAAAACTTCACCAACAGTACAGACACTTTTATATTCTAATATTTGCTAAATATTCTCGCAAAATTCCATTTCAATTTTTATATTTACAGGAATTAACCGATTTGTTTTTATCTAACACAAATCATAAGTTACATAAACCACGATGTTTGTTTTATTTTATTCTCCCTCTAACTTGTCCTGGAAGCGGCAACTTTCCTGTTCATTAAGACCATTTCCAACGTTATGTGTGTGAAAAATTTGGATATATGCAAATATAAACTGTTGTCAAATAATTGTTTTTAATGTAGATATTTTGCCATCGTGGAGTTTAATTGGCTTTTAATGTGTGTATTATGAAACTGAGGGGGCCAACAATTTAAAAGTACAATGTTAAAAATTTTGTGCAGATTCTCCTTGTAGAATTTGTAATGATATAATTCAACAACCTTTGGCAACTAAACAAAAAGCCGTCTGGTTAAAAATTAATAAATAAATACAGACAAAAGATGTGAGGACAAGTACCACACGACGTTTCTGGAAGCCTTGTTCCGTTCGTCAGGTGCAAAAAAGCGCAAGAGCCTAGAGAGATATCTGCACTAGTCAGTTGACAAAACTCAAAAGCAAAGAAACTTTGTGTGGTATTTATATCATCGCTTCATTTTGTCTGTATTTGGCCATTATATTTTATTAATTTTCAAATTAGACATATTTTCATTTTAATAAATGCTTTTAATCTGATTTTTATTACAAAAATTTATTGAAATACTTTTTATAGTAAAGTTTTAATTTTTAGTAATATTCCATTCAGAACAATCAATTGTAAAATACACAACAATCCCACACATTTTATATTAAAAATATGTAAGCAAAGTTGTGTCCCTACATACTGTCTTTTATTTCCAAGTATTTCTTCCTTTCCTCAGGGTTCCTGAATAGAGATTAGTAAGCTTTATTGGCATGGTCACATCATCAGGATGAAAAAAACCCGGAATTCCGAAGAGAGAGTAAGACACAGAAAAGGGCACAAAATATGGATAGTGAAGTATTCGCAACCCGGCACAAAAGACTACTAACAGGAAATTAAGTGTAACGTGTTCGCCCGTCGACACAGGTTGACAGGGGAGTCGTCGCAAGGAAACTGTGTAGTTGAAGGCAGACTTGCAAAGGAAGGGAGATCTCAAAGGCTTAAAGGTGTACACAAGTTGAGGAAAGAGGATAGTGTGGAGGGGAGGTTCACCTGAGGCTATCAAGGAGTAATCGGAGGTTTGGTGGTTTTATCAGTCGAGACACAGATGTAAAGTTTAGCAGTAGTATATTTACAGTTACGTATACTAGGTGTAAGTGTAAAGTATAGGAGAAAACTGAAAAGGAAGACACCGTGGGAAAGAACCCTCCAACAGCGAAGGCAGTTAATGTGTCGTACTTGAACGCAGTGTGCTCCACTTCTAAGAGCGGTGTTTGTGCGTCAGCAGAAATGTACGTGCTGGCCTAAAGGTCATAATTGAGGACAATTTGCAAAGGTTCTAGATATGCTGGTGGAATGCATACTCTAAGCAATAACGGAGGCCACCATTTCTTACATTAATGGCCGAATCACTGGACCTAATATACAAAATCTCTGCCATCAGCCTGGAATAATATTTTAATTCATCTACAATTTTGGACATTAAATTTCAAATTGTTTTTATATCAATCAATGAACATAAAAACAATGTTTTTTGCATCCAAGCATGTTTAATATTAAAACGATTTTGATTGTGCATAATGTAAAAATTTTACACAAATGCAATTACTATTCTATAGTTGAGTGAAATGTTGCACGTTAGATCCAATGGTTGAGCCATAAAGTAAAAAGTTATACTACTTCATTTACACTCACGTTGTCTTTCCTTCAACAAACATTTCTTCTTTTCCTCTCGCCTTGTGTGTGCTTTCCTCCAAAGTATCCGCCCACCTCTTTCTAGACCTTTCCCTTATTTTTTGCAACTCTTAATTTTAATCAATGTTCATACCAGGTCACTATTTTCCAGTTTGTCTTGTATTTTCAGGAACCCCATTTTTCCTCTGGTTTTCTGTGACACTGAAAAACTTTATTTTGGCTGCTTGGAATTTATTTTCCTTTTATTTTAAAAAAGATACAAATAATTTACGATTCCTTGATGTTGTAATCTATTTACCATAATTTTTTATTTTGGCTTCAGTCTAATTTGAGACCACCCCCGGCTAACGGTCCTGTCGAAGTTATATACAGATTTATTATTACGTTAATTACTAAAATAATTATATGTTCACTAAGGATTTTCCTTCACTTGTCTCAAAATGAAATAGGAAATTTGATGCAAATTTCTAAGTATATGGCGTTTAATGGCATATGACCTTATTTCAAGTACATTGCTGTCATAAACTGTGTATTTGAATTAATAAATAATGCGGGACTATATACACGTGGACATGGAGGGGAACTGGTGGTACTAAATCAGTCTTCAGCCAAAATAAATAATGTCAGAAATATTGAATATTTAACGTACCGTTAAATTCGAAGGAAATCAAGGGCCGGCCGTCGGGATGTACACACAACCACTTTGACGGCTCGAACAATTTCCAAGTTGAACGAAATCGTGTTCTACTTGTCAATAAAAACTGTGCTCAAAATCTATATGTAATTTCCAGATACTCGACTGCGATGAAAAATTACAGGCAATGTATACGATAATACAGAGAACATGTCAGCGAAACCTTTATGCCGTCATTAACTAATATATCCTTAAGCTACACAAGTGGATTACCTGTCAGTCTGCCACTTCAAACTTGAGACCGCCACGGCTTAATTCAAAATGGTTTCCCCAGAGAGCAGCACTGACCAAAGATCACAGCTGCTCCTCAAAGACATTAAGCAGAAATACTTAAATATGTGGTTCGTGACAAAATTAATATTAATCAGGTAAAGAAGTAGCCAATTAAGAAACGACGAGTGTGTTCTGATTATACGAAAATAAGAATTTGGTTGATAGTAAATAAATGTGTACATAATTAAAGGAACAAAAACCATAGAGATTGTAGTTGCAGTGTGAAAATGAGGACATGGTTAGTTACATTGTATCCTTATTAATAAAGTTAATGTGGTCACTAAAAACAGGCCATAACGAATACTTAACTTAAGAGCTAAATTAGAGTAAACGTCCTCACTTGCTTTAGAAAGAAAAACAAATAATAAGCAAATGTATGATTGAAAAAAAAGGTTAATTCGCGTGAACACGGTGTTTAATATACCTGAGGCGGGAGGAAAAGTTTCCCTCTGTGCCATTAAACATTTATTTAACGCTGACTCTTCATCTGCAAGAAGGTCACGGGTGGTTAGCTTGTTTACGGCTAAAACCTGGATCCACCATTAGCACCTCAGGTACGATAAAAGTGGAAGCAAACTGCTTCAAATTCACAAAAGGTCCTCCCGCTAAAAGAAACAACTTGAGGTGCAGAGAAACTGACTTGTATTTAATGTAATTAGTTGAAAGTTTTAATTTAACGCGCAGTTTTTGACTTAATAAAACAATTGATGACCTTGTCCAACTTTTTTTTTATTTTTATATTTATATTGAAACGACGTTTCTATCTTCTTCAGGTATGATTAGATTTATAGTAAACATAAAAACAAACAACTTAAGAAATTAATTTAATAATCTAGCACAAGTCTTAGTGTAATAATAAATAAAACAACGTTTCGTCCCGTGTGGCGACAATTTCATTTTGAACTTTGTTTAATTTTACACTAAAAAATTCTTTCTTCTGACGTTTATTTGTTTATATAAATCATTAGCTTGTTGTGAAGGTTATCGAAACGTCGATACAATATAAATAAGAAATGAAAAAGTCGTCAATAGTTGCCGGGGACTTGATCACGCGTATATCATTAAATAAACTAATTTAAGAGCACACTGTAATACTTGAAATGTAATACTAATTAGTAGTCAAGTAACACACACAATAAAGTCACCTGACGAAAGCGACAAGGGTTGCCACATTTATTTACATATTATAATTAATCATTTACACCTGAATTTTAACGATTGAAAATAAATTTCCAGTATAAAAAATGAGTAGCGACCAAAACAGCCCCCATTAGGCAGAGCGCGGCCTTGAGCGTGTGTGTGTGTATATATAGACGGACGCGCACACACACACACACACACACGCAGCCATGCAGAGCCACGCCATGGTCGCCCGCGCCCTGCTGCGACAGGCCTTCGCAGGTGAGCCTCTTACTTAGTCATTTTCAATCAAACGCAAAATATTTTTAGAGTGGTGGCAATTGCCCTTTAATAAGGATCTCATGCATGCGGTAGTTCGGGCTCTTGGAGAGGGAGTTTCCTGTGGGGACGCAGCATTCCCCTCGGCCAATCACTGTTCCGATGGGAATAGCGGCCTCGTAAAGAGAGGGAGGACGTGAATAAATCCCTTACAAATACAGCGGCAACAAAGGCCGTGCCCAAATAAGAGACGAAATTCAGAGCTGAAACAAATTTCACACGCAACGTTTCGACGACTTCCTTGTTGTTTCTGTCGGGTGGTTCACAAACGGCATTTTCTTTAAATAAAAAAATCAGCTGACGAAAGCTGCAAAGAATGCAGAAAAGTTGTGGTATTTATTTTGTCTATTTATTTATCTAAATTTGGCCATAAATCGGGGGAAAAAAATGATAATTTTACAACGTTTCGTCCTCAATTTAGGACTTGATGTTATTACTTTACAACGGGAAACGACCTAAATGTATTATTTATTTATTTTCCGATGTAATTCGAATAAATAGACTGGTCAACTCCGCAATCCTGTTCACAAGGATTCTTTTTTTAAGGCAATTGCAAGGCAACCGCGGGGACCTACTCAGTTTCGTCTCTCCTGCCGAGTTATTTTCCATCGCCGTCGCGTCCTTGAACCTTGTACACAGGCATCGAGAATTGCACAATCCTCGCGTAAACCCACGGAAATTGTGGGCTAAAATTGTCGTCAAGATCATGCAGCAAAACATTAAAATCACATTGAAAACAACACTAACAAAGTTTTGGCTTACATTTATAATTGTAGCCCGGGTGGTCCACAACGTCACTACGACGGGCAGTGCAGACTGAGCTTGCCTTTCAAACTTACTTAAAATTTATTTATAAAACGTCAATTTTTGGCAATGAATACACCTGATCAAGTCCTACATTAAGGAAGAAACTGTGTGCATTTTTGTCAGTTTGTTTATTACATATTTTTTCTTATTCGTGGTAATTTCTTTCCCCAGAGTGACGAGTGTTGAAACACATGATTCTTAATTGAAAAGTGTGAAAAAAACTGCATTTAAGAGTTTTGATTAGAGAATTACTTTTCAACTTTGTATAAAAATGACAATAGAGCAAGTTACTAAAATACTTGAATTTATTAAAGGATAAAGTAAATTATTTAATCTTCCAAACTATTACAAAATTATATTTATTATTACTTCAAACAATTCAAAATTTAAGAAAACATTATATCTATTTTGTTTGTGTGTTGTTCTCTGTAACAATCCCATAACCATGTGTAGATTTATTTCATATGGAATTTAGTGAATTATTGAATTTATTATTATTGGGAGTATGAATGACTAGTTTTATGTTAATATACCCTGCATACATATACATCATTTATAATTAATTATTGCTTAGTTTGTACCAAAGTACTCAACACGTGTGCTGTGATAGGAACACAGGTGCTGGGGGGGGGGGGGGAGATGAAAAGTTGGAGAATACAGGTTATTCATAGGTTTTAAGATTAAATTTGCAAAAAATTTACATTGGATTACATAAAAATAACTAGTGTCATGAATAGTTTATCTGATATGTAAAATTTCTAAATTAATTAAATACTCAAATTTTTATCAACTTGCTTGAAAATGTAATTGTGATAATAAAACTAAAAGTATTGGGAATCACAAATCTCTCTTTTAATTTAGTAAAAGTATTTTATTTTTCTTAAAGTAATATTGCTCTCAATAATATCTGAATATGTTGAGGTGATAAATATAAATTAAAATTATAGTGCAATTTTTTGGTGAAGTTAAAATTAATTAAAACTAGTACTTGGCTTTCTGGAGTACTGGAAAAGAAGTTCGCCATTTTAATGGTTAACGTATTGTATTACTGTATCGAGTAAACAGTAAATTACATGTATTTACGTATTCGACGCGTGTACGTTGACGTAATTTTACCGCGGGAGATTTGAAAGCTTGCGTACACGTACATTTCAGGCAAATTATTGATATTTACCCAAAAATACAAGTGTCACGTTTGAATAGGCGGGTACCTTGGCTTATGATCTTTGATCTGAAATAATTTCTTTCGACATCGTAATTATTCTAAAGTAGATTATATGAGTGCATAGTGTTTTAAAAATAACTGCTATTACAGAGTCGTGCACAACGTTCAATTAATGCAGGTCAACAGGTATTTGCAGAAGCGAGATAGCATAGATTGCGTAGCTTTAATATTCGCAGGCCTTATCAGGCCACCAGCTGCGCCTTTTATCCCATTTACTTTCCAACTTTCCAAAATCCACTTGTAACGTTTAATTAGAGAGTGAATTCCTTCGATGCGTTTTGGAGGTTAAGGAACGGTTTGTCGTGGCCATTGCTTGTCCGAGGTTGTGCCTCATCTTCGTCACGAGCGGAAACGGGAACTTGATAGCGCGAGTTCTAAAACAGGACTATTTGCTTCTACCGCCAAAGTCACGATAATTGCGTCGTAAACAGAACCCTAAAATTAAACTGTGCGTCAAGTCTTGTAATTGTTGAAGAGAAACGCGCATTTAAATAAGATGTTATGGACTAAAGTTCGATGGTTTAAAGTGCGAAACAACTTACTTTCCCGGAATTGTTCCTCCACGGCTTTCAGCAGCACCAGATTCTCTTGTTTACAGCTGAGACATTCTTTCCTCCTCGCTCGAGCACGGTCAAGGTCCTGTGGGAGTGTTTCTTCTGACCAAGGGCAACTCCTGTGACCGTTATATTAGGATGAAGATGAGCCGGAATTCCACAGGGCTGTATTGCCAAAATTAACGAATTAAGACTCTTATCGGTATTTTTTTTCTGCACATGATAAAAGTATATTAATAAAAACAATGACAGACTGCAATAAGGAGTGCGAATAATAATTAAATAAGATTTCAAATTGGTTTAACTCCAAACTAATTTAGAAAGGTGCAGGATTGATGAAGTAGGAAGTAAAATTTCCTGGGACTTTCATTACATAATAAACATAATTGCAAAGAAGATGCATCAATAACACACGCAGTAAGTTATGTCGAATTGCGTTGATATGGAAACTGAGAGACTGGTGTGTGTGTATATAGTTAAGAGTATGTTATGGAGTTGTACGTCACACACGTGCTTGTCAAAATTAAGTAACTGTTCCAAAAATTAGGCCGAATGTCTACTGCAGTTACCTTTGGTTCATAAACGGTAAAGTGCCATAGAGTTTTGTTAACTGGGTCAGTAGACGAGACGCTCACGCTGCACATCTTTGCCCAGCGAGGGTAACAACTTGGGTGCAACAATGCCAAAGAGTGGCATGCTAATACATGGTCTCGAGAAGCTCGAAGCGATATAATTAATTTGTGGGACACGTCCAGACTATGAACGGCGCCATGGTTCGTTGTGGACAGTTAAAAACCTGAATTACGAAGATAAAATTTATCTTGGGTTGATTGTGTAAATAATTGAACATTTGATATTCTCGTTTCCAGGAGCAGTCTCTATGGAAGCCAGGACCCTCCACCAGTCTGCGCCCGCTTTGGGACAGATCACGACCAAGCAGGTTCTGGAGAGAGAACATCGCTATGGAGCCCACAACTACCACCCCTTGCCCGTGGCCATATGTAGGGCTAAAGGTGTGTAATGATGTAATTTGTTAGTGCTGATTGCCTAAATTTACTGAATTTTGAAAAAGGATGTGAATGAAGGAGCATATTCAATGTAGGCAAAAAGGTTTATTACCTATTTTTAAAAGTGCAGCTGAAACGTAAGAAAATTCAAAGCTAAATTATAAACATTTGAATTGATACATACAAAAGACGGATATATATTTTTATGTGAATTTAAAATCTGGTCGGGGAAGATTCTGTGGAATCATTAGTGCCACTAAATTGGCCTCAAGCTGAAAATTTATTAGTTTGCATAGTATCTTTCACTTAATTTGTATTTTAAGCAACTTATTCTGGTTTTACTACTTCCAGGTGTCCATATGTGGGATGTGGAAGGGAGGCAGTACTATGACTTCTTGAGTGCATATTCTGCAGTCAACCAGGGTCACTGCCACCCTCGAATTGTGGAGGCCCTCAAACGACAAGCGGACGTCCTCACCCTGACGTCGAGAGCTTTCCACTCGGATGTGTTGGGAGAGTACGAACAGTATGTCACGAACCTCTTGGGATACGACAAGCTGCTGCCGATGAACACGGGTATGAAATTATCTTGTGGTTTTTGAAATGATGGTCTGGTATCGTCACTGTCTGTAAACCTTTTTCGGTAAGTCAAACTTGCTCCTCAAACATATATGATGAGAAAATATACATCTTTGTCCCGTTCCTTTTCTGTTCATTTTGTAAATACAGTATTGTATTAATTACACAGATGAAATTCTTACTCACTATATTGGATCCCTGATTGAAATTTTAATTGAACAAGTGACAACTGCATGACGTTAAATGTGTGTAAAATGTGTTTGACATTGTGCCACAGGTGTGGAAGCAGGAGAGACTGCATGTAAACTTGCCCGTAAGTGGGGGTACTTGAAGAAGAACATTCCAGAGAACAAGGCTCGCATCATCTTTGTAGAGGGCAACTTCTGGGGCCGTACTTTGTCGGCGGTCTCGAGCTCCACCGACCCAGATTGTTACCAGGGATTTGGACCTTTCATGCCTGGCTTCTCTATCATCCCTTATAATGACCTCAAAGCCCTGGAAGTGAGTTTATAAGATGTAGAATTTCAGAGTTCAGTGAGACTATCAACTTGGTTGTCAACATTTTATGAAATTTTGTCACTGAAATTTGCTCAATGAGGAACATGTGGATCTATTGGATTTCATATTCGAAATGCCGGTAGTGATACGAGGGAAAAAGTTGTCTACAAGGTTGCCGACCCAGTTGATAATACATGGGTGCCTTTAAAGATAATTAATTACAGTTGACTGGGGAAATGGATAGTATTAAAGTCTTTATAGTATTTCGGTGTAATGGTTGATGGCTGTTTTGTCGCAGGAGGCTTTCAAGGATCCAAATGTGTGCGGCTTCATGGTGGAGCCAATCCAGGGAGAGGCAGGTGTTGTTGTCCCGGATGATGGGTACCTGCAAGGCATCAGGAAACTTTGCACTAAACACGACGTTCTCTGGATTGCCGATGAGATACAGACGGGATTGGCACGGACAGGCAAGATGTTGGCTGTAGATCACGAGGGTGTCAAACCTGATGTACTACTCTTGGGCAAAGCTCTTGCTGGTGGAGTCTACCCGGTGAGTGGTAAATCCAGATTTCTAGAGTACCATTGCCATCAAAGTGAATAATGTAAATTTGAATTTAGAATTTTAAGTTTTTAAATTGACTTTTTTTATTGAGTCATTTAGTAAAGCAATATAATTTGTCAATACTACCCTAATAATTGGTTGGTATGCATAATTAGAACAAAAATAAAAACACAATTTTGTAAGTTAAGCCCTATACAGTGAAGTATATCTCAATATTTCAGTTGAGTTAGCTTTGTGAACAAGCTAAAACTTTAACATTGGGAAGTGTTGTACACATGTTTAACTGAAGATCTTGTGACAGGTATCTGCAGTTCTGGCTAATGATGATGTGATGCTATGCATCAAGCCTGGAGAGCACGGATCGACATATGGGGGCAACCCCTTGGGCTGCCAAGTTGCGATGGAAGCCCTGAAGGTGCTCCAAGAAGAAAAGTTGGCAGAGAATGCAGACAGGTTGGGGAAAATCCTGAGAGAAGAACTCTTTACTCTGCCTAAGGACATAGTGTCTACAGTCAGGGGAAAGGGTCTCCTCAATGCTGTAGTCATAAATAAAGGTACAGCGCTGCACCCTTCCATAATAAAATAAACTAATTTTATACATGCTTAGTAAAACAGCATAATGATGCATGTACTTATTTATAAGTCCCAAACATACTATTGCTTCCACTTTTTGTGTCCATTACTGTGTTCTCTTATTCTGCTACACTCAAAAGTATTATGATCTATTAATTTTAGATTGTATACTTCTTGTTGCAGAATTTGATGCCTGGGAGTTGTGCCTGGGGCTGATGGAGCAAGGAGTTTTGGCAAAACCAACACACGGCCACATCATCAGGTTGGCACCTCCACTCGTCATCAACGAAGCACAAATCCGAGAATGTGCAGACATCATCAAAGGGACAATCCTCTCCATGTGTAACAAGCGTTCTCTCAGGGCATCTTCCTAAATCTTTCACTCACAGCAGTACTACACTTTCATAAAAGTTAATAATTTCCTTAGTGCTTGTCATTAAATTTTAAAAGTAAGAAAATTTGGAATGGCATGTGTGTAGCTTTGATATTTTCTTTTCTCTGGAGGAACGTGTAAAGTTTGTGATCAGTATTTATATTTATGCTTGAGGCATACATGGCTGTTCAATAATTGGTGACAACTGTATTGTTGATATAGTTGGCCATATTTTCTTTCCCTTAAATATGTGAATAGGATTTCTCAAGTGAGAGAGATGTGTACCTGCCGCTAAGTCTGATTAAATCATATGCTTGCTTGTATTAAACTGTTGAATTTTTAAATAAATGAAATTTATTCTTGATGAATTAGTGTAAATTTTTTAAATTAGTTTATAACATATATAAAAAAGTGGTGCTCTTCACTATTTTCAAACACCTCCATGGCGAAGACTGACGTTTCCAATATAAAATATTATGAAAGGTCAAAATATCTGAAGGACCCAAAAATGGCCAAGAACCTCTTAATGTTTCAGAATCTGTTTTATGATGATAAACTGAATTCTTTCGAAAGCTATTCAATGACTGAAGTGTTCTGAAGATCTGTTGACCAATATTTACATTTTCACATGCTAACTTACTGGTGGTTGTTATACAGGGTATACGGAAAGTAAAACCTTTGAGAATCTTAGTCTGGACTGGTGTAGGGATGGAATAATAGTGACAGGGACAAAGTCAAACCATTAGACTCTTGGACAAGTGAAATCTTTGTGATTGTGGAACGGACCGTTTGAAGTTCCGGAAACAAATTTTTCAACAGATATTTATTTTGCCATAAAAACAGACTCATAAGAAATAAATAAATCCTTTTTCTATGTGTTTAAAGATGTAAATCAAATAACAACAAACTTTTAAACTCTTCATAAAACCCTTTGTTTCTCGGAAACAACTTTATAGAAATACAGTTACAGATTTTATACATTGTATAAAATTTTGGTATTAACAGCTACAACACACAAGTAAAATGAGAAACAAATAACCTTCAAATAAATTACAACCCTAGTCACAAATACATAAAAAGAAAAACATTTCCTCATAATGTGAATGGTGGTGTGTGATTCTCAATTGTAGGTATTTTTAGTAAAGTTCTGACAGTTACACCATCTCTTACCTAATAAATAAAGTGTATATACAGTCTTATATTGTGGCATACTATCACACATTATCACAAATGGAAACAAACAATAAAAAGAAGTAATGAAACAAGTCTGACCGAGGATGACAGGAACCCGGACTTCAACAAGGACCTCGACGCAGGACACGCCACCCTGTAATCACACAAAAGTAGATTACAGAGACTGAGAGGATCGGTATTATATTCATTGTAGTAAAATATTGAATACAGTTCTTTAAAATAACTGCATTATAAAATAGAAGAATACGGCAATTGCCGGAAACTCCTTTCAGATTAAATATTAATAAAACAGTAAAAAATTTAATGTCATATGTGGCTCATATATACTGTTGTGGTCACAAGTAATAAATAAATATTACAAAAAATATCAGTCTGAAAAATATAAAGATTTTTGAAAGAAAAAAAACGTTTTGTACTTGATGTGTGTTAAGTTATTTTTCATTAATAATTTTATATCTTTGTTGTGTGCATATATTGTAATGGCAGTGTACTCACTCCTCTTGTACTTGCAGTTGTGTATGATGACCCTGCAGACGCTGGGGAAGGTCTTTTTGTAGCTCTTGCGTGCCACCGCACACACGGGTCTGGCTTCCTCTTCCGGAGGACACTCCTTGGGGCAGGCGACGGCCAGACACACCACCAAACCTGAGAGAATTAAAATGATCAAAACCTCAACAATGTTTCCAGCTAAGAATCAGCACCTGTATTATTCACCCAGAAAATGGCTAATGAAATCGATTATCTAAATATATATATAATGTTATATAATTGTGATATTGGTATGTGGAAAGGAAAGAGACATAGCTCGTGACTTACCTGAAAGTGAAGTACGATTCCATGTGGCCACACCGTACTTTACAAGCTATCTCTCTTTCCTTTCCGGGCCAATATCGCAATTATTTTTGACAATGTCGTGTCATTACTAATATTATTACAATCTTATGTATATATATGTTGTGCCATTTTAAGTAAGCCAAAACCTTTTTCAAAAATGAAAATAAGGAGATGGTTCTTGCTCAAATGTAATCAGGTAACGCAAAAGTATCCTAATAAAATGAAATAATATTCCTATTTCTCTAGGTCCACCTCTGTAAGTAAAATAATCATTTGGACTCTGGGATCCTAAAAGCAAAGAAAACTTTGAAGAAGAGTCCTGTGGCGATGTTAGCACGGCCACTCGCACAACGTGGCTCCAAGTGACGTAGGATTCCATTCCATACAGATTTTGTTCCAGGAACGGTTTTACGTTGACGTAAATATTTTTTTGCACCAGTTATCAGCCATTTTTCCAACAATTTGAGTCCTAACCATGCATTTCTGTTTTTTCTTATTTGTTAAGTATCAAGTCTTTTCTATTGCTTACAACTTAGACTTTGGGACGTCGGATTGATGAATTGTAGCTGAGGAAATTCATTAAATTGCCTTGGTTAAATTTTATGAAAGTCAAATTATTATTCTATATATTATAGTTATATAGACTTGAAGTAAACTCTTTTGCTCTTGCATAAATTAACTTCAATTAAATATGTATGTATGCAAGTCAAATGAGATATCCAGTGAAGTTAGGCTTGACCAATTATGTCTGTGAAGCTCTGCTAATGGAGCCTCATCAACATCTCCTCCTATGTGGAGGGGGAGAGAACCAGTTTCTTCTCAGCGCCAAGGTCTCGCACACGCCCTGAAGATTCCCGTGTGTGTCGAGTTCTGAAGAATTTCCAAACAGGGTACACACGCAACAACTCTTGTGGGCATGGACCTACTCGGTTCGGCCCGCGGACCTACAGTTTTGAAAAGAAAAGCGTTCCAAAAGTCGGGCAATACGTGACAGATTTCGTTAGTTTCCTCTTTTCGGTTAGGTGTTGACTGAGGAAGAAGCGACCTTGACGCGGTGAAAGTTCCTCCTCCTCCGACCTCGTCCTTTTAACATTCTCTTTCATGCCCGTAAAAGTCCCGCGGTTAATCAAAAACGTTGCCTCTTATTTGATTTTCTGTCCCTGGCAGTCGACTTTTCATCAGCTACGCAGATGGACGGCAGGAGAGTTGTAGTACCCGCATTTCTCCACAGGTGCCGTGCGGACTTTTCTCAAAACTGGTCCACAATAATCATTCAGTGAACAATGAAAAAGCTGCGGTATAACTAGAAGGATAAGTGGCAGATTTAAGAAAAACCTTTAGAGGTTGTGAAAAACTTGTGAAGATGGAAAGAGAATGGGTTTTATCGGAGGGTGGCCAAAATGAAGTTCCTTCATTTAATGAAAATAGCATTGGTTTGGACATATGGTGAGAGTGAGATAGGGGAGGTGCAAACAGGAAGTGAAGAAGAAGAACAGGTTCTCCCGTAACTGGGCCACTGCACTTTTGGCCGACATTCAACAAAAATTAAATTATTCCTTCGCAAACTTGTTTGTAAAGCCTTTTCGCCCAACAACCTTCCACAAATTTTAAAAAGATCTGAAGTGACGCTGTCCTTGGTTGTTCTCAATAGTTGATAAATATTGGGTTGTAATATGAAGTCTAGGGTGACTGACTAGGGCGACTGTAATAGAAGTAGATTCGTCAAGTGAAACGTATTATTATTTTCCCTTTAAAAATAATTTATGTCTGTTTACATATTTGTTTTAAACACACACACACACACACACACACACCATAATCTAGCCTTTGTCCACTACAGCCACGAGAAAAATTTATTTATTTTTGAAAATAAAATAATGTCAATGTCAGTTGAAGACTAATTAGGTAAATAATTAGACAATTAACAGACCAAATGACATGATAAAGTAAATGTCGTACTGGCACATTTCCTTGTTTCTTGGCGTCAGGTGATTTACCGGAAGTTGACGTCTCCCAGATCGATCTCGACATGACCTTGAAATTTCTCTGGTTTCGAATAAATCCCAGAGAGTTGACTCAACCTTCTCGCGGCCCTCGTCGTTTATTAGCCAACTTTCACGAGATCGTCAAAGAGGTTGTCCTGCTCCGTACAACCTTCAGTGATGACGCCCCCTTCCGCTGAGCCTTTATGGTCCTGTTTGTTCCCCCGAGGAGCATGGTGCAGCTGCGACCTTGGACGCGGGGAAACTCATTCGCTCCTTCACGCAGAGGCGAGGCCTAGTTTCACACGTGAATCTCTACCTCAAGAGATGGTTACCTGTGACGACGATGACGAGCAGCAGCGGCCGAGTCCTCATGATGGTGGCTGCGTGGAGACTGAGCCACGGCCGCAGAGCGTCGCCGCTTTTATACCTCGCCCATATGCATTTCAAATCCTTCCTCCGACGACGGACGAGAAATAATAAAACAACTTCCACAACTCAACAACAGACGTTGTTTAACATAAATAGCCGCTAATTCATCGCGGATTTTCTTCAAAATGGACAGCATATATATATATATATACATTATTAGCCAAGGGTAATTACATATTCAACTTTCAGGAGATCGTCAAAGAGGTTGTCCTGCTCCGTACAACCTTCCATGATGAGCGACCGTCGTCTTCACGCCCCTTTCCGCTGAGCCTTTATGGTCCTGTTTGTTCCCCCCATATATATATATATATTATATACGGCCTTAAGTCTTAAAATGAATTTTACGTTTCGTCCTCTCTTAGGATCTCGTCAGGTTAGAAATTGTTTAATAATAAGTGGAACAGCTTCAGACAACTGAACCTTACCTCTAAATTTCTCCTGACGAGACCCCAAAAACAGGACGAAACGTCGTAAAATTAATTTGTGTTAATAAACATTAAAATATTTTTACTCTATCCTGTATACTAATTTATTTATATCCTGATAATGTTAGCTTTTTGCCATTGGATTATTTCCATATTTTAATAGTAATAAGGAATCGTTACATCCTTGTTCCGTCAATAAAGAGGACCTTATAAAAACAAAGGATTTAAGACATCGGCAATGGGGAGAAGGAATCTCACATTTTCAGTAGACAACACACAAACGTCTGTATTGCGTGTTGAAGAGGCCGTTGACATCTTTAGGTACCAAAGCACTGCAGGAGGCAACCGACGTTTCGGAAGTCATAACAACGTACCTTCAGGCAGGAATTAAATTAATAGGTAAAGCAAAAAGTACAACGTTTATTCAGGGGTAACTAACAACAATAATCATGTTTGTATATTCTCCGAGGTCGGATGACATCAATTCACAACGACAAATTACTATTATTTTCACGGCTGCCAAGTCACGGACTAATTTGTTCGTCTCGTTTCTTTTTAATTCGAGTCCCTTGGGCAGAGTATTTTGAGGTTATGTCGTACTTGATGGAAAACTTTGCCCACGACTAATAAGGCGGAATTACACTTTAAAATTACGGAAGAACAACTGTCGACCGGATAAGCACAATCATCAAATAATTAGAAGAGTAGCGTGGACGACGTCAAGGATTAAATATAATATAAAATTATCTCTTTTGCCTCATTAATAATAATACAGACGAAAAACTCTACACATGGCTTTGACGATTCGTACAAAAACTCTGTCAGCATTTGAGACATTAATCTTTACGGTATCGATCGTGTGACACAACAACAGCTTGTAGCCCTTCTTGTTCAAGTTCCAGTCTCAGTTATTCGCCGTTGGAACGTCCGGCACTTTTAAATTTGTTAAGTTTTCCTATAACACTACTACTGTTCTCCCTACTCCATCAAGAGATGACAGAAGAACGTCAATAGTTTCCTTGTAACATCTCTCTCTCTGAAGGACGCCATCTTGTCCTTCCACTGTGAAAGGGAAACGTGGTCCCCTCTGTGTCTGAAAATGCATCAAAATTGAGGAGAACTGAACACAGCTGCAGAGTCTCCAATTACAGATTGGCCACGGAAGCGGAATAAGACGGTTCCGGTCTTCAAGTCTCATAAAGAAGGTTGAGTCTGTCACAAGTCTCAGTAAACGGAAAGAATAATCAAGGAAAACGTTCGATATCGCCGAGAACCATTCATCCGGTTGCGATGAAACTTTGTTGCACCTGTGTGAAGGATTTTGTCGGCCTTTCGAAGCGTTACCCAGCTCCAAAAGGGGGTGAAATTTAAAAACGGTCGATTAATTAAAGTTCAGGGTCTATGTGATTAATAGTCCCCCTTAAAGCACCACTATGGGAGGGGAGTTGCATAAAACAACCGAAATTAGTGTCAAGTCCAAGGTTGTAGCTGTCAGACATTTACCGTAGCCCCTAAGAGGCGTAGAGCAATTTCTACCAGGAACAAACACCGTGGGGAATTTAATAACGGTCATTGTCAGCGATTCTAGGAATTTCAACTCGTACAGGTGGGGGGGGGGAAGAAGAGCGATTCCTTGGGGCACGAGATATGAGGTTGTCCTCTCAGGGCGTTGTACAATACAAGAGCACGCGTATTATTTTCAAATATGATACTTGTCTTTAACTTTTGATGAAATTGCCAATAATAAATATCTTATTTCAAATGGAGCGTTATTATAGGAGGATAAGACGAAACGTGTGAGCGAGCAAAGCTGTTTACTGTTGAGTTTGTCTCTTTGTTGGCCAATTACACGCAAAGAGAATCTATTAATGTGACCTTGTGCTTCACGGGCATTCCACTTCTCAGAGTAAACTGAGCTACAAGGGTGAAAGTCGATGTTATTATATTAAGACTATACAACAGCCAATTTATATTTATTTATGATAAAATGAAACTACGTTCCTCTTCAGGTTCAAGTTTAACAAAATTTCCAGTCAGGTCGTTCTGCCGTGTTGTCAAAGTTGAACCTGAAGAGGTCGGAAAGTCAGCGACTTGTAATCGTCCCTAGGTCCGGGAGTTTAGTTATAATTTAATCTGTAGTACTGCAAAGGTCGTACCCCTAATTTTATTAGCTGACTTTTTATTTTTATTTTATTAAATTACCGAATCACGTATATAAAAAAGGACGTTGGCACGACATTCTTCCTGGTCTGAAATTTAAAAGCTCGTGGTTCCAATTCATATTCAGTTCTTGTATTTAATTGAGTGCTATTAATTCAATTCCAGGAACTGGATCGTTCCTACGACATTCTGGCATCATTGTTTTCACCTTGAAACTCTCGTTACCACGTGACAACATGTGTGGTTAATGTCCGTCACGTCAACCTAACCAACGAGTATTTCTTTTCGTACATATTTGAAGCAGATATTTTCAATAATTAAATTTCTAAAAAAATATTTCCATCTAGCAGACTTAATTTTTTAACACAAAAAAAAAACTCTTAAAATTAGCACACGTTTCGTCCTCAATCTTAAGACTTGATCCAATGCAGTAAAAAGTAAAATTCCATGTAAAACAAATTCAGTCAAAAGTTGATTATAAACAATTTAGATTTGCAAACACCTGACAAAGTCTTCCTGACTTTCGTGTTTGTGCATCCGACAACCTTTATTAATATAAATTTGTAATTTCATCTCATTTATTAATGTAAATGAAACTGTATCGTGTACGACAAGTAAAAGCACAACCTTTCAGCCTGAAGAAGGCTACGACATACGTTCTACAGTGTCTTTGTGTAATAAAAACAATATTATAATATTATAAAGGATTAAAAACTTTTTTAATCGCTGTCACAAAAAAAAAATATTTCAATTTAAATTACACTCAAATGACAGGATTTTAAAACAGTCTGTCACGAGCTTTCTGTTATTCGTATGTAAAATCTCATCATTTAATTAAAATATCTTCAACTTTTGGCCATTAAACACTGAAGAATATGATGTTATATAAAACATGTCAGAAAAAGTTGGCCTAAGGAAATATTTTAATTAAATGATCACATTTTACAGAAGAATAACCTGAAACCTCCTCACATTTTAATGTAATTTACATTCAAATTAAACTTTTATATGGGACTCTGATAAAAAAGGGCTGAATAATTTATAATATTAGCACAACATTTTACAATTAATAATAAAAAATTCAATTATAAAAAAATGTCTGCTGACGGTAGTTAATTACATCTTTGTTTGATTAATAGTGAATGTATTTGGTGAAATGAATCACACACAAAGTGTCCTAATAATCATGAAACATATGTATAACACATTGGAAAGCTTCTAGCATTAAAACCATCATCACCGTCTGAGACTTGTGTTGCTCACTTACCTCAATATTAAAAACACACTTAAAATAACGTATTTTTGGTTGTATGAAGCTTGTAAATGTATCATAATCACATTTAGTTGTCTTCAATTTTTATTACTTCACTGTTTTAAAATAAAAGAGATAATAAAAATGGAATAGAACTTTTATGCGACTTTGACAAATTTGCAATCTAAATCATTTATTTTTTAGGAACAATCGACACATGTTGTGCAACCGTGACCTGACAGCGGCAGTGCAGGGGAATACGAGATGTTTGTGCACCACCTGCCACGGCCATAACCTACGTTATTATGTTAGACGTACCTCTCTCACAATTTTCTGTTCAATTGTGTTACTAATAAATTAATTTTTAATTTAACCTTTCACAAGCTCAAGCCGTAGAGGCCGTGGAATTAAAAATATCAGGATGGAAGAATGTCGACATGACCAGGAATTGACTCCTGGTCCGTTTTCCCGTCCTGATTCTATAACCCTTTAGTACCTAGTACTTTGTTTCACCTCCAGAGACATTGTTGCTTTCTGAAAGAAGCTAACTTGTGATGCAGATATGAAACAACGTGCCTGTCCTCGCTTTCTGTGAAGCAACACGAGCGCAGATTTTGCCACCCTTCAGAATATTTATCATGCTTTTTTTTTTCAAGAAAGAAAATTTGAGCGTCATTCTCAGGGTATTCTAATTGCTCCACAATCCACGTAATGTGAATTATTGATAAACCAGACCTAAATATAGTTGAATATGTGCAATGTCATCAAGCAAAGTGAGTTTGGTATTTTTTCCGTATTGTATTCGCAAAAATAAATCTTAAAAATTTGTTTTAAAAATTACAAAAATTTACACACCAGAGGGTTAATTGATCTGAATCGCTGACCTCTGAGCGACGCAAGGCTCTTTTGTGTGCTTAATTTGTATCCCCGCCATCTTGCTGAAGAAGAGATGTTAACGGGAGATGATAACGTCTGTGGAGGACGCTGGAAGGTCTTCCCGCAATAGGCCACGGTTACGACAACCCCCTCGCAAGCGGAACAGCGGCGAGCGGCCATCTTGTACCAGGAAACCAGGGAAAATACTCAATGTCTGATGTTGTTCTTTAAAAAAATATTGGCTTCCGGTAGTCCAGCGGCTGCACTGATCCTCTGGACTCTTCCCCTAGGACCAGGTATTTCTTTCTTCCCGGCCCACCAAAACCATGTCATCTTCGTCCATGTGAAATTCCTTCCTTGGACGAAGCAGAGCTGTGTTGTTCGCGTTCAAGATGGATGTCTTAGTCTACACTCTAAGGAGTCTATTTCATTTCCTAATTTATGTTTTCCATTCCAGGAATTTATTTTTCCTCGTTCCTGTTCCACATGCAGCAGGTTCTTGCCTTTGGTTGCTGCAGCCATCCGTGGACATTTTGTAATTGTTCCTCCTTATATAAGTATGTAACAGTTGTGAGGATCCCCAGCAGAATTACCTCAAGTATGATTATTTACCGTTAATAATTAACCATTTCTCATAGGAATACTTTGTCACGTGCTCTCGCAGCAGGTCCACGTACATCCGCAATTTCCGGTTGTTTCTTTGTGAACGTCAGCGCATACTTGTATATTTCTGCTATAATAAGGAATCTGTGCTTCTTGGAGCCAGCAGTGGGCAGGATGTTAACTCAAGGTCAAGCAACGGTGGTGAATGAAGTAAATAAAGCATCCTTGGCGCATTCTGACATCGTCAGGCCATTAAAAATCTGTGACCTGTCTGCGGCGGCATCCGTGCATGAAACGAAGCGAAATATTAATAAAATACTTATTATACATGGCTCTAATGGAGCAAGTTCAACCAATCACGCGTCACTTACGATGCAGGACCGTTGGGACGCGCGGAACAATTAGACAAATCCGGAAGAGGGAATAAATAGTTTTGAGTCGCACACTCAAAGTGACCTTAAAAGTAGGATGTCCCAAAGGACTGAGGTTGGTGTCGAGTACGGAGATATCTCTCTCTCCTTAGGTTAAGGCACCGGCAACATCGAGAGTGACACTTTTATTTCCCTTCATCAAGTGTAGTCCTTGGCCTGCGACGCCATAAAGACGGAACATGGCGCCAACTTTCCCAGGGCAATAACGCAAACGAGACCCTGACCTCGCTCTCTGCGTTTCCAGCGAAGATTCCGTCAACTTTCCTTTGGACCAAACGCTCCTAATTCTCGGGTAAACATAAAATAGTAGCGCGCACTATGGAGGTTGTTCGACATATTTTGGACATATTCCCGATTGCTCTCGGTTATTTTGATGTTTTGGTCAGGTGTGAATCACGAGGGCGTCCTGGTAAACATGATAATTGCCCTCCTGAATTCCTTAAAGGATTCCACTCGTTGGAGGAATATTCCACGCCTACCACGTCACCTTAAACATCAATCTCCAACGTTTCCGGCAAAACCTTCTCTCATTTAGAGAAGAACAAACATACAAAAACATTTTAAAAAATTATAACCATTCTCCGTCGGTCCCACAATAAACTGTGTCCTTTTTAGGGATTTCAATTGTTATATATTATTTATAACAGCGTCAACCGGGAATCGAACTCAAAAGCTTGGTACCATAGCCCTTTACCATCCTCAACTCCCAGCCAGGTAGAAAACTTCTACATCCGTTGAACGGCCCTGTGCGACAGACTCGCATACAAATTACTAGATACACAGCCTAAATTTAGGACTTCAATGAAGAATGGATACTGTGTGGAACGTTTATGAACAAACCGAAATGTCCTGTGGTGTAGGGGTCAGCGTGACTGCCTCACATCACAGAGACGAATTCTGGCGAAGGCGTGGAAATATGTGCACGTGTATAACTCTCGTCAATTAGTTCCCCCGACAAGGCAGAATCAGTACCCGTGATGGCCTGAGAAGTTAATACGCCAGTAAAGAAATCAATTAAAATATAAAGAAATGTTTTCATTCCATTTCACAGCCTCTTTTGCAGAGCTTTCCGTGAAAGAAATTCTTCTGTACTATTTCTGTACATATTTATAGACTAAAGATAAAAAATGCAAGTTTAGAAAATAAATAATGAGAAAATAGGTCAGGTACACCAAGCCTTTTAAAAATTATATTTCTATTTAGCAATCGGAACAGTACGTAATGTTACGAGCTAACTTGAATACCGTTACTAGAGACATGGTCATGGAGGGATCGACTGTATAATTTAAATAAAGAAACCTGGCCAGCAGTCACAATAAACAAAATGCAGATTCCTCAAACACAGAAAGATAAGATATTTGGCAAAATTCATTACTGGAGACGAGGGAGCTGAAACGGAACAAAGAGGACGGTTGCTTACACCTACATTGTCGCCCATTTTCATAAAATTTGGATTTGTTAGACAACTTATTGTTTTAGTCATTCCTCAAATAAGGTTAAAGGATACGTCAAATATAATATAAAAAATAACACCATATTTAAACATATGTCCAAGTTAACAAAGAGAAGTTAAAACTTCACAATCTTGGGTATCCTTGGAACAATTGACACCTGCAGTGAAATTTTGAGGCTGGATGATGTGTTAAAATTACAGAAGTGTCTAGTATGGGAAGTTTATCGAGGCACAGGTGGATTACATCATTACATCGACCAAGAATGTCCAGACTACATTGTTAAATAAACATGCCCAGGCAAGTCACCATAAAAGTAAAACACTATTCTGACGAAGCCTCAATCAGACCCAAGTGCTAACAATCTTAGGATAGGATAACGTGGTGCACTGTCACACACACTAGTAAAATAATGGTTAAGAAAGCTGTTAAAATGAAAATTTTTTTACATCCGAGTGAAAATAAGACAGCCAAATACACACAAAATAAGTGATAATAAAAATAGTGCACATTTACTTGTTCCTTTCTTCAAGTGCAGAAAAACTGCAATAGCCATTTGACAAAACTCAAATTTCTTATTATTGAGAAAGCTGTTGTTACAGCAGCATATTTCTAAATCTATTAAATCCCGCCACAAAAATACAGCAGAATTTGAAAAAGGAAAAGATGTGCAAACTAAGAAACATGCAGAATATTGAAATAATGACAGCCACATTTATAAAATTTGCCTCACCTTACATGTTGTTTCAGGTACTTTCCCCAATTTAATTCTCGTCAATTCCAGCTTAAACAAGGAAGTCGGTTTGAAAATAATCACAATCCTAACTCCCCTGTGGGGGGTGGGGGTGGTGGAAGGAGCGTTTTTCAGGGAAGGGGAGTTGCAATACTGCATTTTACACTTGCCTACTGGGAAAAGTTCTACAATGTAAATCAACAAAACTTTATTTAAACAAACATACATAATTGAGCATAATTTTATATACAAAATTTACAATAGCATTTGACTTTATATACCCACATCCATGTATATAAAGAACATGTACCAATTCAGTTAGCGATAATGTCAAAAAATGAGAGCAATACAAAAGATCCAGAAAATTTCATCTGCCATTCGTATACTTTATTTTTCAACAGGTACTGGAGTATTTAAATCAGTACATTAGAAATTGACTGCATAACAATTCAAGACATTAATAAACTTCAGTCAAGTAGAAAACTTATTAAGAACTTGCTTGTAATTCAAATTGTACTCAACAGTGCTAAGTTAGCTTGTTAAACACATCTGAGATGAATAAAATATAAAGAGCAATTTAAAAACATATAAAACACCATAAAAAATAGACCGATTAAAATTGGGCTCTAAATGCATTTCCGTCGGGAGGTAGGAATATGGAACAATCAATGCAACCATAACAGTACCAAAATATTAACTAAGGATACGATATCACAAGGAGCTTGTTTCCACATTAAAGCTTCAGAGTGGTTATTACTAAATTCCTTCAACGAGAGAATTTGTCGAGGCAGCGCTACAAAGCTACGAGTGGGAGGGTTTAAGGGGCAGTCCCGTACTCGGGCGCAGTGCCACGCCCACGTCCGCGGCCACGCCCCCTTCCTCTGCCCCGCCCCCTCCCCCTCCCGCGTCACCTCCGCCCTTCCGAAAGCCCAATGTTGCTCGTAGTCTTCTCTAGATAGGCTAGCGGCCCTTGTAATGGGCCCTGTGGAGGAAAAGGGGGCCCGCCGCCTTGTGGCAAGAACACAAGCGGACCCGCCCCTGCCATACTCTGTGAAAACACACAACTCGTTTCAGTGAGAAACCCATAAGGGGCTCACTGAAACACAAATTCCAAATAAAAACACACTCAAAAGAAAAAAATTAACGCTAAACCATAAAATAATTGTAATCAAAATAATCAAAAAGAAAGTCAAATTGTATGAATCAGTAACAGAAAAAAATTAAATGAATAAATAGGTGTAAATTAAAAGAATTAAACTCATACTTGATATAAAAATTAAATGAAAATTCTGAATGAAATTTGTGATCCAGTGAAGCTTTCATATTATACATCATCACAAAGCAACATCCATAACGCTATAATTCAAGAAAATTGCCAATTGTCGTCAAGCAGCCACACAAGTATTTTTGCAAATCAGGTATCCATAATGAAGAAGGAAAATACAAAATACCTGTTGTTGCATTTGCTGCTGCTGCTGCATTTGCTGTTGAAGTTGTTGCTGCTGTTGCATTTGTTGAAGTTGCTGTTGTTGAAGCTGTTGCTGTTGCAGCTGCTGCATCTGTTGCTGTTGTTGCTGGAGATTGGGAGGAGCAGGAGGAGCAGCAGCCTGTTGCGGAGTTCCGTTGGGAAGGCCAGAAGGGGCAGACGACTTTGCCCAGCCTTGGAGGTCAGCCAACATAGTCTGCCACACAGCAATTTTGTCATAGTGGCGTTTGATCAGATCCTCCTTTCGGACTAGCTCCATCCTCAGCTCTGTTATGTCCTGATAACAAGTTGAATGCTTATTTTCACAACTTATAATCTAAATCGTTAGTTGCTTGTCAATACACAGATCATGATGACATGTAACCGTTTATATTCACAATCCAGTTTGTATATTTCCGAGTGTTTATTTAGAAGGAATGGTGACATGCCCCACTTGTGTGAGGCTGCCTAAGAACTGGGTGGTACACAAGGGGCATAAGAGAACTGATTGTTACAGAGGGAATTGTTGCAGAATATTAGAGAGAGGTGGTGAAATACCACCAACAAAAGAAAGTGTATAGGTTCAAATATTAGATAATCAAATTAAGAGCACAATATAAGTCATGTTAGCAATGCCAACGTGAAGTACTGCTCAAAGGTTTAAATGAATTTTTAGCAATTTAATAATTTGAGAGTTATCAAATCCAACAACTGTTCCAAACTGATAAAAATATTCTTCTCAGACATACTTTAAAATATGTAAACGTGATGAGAAGAGTTTAAGAACATAAAAATTGTCCCTAATGATACAGAACATACCGGAAACCATTAATAATATATGTATTGTTATGAAATAACAGTGACCGAGAATATCTAGTCTATATACGGCTAATAAGGCTATGTCGAATGTACACCTGAAATGCAATACCTCTTTCACAACAAGTTCTGGTTTCAATGCTGACAAAAGGAACCTTTTCTGTAGGAAGAAAGCTTCCATTTGACGCGCTAGATCTATGAAACGTAATATAGTGTGATCGACTTCCACTTTGATCTCATCCTTCTCCATAGTAGGTTCTTCTTTGGTGAGAACGTTGAGGCATGACTGAAAAGAATGTTAACAAACACAAAATGATATCACGGGAAACTGTAACGTTAATTTTTATAGTCTAGGGTTACGCAACAAACCTGGAATGCTTCTTCGAATTCGTCGACGAGATTCCCATTCCCATTTGTTGTAGTCGCCATTTTGGCGGGTGGTTCTTTTTTCTCTTCATCAGACATTAATAACAACGTCACGTGAAATTCAGTGGAGATGAGAAACTACGATGACAAAGTGAAGTCCGATATTATCGTTCGTCAATCTTTATATAAGACCGTGTTCCCGTTTCAAAGCCAATCAAAAGACTTGTTTACATTACGTCGTCACACAAATAAATACTCCTTATTTAATTAGTTGTAAATTTTTATATACCTTTTCCGCATTAACGTTAGTAACACAATAATAAATTTCGTTATTTAATTTTATTTTTGTCCTGAAATGTTAAATTTAATATAATGAAAACTTTTAACGTCATTTGAATAACTTAATCTTTATAGTTGGCACTATCATACGTTGTGTCTAAAAGTTAGGAATCGATAATATTTTTAACATATAAACACGAAATTTCAAAACCTAACAGACTTTCTTACGAGTAATAAATACTGAGCCTTGATTGGCTGTGAAGTAAAAGTTGGACGTCCTTTTAAAATAAATACGAAAAACAATTTAATATTAATTTCTACATTTTTTAGATTTAATTATTCAAATATTTATAATTTAGCTTAAGACTTTCATTAATTTCATTTTTTTAAAATGAATCATAAAAATAAGCCAACCCTTTAAATACGTTTTTATAGTTTCATTTATTGAACGCGATTTATGCGTATCTGTCAGCTCAGTGCTGCCAACTTGACTCGTTGGTACCGGGGGAAATCGCACATGTGTGTAGATCAAGAGCCGACATGCGGTATTTGACGTATTGTTTCACAGTGCTGCCGAAACCTGTGTTTACTTGACGATTTAAATAGTAAATGTAATTATACCTTCAAAGTAAATCATCTTTTTTTTACTGACAAATTAAAGTGCGTAGCTCAGGGCACGTAAAATAACTACACATACTTTTCTAACTAACAATTTGTTTTCCAAATCTCTAGAGGAACAAATAAACGTCATTTTTCCTGTATTTCAGTTTTCAATATCTAAGATTTATGCCAAATTTAGATTTGTTGATATTCCTCTACATAAGAAATTGGGGAAAGGAACAAGTTTACAAAGTCTGGACTTGACTTTGATTAGCCTGAATATGGATTTTTACAAAGATATTTTATTATGAATCAGTACACAACTGGGCTCTGTTATGTATATTACCATTATGTTGTAAATATATTACAAGAATCCATGCAAACCTCAGTGGTCATAAAAGTTTAAACATTGTTAATGGAAATCAGACTGTATCCTACATGCATATAATAAATAGTGACTTATGTTTGTGTTCTTATTTATCTTTACTTGAACTGGAATTTAATATTTGGAATTACTCTAATACCATGTTCACATTAAAATATGAAGTATTATTTTTATTCAAATTGAAAAAATCAAGTTGAGAGGAAAAAGAAAACTGCCACCAATTTGCATTACATTGTTAAATTCACTAATTTTTTAAACCACAGTTTAATACTATGTAATAATACAGTAGTTGTTAAAAAATGTATAGTTTGAAGGTACATTTATAAATTCAATACAAAAAATAAATGTATTAGAATGTGGTTTATTTAGAAGTTTGAATTTGAACTTTGCACACAGTATTCAAACAATATTTGCAAATCCGATAAGAAGTAGTCAAATAACTAAAAATTAAGTGATGTTATGAATAACACACACAGTTTCTGCATCCTTGTTGCTTTTGTCACGTTATTCTAATTGCAATAGTTGCAGAAAAAAAGCTTGATCTGCACAAACCCTGTGTGCTATGTATTTTATAACTTATTTTTGTCTGTTAATTGGCTATTTATTTATCTAATTAATCTTCATATTACACAACTGTTTTTATATTTTTGTGTGTGTCAAAACTGTATTTCAGTTTGTATAATATATTCAGCTAAGTACTTTTCTTGTTTTTGAAATATTTTTAATATTTATTTGCAAGAACTGAAACTTCATATTTTATATCATAATTCACCTGGTTAAATTTAAGTTTAACAAGAAAGTATTTTTTATCATTCATGGATAACATGCACGATTCTAAGACTCCTTTTTAAAAAAATTACGCTATGCTGTCTCTTAATTACGGAAATATATGCAATTGAAGTTTGACACTCAAGAGCATGTGTCCTATATTTAAAACTTAAAAATCTTGAAAAATCATTATCCAAAGTTTTGATTCAAGGTTTGTGTAACTATGTACAAAACTTTTGACATCATACTGGATGAAAAAAAAATTCAACATAGCACCCATTTGTATAAATCTTGGCTTTAAATAGAGCAGCAGTCTCACTTCTGGATGTTAGTAAATACAACCCCGTTTTGTTTTCTCAGGTTTTGTGGACATGGCCGGCGATAAGGAGGAAATGGTAATGGATGATCCTGGAGTGGTGGTCCAAGTAATTGATGAAACAAAGGTAATTTGTTTATTTTTGTTTGAATTTTGATGTTATATCACAATTATGTTTGTTGTTTTTATGAACAACAAGTAATTTGAATTTGTGATACTTAAATGTAAAAAAGAATTCAGACACTTTATCTTCAATATATCTTGTTTAATGTACATCAGTCATGCTACATTTTTGTAGATGTATCCAAGTTTTTGTACTGTCTCCCAAGGTGGCATTTTTATACCGCGACTGTAAAAATGTTTTAGGCAAATAAGTAGTTGAATAACAGACAAAATAAGTGCTATATAACAATAATGATTGCAGAAACATTATGTGGTATTCATTTATCACTTATTTTTGCCTGTTATTCAACTACTTATTTGCCTAATTATTATATTTTTAACACACGTTTTAAATTTTTTATCGTACATCGACACTATACAATTTACAGTGTCGATCATGCTGTCTTAGATTTTTATTTTATGTACTTTTTCCAGTTTTTTTTATAAGATAATTTCATTTTTAAATGTTTCAGGGTAAAGGATTATTTGCTTGCAAATCATTTAAGGAAGGAGAGATCCTTTTCGAAGAAAGACCCCTTGTGTGCTGTCAGTTTGCTTGGAATATTGCATATGAGTACGCTGCTTGTGATTATTGCATGAGGTAAGACAATATCAACAATAGTAAAAATATTCTTTTTGTTCCTTATCTTTTTAAAAAATCAATATTTCTAGAAATAAATTGTTGAAAAAAGAGCTTATGCAAGCATCACATAATTTTTCATATGGAACAATATGAATTTTGCAGTGATTATACTTCATGCATGTTCTTTAAATTAATAATGAATGTTGTTAGGCCATTGGAAGGAGCAGAAGAAAATGCCCGTAGGTTGTCTGCTGACCACAAAATTGTGTTGCCGTACCCGCAGTGTTGCCCGTCAAAGAAGGAACAGCACGTGGAATGCAGCATGTGTAAGGTGGGAAATTTAGCATCATTGTACAAAATAAAATTCTCTGTATGGTAAATATGAAAACTAACAAAATGCTTTTATAACAGGTGAAGTACTGCAGCAGCGAATGCCGCCAGTTGGCATGGAACCAGTACCATCAGGTTCTCTGTTACATTCTAGAGACTTCTCATCCTCTGGAACAGCTGAATGAAGCATGGAAGTACGTTTGTAAACTTGCATATGTAACATATTTCAGAATACATGTATGTATTATTTATCATAAGCCAGGTATTACACGTAATGGAAGCTGTCACATATTAAGAACTTACTTAAAAATATATGAATTACATTAAATAAAATTCATTTGAAGATATCAAATACTAATTTTTAAGTACTACAGTCTATTTACAAAAATCATCTTAATATTTAGTTTATCACCTTATTGCCAATCACTTAGGAAATCAGAGACAAATAATTTTGATATAAAATAGAAAATAATTCATTTTTGCCTTTTCTTCACTTTGTATTTTTAGCTTTCCTCCAACTGTGCTTCAGGCAACTTTTACAATGCAGTCTTTTTTCTGCTGAAGCACACATTTCTTTGCAGACTCTGTGACAAGAAAGTGTTCCCTTATCCTTTCTAACATTCTCCCAGTAATATACTTACTTTATAACTGAGTTTTGTGCTGTCTCAATTATGACAAGTTCAGGTGTGTTCTACATAACCAGGCATATCTGATTAACGACTTGAAGCTGTTGATTATTTCAGTTAGGTGACTTTAAGACGGATACACCAGTCTAGTTGAGACGAAGGAGACTAACGCCCATTTTGTGTACATTGTTCCCAGCCGACGTAATCTAAAGCTTTATATTTTATATCTTGTATTCTTCTTTCCTTCACAGACACATGCACTACCCTCCGGAAACTGCGACCATAATGCTCTTGGCTCGAATGATAGCCACTGTCCGTCAGGCTCGTGATAAGGAAGGAGCCTTGCACCTCTTTATGCAGGTTAACCAAGTATTATTGACTTTGTTACAAGATAAATTACTGTATTAAGTATGTTTTTAAATCTTTACGATCACAATGAGGAAGGAAGGCAGCTAAAAATTAAAATAATACAATGAAATTTGGTGCACCTATAATGGTGTTTTGGATTCTCTTACGTGTCTTTTGTAACTGAGTTGCCAGATTCTGGGTGGAGAAAGTACTCGAAGGTCATCTTACGTTGTGTTTATCTGGAATTTTCAAATAGAGAGAAAGTTAACGGAAAACAAACTTGTTTGTAATAAGAAAGATAGCCAAATACAGACAGAAGAAGTGATGATATAAATACCACACGTTTCTGGAAGCCTTGTTCCTTTCTTCAGGTGCAGAAAACATGCAAGAGCCTAAAGAGAGAGAACTGCACGAGTCGGTTGACAAAACTAAAAAGTGAAGAAAGGAACAAGGAAACGTTATGTGGTATTTATAATGTCATTTCTTGTGACTGATTTTGGCTTTCTTAATATTAATTGTCATTCAGACGTAAATTTTTCATTTCCAAGTTGTTTGTGTTAAAGACCAACTCTGGAATATTTGAGATTAAGTAAAAGTATCAGAAGAATATTTAAAATCAACTGGACTGATATAGTTCAACTTTAAACTCCATATTGTTTTAAAAATGTGAATTAACAAATTTGTCTAACTGTCACTATGGTGTACATTTTGCAAGAAGAATATATATAACCTATTAAATTTTTGCCCCGTCTGGAATAATTTTCAGTAAAGATGGTCGTCACATCTTTTCCTGTACTACCAAAGTCCATTAATTATGTGTCATTAAAAATTAAATTCCTCCACTGGTAGTTATTTTATAATGTTCTCAAGTAAATAAAGATACTGGCAGAAACTGTTAGTAGTTAATTTTCAACCATTTGGTTGATTTCAGTGTCACATTAAGTTTCTGTTTCTAAACTAACACTTAAATGGATCCATATCATTATCTTTAGTATTTATATTTTCCTTTCACATTTCACAATACATTTATTTTCAGTTTTCTATCCAGGGAAGTTTTTTGAAAAGCATATGATGTTCCAACAGCCTAGCTCTGCTAGCGAGCTGGCAAAACATTGCACATTTTTGATACAACTACTTCAGAACACTTTATTTGACTTATTCATTGGAAAAGTCTTTGTTACATATTTATAAAGTCCTACCACTTTCCAGTTCTGCCATCGCACTAAGAATGAAGAGGAAGAGATTGCTCATAAACTGTTGGGGGAAAAATTTGAGAGTCAGCTGCACGTCCTGAGAGACCTGATGAAGTGCGCACTCTATGATCCTTGCGTGGAACAGGTTTGGAAATTTTTCCTTCTTTTATCTGAGTCAATCTCTTGTTGCAGTTTAGTCAATTCTCAATTACCAATTTTTATAAACCTGCTTTATTAAAAACTTGCACTTAACTCGGTGTTGATTTATAACATTTCACAGCTTTGAAAAGTAAATTTATGTTTTAAAATTGTTTCTATGTTCAACAATTTCCATTCTTTGCAGTGGTTTGATCCTGATGGATTTAAATCTCTGTTTGCTCTGGTGGGAACCAATTCTCAAGGCGTAGGAACGAGCCCACTCAGTCAGTGGGTGAAAAACACGGAAATGCTAGACATTTCCGAAGACGAGAAAGAGAAGCTGAACGTGTTCATTGATAAACTTTACGGGAGTTTGGAAGACGGTAAAAATAATAAAGAAAAAGAAAATTATACTTTTACTTGAGAGACTTTATTCTCACACCAGGGACATGTTCTGATCCAATGAGAACAAAAATTATAATAATTGATTATACACTTTGCTACTGCAGCTTTTGGCATTTATAAAAATTGTATTTGAAATTTGTTGTCAATAGTATTCCATTGTCTAGGTAAGGGAGTAGAAAGGTGAGCATAAAAGCGAATAATTCGGTCACTCTTGTTTCTTGCACACTGACCCTTTCTATCTGTTTTTCTTTGCTTTTATACTTCTGTCTTTTTCTTGCTCACCTTTTTACTCCCTTACCTAGACAATGGAATACCAAAAAAATGTAAATAATAATAAAAATTGTGTTGCATATCTGATACCAGTGTTTTATTAGCTACAAGTATTTGACAAACTCTTTGTCTTCCAGAATCTGGTGGATTCCTGAATAATGAAGGCAGTGCTTTATATGCGCTGCAGAGTGCTTGCAACCACAGCTGTGTGCCAAATGCGCAGGCAACGTTCCCTTACGGGAATTTCCAGTTGGTGATGGTGGCCCTCAAAGACATCAAGCCTGGTGAAGAGATCTGTGTCAGCTATTTGGAAGACTGTATGCTGACCCGCAGCAGACATTCTCGCCACAGCATACTCAGGTAGTCAGTCACCTATCGATTTGATATCTTACCTTAGAAGAATTCACTCCAGATCCTCTCGTTGTCATCAGTCCTATTGCAAGTGCTGTTAAAGTTAACCTTACTTTTAATTTCTAATTTCAGAATTTTTATTGCTTTTACCTTTTGATTCTTCAATATTATCTTTGTAATATTCTAAAATTGCTGTTGTAGAATAACTTTTTAATTTTGATTCACCAGAGAAAACTACTTGTTTGTTTGCCACTGCTCCAAATGTGAAGAGCAAGCTGGTGACCCAGACATCACAAGTGAATCGTCTTACGATTCTGAATGTGAAGAAAACTGAATCTTCTGACCTTCACTAATCAAAGCAAATATTCAGGAAATGTATTAGTAGTAATGTTACTGTTAATTACACTTTAAGATGCAACTCTAATGTAATTGTCAAGTGCTGTAACAACTATACTCTCGTTTGTAAACAAAAGTTGTTCTACATTGTATAAGAGTGTTTATGTTATGCTATAATCGTCCATCATCTCATTGAGAAACTCTTACTTGCATTTACTTCCCTCTGTACAAATTACAAAGCAGGTGTTGCTGCGATGACTGTTCTTAAATTATCAGACATTTATTTAGAATTTAGCATTAAACGCAGTTGTGGTTTGCAGGAGGTAGAATTTTTTTATGGATTTACATTGAGAATGTTGGGTTATCTGAGAGTATTCTATTAAATAAACTTAACAGATGCAATAAATGCCTTTATAACTGTTTGTAATTATTGTATCAATAAAATAGGCATCACATACTTTAGTGTAGTTTCACCTGAATCCTCTCATTGGCATGATTTTTCACATTTGGAAAATGATGTTTAAAAATGTGCACTACTACAGTCTGAGTACAGAATGAAACGTGTTCAGTTGATCAAACCTCATCTAATTACAAGTGTAATAACAAAATAACATGTAAAGTGGTTTCAGATGAGTACCCCTGAACCTTGGTTAATAATTATCACAAGTAGAATGTAAAACATAAAATGATATATACAAATTCATGAAACTGAAAAGTTTATTAACACATTCCGTGAAGATCATCCCAGTGTGAAATTTATTTTGGGTTTTTATGGTTCTCGGCCAGTCACTTGGGATCATTTCCAACAATTTTTT
Organism: Zhengitettix transpicula; assembly: GCA_037074705.1. Classification (NCBI taxonomy): domain Eukaryota; kingdom Metazoa; phylum Arthropoda; class Insecta; order Orthoptera; family Tetrigidae; genus Zhengitettix; species Zhengitettix transpicula. Next base: position 75,763,422 of record CM073596.1, on the reverse strand, counting down.
TTTTGTGAGTTGAACCATATTTTCGCCTTCTGCAGGCAGCATTTGAGAGTAAAGTCAAATTATTCATTGGAATTTGAATAAACTGTGATATTTATTTCATCACTTAATTTTGTCTGTTAAATGGCTAGTTCTTTATCTAATTAAACCAAGTTCACATTGATACTGGACAATTAGATCCCAGTCAAAATAGCATTAGAAATTTGTTGTTAACTTTCTGATACTCCTCCTACACTTGGTAGTCCATTTCAGATTAAAAATTATGTTGATGGGTTCATATAGTGACTTGGAAAATTGCTTCACTCATTTCTGTATATTTTCACTTTGTGTGTATGTGTATTCTATTGCAAAACAAAGGCTGTTAAATTATTTTTCTTGTTATAATCTAAGTATATACATTTGGCACAGTTTGAAAACCTTTAAATTGTCTGGAGTTTAAACCAACTCATTATACTATAAACGGACGTACCAATTTTCGTTCTCTGGTTCTCTTGTATAGGTAGAGGCCACATTCAATGAAGATTACAAACAATGCAATAATGGTTCCTGTGGAAAGAGAGAGACACTGTCATCTGTGACTGTAAACACCATTTAAGAGTATATTAAATACAAATTTTTCGCTGTGGAAATGTATTTCATCAGAATATAATTAAATATGAAAGAAACCTGGAACATCCAGCACCAGTAAGATTAAAATTGTAACAATAATACTGTGAAAGTAAACCATTGTTACATATCGCTGGAAGAGTATCTGATGCTGAAAGAACAACTTGCTGACCAATTAATGATCAGACCGAGAACAAAACTGATTTTTGTCTATCAAGAAAGGGGATATTAATTTAACTGAATGTATACATGTTATATAAAACATATTGAACAAGCATTTGTCTCACCAAGGAGCAGCACGAAGAAGCATCCTTGCATGTCGTCTAGGTTGACCGTGTGGTTTGTCACATCAGCCGTGCTGGCTGCCGAAGCTGAGCACTTGTCTTTGGGCAGCTTGGCGTCTGACTCCCACTTTGCTACAAGACCTGCCTGATGCATCCGTCGTATGCTGAGGACAATATAGTCTTATTGCTGCCATACAAATGTGGATTTCTTAGTAATTTAATACAGGTTCAGTTATAAACAATTGCAGAATGATTATTCACAGTGAGGTCTATTAATATTCTACTGTAATGTTATGTCATATGAGATATTTAATTGTACAAATACTGAAAGTTCCGAATCCCCTGTTTTCCAAAAAGCTCAAAAAAATTGACATGTTATTTATGAGGCATCATTGAAAAGTTGCAGAGAACTTGAATTTCCATTGAGTACCAGCAGTTTTACAAACTTACAGAGTTAATTGTGTTTCAGTAAAGTTCTCAGCAATCAACTGGCAGTATATTAATAAATACATGTGTTTCTCTTGATGACCACTTTTTGTAGTTTGCAAAATGGCTGGTGTTACAAATCAAAATTCAAATTCTATTGAAGACATTAATCCGAGTAATGTCATCTGATTTTATCAGTAGAGAACTTAATAAGATATTCTGTCTGTGGTATGGATAAGATATCAGATGGACCATGGTGAATGGAAACCACCATGCCCAAACAGATGGACTGTGACACAAACACTAAGCATATCAAAAATTTTCCAAATAGAGTTACAAAACATTCTGAATGCCCCCAGGTATTTCTGAATTACCTTTGACATAGAGATCTCTGGGTTCCAACTATTGAAGAAGAAATAAAAATGTATGCTGAGGAGTGTGAAGTTAGACTTCACTTCCACATCAATCCAGTGGTCAGACAACTTCTGCAGCTGATGTGTATAAAAGCAGAGTGTGATTGAAGAGTACACAGACCAGAAAAATCTACAAGACTACAGTGGTTAGAATCTAGTTGATAAGTATATAGTAAGATTTTTAAGAAGAAAATTAATGGTTAGTCTTTAAATACTATTTTTAATTATAGCACACTGATGCTATTAGAAAAAATGGAAATAAATGAAAAAGTAAACCTGGAAGAATGCTAAAAGGGCGAATTGAATAGTAAAGATAAAACAGGGTCAGGAATGAACAAAGAATATAGCTCCAACAGTGAAGAAGAGATTGTTAATTTTCAGGTAAATGGGTGAATTAATAACTATATATATATATATATATATATATATATATATATATATATATATAGAATAATAATATATATTTTTTAAATATTCTTGACATACTGATCATTTATTAGAGGCAAGTAAGGACTGTCTTTCGGCAAAATCATCGCCACTTCTTCCTGTAGAAAGGATTCATCTCCTGAAGAACAAGAAAAAAAACTATTAAATTATTGAGAATGTAATCTAATGTAATCACAAATACCACAATTTATATAGTTAAATTAAGATAACACAGGCCTATAATTTGTGTGATTTGTGGGGCATTTCTTCCCAGAGGTTATTTGGAAATAATGAAAGTCAGAAATGATAAGATAATCTCAGAACACAATCAGAGTTCACTGACCTATAGCAAACCGACAGGATGAAGTTTTCTTGAGGTCTGCCCAGGTCAACTGTCGCAGGACGATGCGGTTGTGCAGTAGAACGTGGCGGCCAGAGCTGAGTCGATTTATCAGCGATCTGTCCAGCTGGTTGTGGATCTCCACCGAGGACTGAAGGTGCCTCAACGTGGGATCCTCTGACTTCTGCTTTGCACAGTTTAAAGAACTGTTTATTTAGGATATCAAAAAATTGTCAGCATTGAAATGGGAAGTTAACATGCATGGTGTGCTCTTTGTGTTTGATGAAGATAATGGTCACTGTCAGAGGGACATATTAATACTTGTATTGTAATTAGATAAAGAAGTAGCTGGCTGGCCAGCACATCATTCAGTCCTACTGTCCTGAGGAAGGGGACTTAGGGTCCCGGACAATTTTCCAGCCTGGCAAAACAAACTTTCTATTTCCTCTCCAAATGAGTTACAATCACATCCAATTAATGTTGCCTGAAAATGGTCCCGTTGCACAAGAATGTTGGGCACATTTGTGTGTTAGTTACAAAATACTGTTAGTAAATTATGCTTCCCATCAAATGCAGGTGAAGACAATCATTACCTGTAAAAGAACCTCCAAGGAGGAGCCGGCAAGTAGGCCACAACTCAGTGATCTGGACGACACTTCCTTCACCGAATTCAAAGGTGGCTCCAGCATAGGAAAAGTGAGGAATGCCACCAGATTGCCACTGTACGAAGTCACTAGGACCAACACCACAAGCCACCATGTGCCGACAATCAAGCGACCGCTGTCTGCTCGTGGTATGTGCACACCTCCTGCACCAGTTCGTTATTAGAAAAACATATTCTCAGTAAAAGAAAAAGGGTAAAATGTGTACTGTTACAACCAAATGCATCAGCAATAATATTGTGAAGAGCACAGTAATTTCTGTATCTTTACATGAATGTATGGCTTCAAGGTCATTTAAGTTGTATGGAAACTACACAATTATTAAATGGCCTGAGGCCCCAAAATGTTACCAAGTCCTCTCACCCTGCTGCAGCAGAGCCCCGTACATGTACCAGCAGCAATTACGAAGCTTTCTCAGTCCGATCACATCGTAATGAAGGTGGCTGTGTCGGTGGAACCAGTGCAGGAGTGGGCCCATTGCAGCGACTGAGATAGCGACACACAACCATGTCTGTGAAAAAAAAATTCAGAAAAGGAATAACGCCTGGAATATTTGACTGTGACACGTGATTATGTCTGGCAGTGACAAAAACTGCAAAACATACAGAAAGTAGTCATTTAAAGTTAAAGAAATTTCAACATGCAGTGAAAGTTTAAATTAATGTTTTGCCATGATCAGTCATACTCACATCCGGACTGAATGGCCGAACGAAGAGGCCAGCCCTGCTTATTTCTCGAGGACGTGCTGAAAGGAATGTGTAAGTTATGGCTCCCAAGGGTACCGTAAAGTTTACTCTCTGCTTCCTCCCTTCACTTACAGCAAAAGCTGCTGCTCCAATAAAAACCTTAAAGTGACACAAAATTGATATTGGTGCAATAGCAAAAAATATCAAATAATACTTTTTATATCTTAAAAATCACAACACCTGCTTTTTATTGACATATTCAATTAGCTGTTCCCAGGGAATGCTGATCTTTGAAAATGTTTCCAGCTCATTCATTTCATCTGCCTGAAACAGTTAAATTTGATAAATGATTTTGAATGAGCCAAAGGATTTTGTTGAATTTTTTTTCCAATTCACATATTTGGATGTTTAATGAAATTAACATAATTTGGCTGATAAAGCAAGACCACAGAATCTTACTGTAGAAGTTGTCGCTGCCACGACATCTTCGAGGGCTGACACACTGGAATCGACCAATGATCCTTTGTTGCTGTCAGGTTGTAACACGCTGTAGCTGAAACCCGAGGAGAAAAGTCTGGTATAGAAATTGATTTATGTTTAGTATTAAAAGAAAAAATAGAAGTGAAAATTTGTATTTATTTCATAAGAATGTGTAGAGTACAGAAACAAACAATGAATAATAATACCATGCCAGTTAGTGTTTTAATGATATTTTTGTCAATAATCCCTTTCTAAGAGATTATTATGTGGGACGAAACTTATAGAATCTGAACTCCCCTGGATATGAGCAAAGAAAAAATCAAGGAAACATTTTACAGGAACACAAATGCAGAATATCTTGAAAATGCATTGTAGCATCTCAAATTTTCTATTGGATAAGCACCATTTCTCAAGAAAGGATGGGACTGTGCCTCATGCCAGCCAAATTTAAACTCTGGCAAGTTAGCTGTTTAATAGTAATAATCAACAACCAACAAAGCCAACAATTCTCTCTACATTTCAAGGAAATACAGCAACAATGGAAAATTTGTGAGAAATAGTTTATATACTTGTGTTTATAGAGGTGAAAGGTAAAAAGTAAACAAGTGTGAGATTAGGTAAAGGCAGTAGTAAGAGGATGTTGAAAAAATGGAGTTCAGCATCTGTTGAATCAGGGAGTAAGGCTTTAAGGAGTATCAGTGTGAAGTATTGGTCAAAATTGTCGCTGTTGTTCCTTTGGGTGTCAGTGCAGCTATTGGGAATTGCTGCAGTGGTTAGCAATTCTTTGGGAACAGGTCAGTTTTCTTGGCCAATGTAGAAAGCAGGGCAGAGGCCGTGGTTAATCTGGTAAATGATGTGGGGGGAGAGGTAAGTAATGTTTTCTCACCAAGCATATACCAAAAAAAACTGTATTAAAAATAGCTAAAGTAAGAACAGAAGAAATGCTTTCAATCAAAGTTCAGCATTAAATGCTACAAATCTATTAATAGTTAAAGTTGAAATTACCTAAAATTTAATTTTTCAGCCAATGCATCAAGAACTTTAAAGAACAGTCCACTGTACTCAAATTTCTTCGCAGTTTCATTGTAGGTAATGATTTGCCAGGGAGGGTTCTGTCAAATTCATATGAATAAATAGTTAAACAGACATTAAAGATTTGTGCAACAGAGGCAGTATCAACAAGTGTCTTACGTGAAATGACAAAACTGGCAACTTGCGACCACAGAAGCCACTGGTCACATGTGGGAACAGGGAGTCGCTCATTTGTAGTCCAAGACGCAGACTCCAAGATCCAGCCCTGAGGACAGCTGGAGAATCACCGGCACCCCATGTAGCGGCAGAATAAAGTTTCCAGTGTGAGCAAATTCCACAAGCACCTTCTGTGCTGAGGATATCCTTAAATGGTTGAAAAATATAATTGTTAATAATTATTGAAATGTATGTTACAAAAATACAACAGTTAACCTGATGATGATGGCGGAGATTTCCGTCGAAGCGTTGTTATTCAACAAACAATTGGCCTGGGTTGAGACCTGAGAATTTTATCTAGAATATATTCACCGGGAAAGCTCTATAAAATACAATATGTTCGTAAATCTTCTCTCGGTAATTAATTTTGATTATCACAATAATATCTGAAAAACTCTTACCACAATCTGAGACAATATGGCGTCCCTATGCTCTCGTGGAGTAGGTTGTAGAGTCTCCCACTCGTCATCTGAAACTTGTGAAGATGTGTTGAGATCCTGCTGCACAATTTTCTCCAGTGATGTGTAGAAACTACTGACCAACTCTTTCAGGTTACACAGAATTCCATTCTAAAATGAAGTGTGTGTGTGAGAGAGATCAATAATATATTTTGAAAATAGAACAGAAAAATAATCTCTTCAGCTAACAATATATAAGATGCAACAATATTTTAATTAGAATTTCCATCTGATATCATCCAAGGTTCAATGGAAGAAACCACCACAGCTCCATGAATGTGATCACTTCCCCAAGCAATCTCATTGTGTCTGAAGAAGTAATGATTGAGTAAAGGTGGATAGGATAGTCAATAATGTGAGGATTCACAGTGTCTGGACTGCAGAAAAGGATTGGCAATTGGATGATAGTTTTTTAAAAACTGGTTACAAGTATTGAAGAGTATAGATTTTTTTGTCTAAGACAGTCTACACAATAGTCGTAATAGTCAGGAAAGAAGACTAACATAGAGAATTGTGTTAGGAACACTTGAGCAGAGATGTTTCCATAGGCCAGACTCCAGAGTGTAGGCCTACCGCTTTGTTGGAGGTAGTCAAGGGAGAACGCCTCTGCTAACAACTCGGAAGTCACCTATTCAAAGTTCTAGAAAGCCAAAGATATGCTCTTCCCCTTAAAGTAGTCAAGCCATGGAGGAACCATTGAGGCAAGCATTCTGTGGTCCTAGTTTGGAAACAGGGCTGACACGTGTAGTACAAGAAGCCATGGAACTTTCTCAGGTTGGATTGAGTACGAAGGAACAACATAATTATAAATTAATAATTTACATTGTAAGTGACACTGAAAATTAATCATATATAATGACCAAGGAATCACTTAAGATTTAATTATTAAAAAAATTACTTTCACATAGGTATGTAAAGAAACATTTCTAAAACACAGTTTCTTCCACAACTGTGGGCCTCATATGGTATGCACAATAAATAAGCTGAAATAATGATAGATCATAATTAACAATTGTTAAATACATATATGGCAGCTGCTTAGTTACAATAAATTCATTTACTTATTTCATAAAGCAACAATAATAGTTATACATAAAACTTTCTGCTGGAATAATATAGATAAAAACACTTATTTTCAACGTCAGTCTCACCTGACATCCAGAATCAGTAACAGAAGCATTGCAAACAAACGCAATGTTGGAGCCATCAATGAGGTGCTTCGAGAACCCAATAGCGTCTGAAGCGTCGGGCACAAAGAGTAGCCATTGTGAACGAGGATGCAGCATTCCCAACCTGGCAGCCTGTTTAACAGAAAATTAAAGAACACTTTAAACACACTTTCCAAAAGCAATTGCTCAGTTTTCACCTTTTTTATGCATTTAAATATTAATTCAAATGCCATATACTTTGCCCAGTAAGACTTGACTATAGTATGTTGATTAAGTTTCAATTGTTAGCTGTTATTTTTCTCAAACTTACTGTTCTACCATAAAACAGAGTCAAGAGTGCAAAATTGCCTCTAGAATCCCGACAACATGTTAATCAAACTTGTTGGAATCCAAATTAATAATTGGAGCAAAATTATGGTCTGAATCACAGCACGTTGCTAGGGCGTGCCTGTAAAGTTGGAGCATAACTCTTTGTAAAGAAGGTTGTGAAAATAGTGGGGATTGTTTAGATTCTCAGGTTTCTCACATTTCAAAAGGAATAAAATTCAATGAAAGACTATTTGCTTAAATTTTTATCAGAACTGAAAAGGTTCCTCATATGGAATGAGATCGGTTTCCAAGGTATCGCTGTATTCCATACCTTTTGTAGAAGAAGGGTGAGGACGGCTTTGGGCACCACTGAGATGAGATTGCTACTCAACTTCCTGTCACCAATGGCAAACAGAAGTTTGGAAATATCCTCGTGTAGGCTACAGGAAGATGTAATAAAAAATCTCATTAAGTTCTGCAGCCTCAACTACCGAAATAATAAAGTACAGCATTTATAAAATATTTTTAATGATGGAAACATAATTATTATTCTCATAATATTTTAATCAATCTTTCTGGTAGCCCTGACTAAGTTGTTTTCAATACTCAAGGGTACAGTGACACACACAAAAATATTAATTTTATTATTAAAATGTGGTTCAAGGCTATATATTTTTATTGAAACTTGAAAAACTGTTTATTCAATTATTTGACTAAGAAAAAGTATTTTCGTCAATAGTGATTTTCTGCACAAGAAGCGAAAGGCTAATGTAAGTATAAATTCCCAACTTTTACATAAAAAGTCTGATTGGGTCTTTTTTAGTCCATTTGAAAAGGTTAGCTTTCAAATCATAAAAATATATGTTTTGCCTTTGAAATAAAAAAGTGAAAACAATTTTTTTTCTACCTTGTACTATTGGGAGAAAGGCTGAATGAGGAGACCACAACACTTTCAGTTCCACTTTTCCCTAAAAGGGTCTTCACAAAGTCATGTGCACCACCTGGAAATCACTTGAGTCTTAGTCGCTGCACAATAAAGGGTTACATTTGATACAATAAGTTTATGTGACACAAAAAGTGTGAACCTGAGATGACCGAATAATAGAAAGGTCGAGAAGTTACCATCAGTAATAGTGGACATCATAAATTGTTCCAACTTTTCCATTCTCTAGTTTGTCTGATCAATTTTCAAATATTAATAATTAAAACATAATTATCTTAGTAAAACAAAGTTCCCAAATGGTTTTAATCAGTCAAAAATTAATAAAAATTCAAAATTATTTAATTTTGAATTTTTTCAGGAGCTTTTGGCAAGTCATTTTCAATTTGTCTAAAATATTTGTACCTTTATACTGATTCAAATATTGAGTAAGGTATGTATTTGTCTTGCAGTATTCCTGTAACACATTATGACACATTCCTAGGGGCCAGGTGTACATCAATCTTTATCCGATTTTATGTCAGGACATTGTTAATTTTTTTAAATTATTTGAAAAATATTAAAACTACATTATACAGATTTAAAATATCCTGCGGACAAATTTAGTTTGTTACCAGTTTCATCAACCACCAAGGCCAATGACTTCCACAGGAAGATGTCCATTGAATGCATATCCAATAAAAGTTGAGAAAGTTCCTTATCAACATCAGTTAGTGGAATCAACAAGCCTTCAGTAGCTGGCAACCTTGCACATGCGCTGGCTGGAAAATAGAATCAGAAAAAATATTGTTACTGTAGCCTGTTTGAAATTCTGTCCATTATAAAAATTTATGATATTAAGGTGACATCTCTTAACAGACTGCTACATCTCCAGAAAAGCTTTGTTAAAGAAAAGTCTAATGATGTGTCATTCTGAATTCTTAGAGGCATCCAATCCAATAGTCATCAGCACACTATTCTGATACTGCACCTTTTTAAAAGTTCCATTGATTTAAAATCACTGACTAATAGCTGGTCCACTTTAAAGTGTCATATTTTTACAGCTCATTATTGATTTTTTCTTAATAAATCATAAGTATAACACAGTAAAAAGCTTGGAACTGTTATACAAATAAATAAATTAATTACAGTGCAATGCAATTAGAAAAATTCTCACCTGTGATAGCCATGTGCATAGCAGAGTCAACGTCTATCATGTTGTGCAGTCGCCAGGTTGATTCACAGGAAATTATGCTCATAACGGCTGTAACGTCTGCAACCAAAGTGCGTCAGATTCCTATCAACAGTTCATTCCAATGCAATAATTTCACATTGTTAACCACATTGCCATATCAGCGTGTAAAGAGAGAGAGAGAGGCTTTTTTTGACTGGACTATAAATTCACCCTTCAGGTTTGTTAAGTTTTGAGGAATAATTTCACAATTTGTCAACTTTCCTGATACTATGACAAGTGGGGGTTTACTTTTACGATGTTATGTCAAGTTTTGTGTTGATGTTTTTCTCTCTCCTCCTCCACAGATTATAGAGGTTATGTCTAATTTTGTTTCATTTTATGAGGTTTTCTATAGTTATGTTCAAATTCATGTTTTGGTGGAGTGTAAATTTAACCTCAGCTGAATTAAACACCTGAGCAACTAGTATTTAATAATGTGAATAGTTTAAAATCAAAATATAATACATCTGTCTAATAATATACTAATTAGATAAATATATAGCCAAATAACAGACCAAAATAAGTGCTAAATATTTTGGCTAATTATTTATCTAATTAATGAATAGATTAAGATGAAATAATTATTAAGAGCAATTAATGTGTTCTGTAGTGTGTAACTTAAAATACATTGTATAAGACAAATGTAATGATTTTAATTGTAGTTTCTATCACCTGAAGGAAGTCTTCTAATTGGCCACTGAAGAAAGTCGACCTGCAGATCCGCATTATCTATTGCCTTTGCAGTGGAAAAAAGTGCCTTCACAGTTGACATACCCCCAGGCACCAAGGACTTCTCTATGACCACGACTGTCAACACACAGAGACAATTTATATTAGAATTTATGCTGAGGAAACTGAATTTTTTTGGGAGATTGATTTTGGGTTCAGCAGACATTTGGTTCGTGCACAAAGCATCTGCAAGAGATTCTGTTGATGAAAGCCTAACAGATTAAGTTGGTGTGAATTAGAAACATTTTTTAAGACTTATTTTTCAGGATTTCTGTGATTCTTAATGGAATAAATGGTGCCCTGAGAGGATTGACTTCATGGAATGGAGTGTTTTATGTTAGCAGCTTCAACAATGAAATCTTTGAAGCAGAGAATTGGTAAAGAGCATACTAAAGAACTTATGGAGTGGTAGCCATAAACAAGATTCGATAATTCAAAATAATGTCAAACAATAAACCAACTTCAATGGAATATTCCTTACAAAAAAAATGGGAAATGAATGCTTGAATACATTCATATATAAGAAATACTCATTCCATTTTTTTCTCATTTATGTATTATATTTAAGGAGTTATAGATAACATTTTAAAGTTTGTGATTTACATAATCCAAGCAGCAATAAGAACAAGTCATGTTGGGGTAAGAAGAAATTTGCTGATAAAGTGCAATGAAAGTAAAGAGCCAACAGCCACAGGGTCACAAGTGACTTAAAGGAATGACCATTTCATAGGTGTGTTGATGACATGAAGGAGATTTACAGTATGTAATAAATATACTATTGTACATATGAAGATGGAAAAGAGGAAATAATGGAGGTTATACTTTTATAAATATTTATCAGGTCTGAATAAAAAAAGGAGAACCACAAAAAGAGAAAAAGAATGAAGAAAAGTGATACAGAGAGACAGGAAACAGGAAATCAACATGATAAAGAACATACAGAAACAAAAAGATAAACCACATGGACTACGTTTTAAAAGATCAGAGGTTTTACTAGGTTTCATTTAACAAAAGTAACAGTTACATACAGATTAATAAAGATTGAAAATTGAGATGACTCATAAGTTACTAATAGAAAGGGTATCATTACGGAAAGAAGGTTTAGAGCTACAGTATGAGAGTCCCTAGAGTCAGACACCTGCTGGAGTAATCTCCACTTTCACTCTATGTTCTTCTGGACGATTTATTACTTTGTTGCTGTCACCTTACCTCAATAAAGTCTACTTTCTCGGTTTCTTTTTCATATAATTCCTCTTTTTTTTTCAAATTTTTTCAGTTGTTGATTTTCTCTCTACTCTGTCTTTACCATTTTCCTTTTGCCTTTCTCTCTTTCTTCCATTTTTAACTCATACAATGGAATACCCAATAAATATTTATAATTTAATTAACACACCTTTGTCAACAAATTCATACTGGGAAGAATATTAATAACTATAAAGTGTTAATTATTATATTCAGTCTGGGCCTTGATATTAATCTACATTATCACATTCGCCCGGAAGAACTGCATTTGCTTTTTCACCTTCCACCGTCGTGAGTGTTGTTGTGACAGTTAAACTCACCTAGACGAGCGCTGAGGATGCTATCGCCCTTGCACAGTTGGACCAGAAGCAGCGGCAACAGAAGAGAGCCAGCCTTCGTAGCCGCCATCGGGAGCCGCTCTGCCCACGCAAAGGTCACCGCAACTCAATCATTCACAAGTCCCACCTGCAGGACTTGCACTATTGATGAGTCCAATCGTCGGGGGAAACCCTTGACCCCCATGCGGATTGGGGGCGCTTTACATGAGACGTTCTTATCAATTAAAGACTTGGTTCCGTTTGTTCTGCTGTCTCAAAGTTCCCCGAAGTAATACCAAACAAACACGTCAGATGTGACGCATGTTTCAAAATTTGCTCCCAGAAAGTTGTCTCATTTTTAATTTTACGTATTCTAAAATCGACAACAACGAACAGCTCATAAAAAATACATATCATTTAAATAATTGTTATCCGGTTTTTCTTTTTCTAAAATTACAGTAGTAAGAAATGAATGGATTGTTAAAGTTAAAAAAAAATAACGGTTTCCCTTTCTGATTGACACTGGTAATATGACAAATTCACAAGTCATGCCAACAATCGACGATACTTGAGAGAAATAAAACAACAATCTGTTTCTAAACGTCACAATTATTATTTTTTATTAAACGCTTTTCACACAATCCGAAATCTTCATTCTTTCCATCTTTGATATACAAAATAATATCTCTTTTAATTAACAACGTGCGTTATTTTCTTTGCATCTTTAGCTCCTGGTTTCCACGACATCAGAAAATAATTCTAGTCGATCTATTTCGGTCATTACGCAGTAATTTCTCCGTGAAGGAAACTTGTAATGTTTTATTTACTTAGTTTCAACGTGAGCCGAAATAGTTGGAGCTATTAACAATGCGATGGAGGAAAACAACTTCTGCTGAAGGAGAAGACGAAACTGAAACTCATAATTAAAGCTCTTTCAGATAAAGTCATGGCTGACGACACTTCGAAGGTGCTTAATTAGGCAATAGTATTTTAATTGAAATGATTCTTAACTATATAGTGAATACTTTTATTTATTGAGTATTGTGTTATTTATATTGGGGAAGTCACGATCAATTCTCCTTTTTCTGCCATTCCTGTCAATAGCGTTCATTTTTATTTAATCTAATCTCAACAACTTTTGTTGTATTATACCTAATTAATATACTTTTTGATTCCTTTATGTTCTTCACCTCGCATATAGTTTAGAAGATAATGGTTTTAAAAAGTATAATTAATGCATCAAGAACTAAATGGATTTAGAAAGGTTATTACTTGTGCTGAAAACTAGGTATGGAGCACTTAATGTTGCCATTCTTTCAGATTAGCTTTACAGGAGCTGTGTGCAAAGTAGGCCAGAGGTAGTCTTCAAAAGAAGAACTCAGCCAAAAGATGAGACCAGAAGGAGCAATATTTTTGGAAGCAGAAAGAAATGGAGATTCAAGAGAAAATTGACGAAGGAACAAAAGACTTGGAGAAACTAGTGTCAAAACTAAACATGTTACAGCAGAATGTAGCTCATTGCACAAAGAAAATCCAAGATCTTGTATCTTTACCTACTCCTCACATGTACAGCAAGTATCAAAATGTAAGGTTTATTCAGGTTATAGAACTAACTTTGTGGCTGTGACTTTTTAAAGAAATTAAATTTTTTTATGTACTTATATTTTCATATTTATTTTGCAGTTGTTCAAAGAAATGGAGAAAGCTAATGGCCAACTTAAAAAATATAGTAATGTAAACAAGAAAGCCTTGGATCAGTTCATGAATTTCTCTCAAGAGAAGGAGAGGTTGATGAAGAGAAAAGACGAGTTGGACAGAGGTTAAGGAACTCTACCATGAATTGAAATTTTACTTCTCTTAAAGGTGCTTATGGAATGACACGGTATATCATAAACTAATTTTATTCAATTGCTTTTCAAGTAACATAATATGGGCTTAATTATTTCTTCAGTAAACAGATTTCTTTTTGTGAATTGAGCTTGTAAGCTTGTTTACTAAACTTTCTCATGAGCCTTATTTCATCTGCTATAACGTTGATATTCAAGTTGTATATTGGATTTTCTTACTTCAATGTTGCCCTATATTATTCTTACATTTTTATTTCAGTTATGAAAAGTTGAAGGAATTGACATTTGTTCTCAAACAACGTAAATATGAGGTTATAGATTTCACTTTCAAGCAAGTGTCCAAGTACTTCACTGAAGTGTTCCGAAAGCTTGTTCCTTATGGACACACTGAGTTGGTTATGAGGAGTAACACCGAAGAAGCAGGCGGGTCGCAGGATGTAAGTTTCAACAGAATAGATTTTGTATAAAGAGTTCTCAGGTTTCCGGTTGGGTAACGTGATTTAAACACAATGTTTCTATGGCTTGATTTGTTAGACAGAGTATTTAACACACACTTCCTGAATGTCGACTACAGTTCACCTGACATAGATGGTGGTGTCAGCCATAGAAATGTTGTGTTTAAATCACGTTACCCGACCGGAAACCCGAGAACTCTTTATACAGAATATATGTCGGGAAAACTTACACTCTTTGGAATAGATTTTATTAGATTTCAAGTTGGTCTTTTGTTATCTTTCAGTTTTATTTAATTTTATGACCATTCAAGGTAATAGTATAATGTTTTAATTTTAGATTTTTATAGTTGATTGTAAATTTATGATCATTTGTGATCAAACATGCCTTGTTGAACTAGACCATTTTGACTTCCAGTAAAATTATTATTATACGGTGTCTATTTTTCCAAACTGAATTACTTAAAAAACTGGATGAAATTTTGAAGTAAAATGGATCGTACCACTCTTTTTGTGGTAAGAAAAATACTTCATACTACACATCTCGCTTATCTGTTGGAAATTTACTGCCATTTTTATGTTACAAAGTGTATTGTAAAAGGGGTTTTCATTACTGCACATATTTTATATTGTATGATTTGAATTTTACGAGGAGGATAGAAATCATAATTTTTTTTCATTTTGGTAGGACGGAGAATCAGACAAGTTGCCTGGTGTTGGCATCAAAGTTTCATTCACGAGGGAGGATGCAGAAATGAGGGAGATGAACCACCTTTCTGGTGGCCAGAAGTCGTTGGTAGCTCTTGGGTTGATTTTTGCCATTCAGAAGTGGAACCCAGCACCTTTCTACTTGTTTGATGAAATAGATCAGGTAAGTTTCAAACTTTGACGTTTTTCTGTACTTTTCAGTGGAAGTTTGGCTGACCACTTGTGTTTCAGGCTTTGGACTCTCAACACAGGATGGCGGTTGCTGACATGATTCACAAACTCTCCAAAGATGCTCAGTATATCACCACGACCTTCAGACCAGAACTGTTGATTCACGTAAATAAATTCTATGGCGTCAAGTTTCGTAATAAGTTAAGTGCTTCAGTTTACCTCAGATGAATTAGTTTTTCAGCATGTCAATATCATCACAATAAGCTAAAATTTCATTTCAGAACATTTTTTTTTGTTAACATTTGCGTTTAATGTCATTCAGGAAAACATTGAAGAGTGTGTGGACGTTTATACCAAAAAGGTGTGGCTTGTCACGTGTGATATTTATCGATATGCAGCATTTAATTAATTTCTCCCCTGTGTTGTGGTCATTATCTATTTTATGTTTAGCACAAGTATATATTATAAACTTATTCACATTAGATTTTTATTTTGAAATCAATCTTATGTGAATCACAATTTATTTATATTTTCAAATTGCTGCAATTGTAATTTCTCCAACTTAGAATTATTTTTTCAAAAATAAAATGATTTGCATTGCCTGATGAAAATACTTTGAATATTCTTGCATAACCTTTATTAAGCCAAGAGTTTAAAAACTCTTCATAAGGTGTCATATTAAATTTAATAGAAGTGCTAATTACATTAATTTTTTTATTTCAGTTTGATTTAACAATAAGTAATTTGAATTTAATTTATTATAACTTGTTTAAATAATTTATGGTTTTTATGTTAGTCTATCATTTTTTTTTGGTAGGAAAATGTGAACTACCCCGTAATCTTTTTTAAAATGTATATTAGTGATGTCAGTATGTTATTGGAACAAAAGTTGCTGCTATTGTTGCTCTCAAACAGTTTCATCGTGAACACTATCAATTGCTTTATTGATTTGAAAACATTTAGTGATCTCGAGGCAGAGGTGACTAAAAGTGGAATATCCTGACGGATTTTTTGTCAAAGATATGACAAAGGGTACTCTACACTACTCTTCTTACTACACAAACATTGGAATTGAATCATCAATTTAAATAAACCACAAGAAGTCGTCACATTTCAAGAGCAGTGCAGACACAAGGGTTTGTCATCCACAACTCGAAACTTTGATTCCTTGATGGGACCGCCACATTTCTGAAACAAGTAATTGACATATTATTGATGAGAGGAAAACAATTATAACTATGGTAAGATAGTTTTTATAAACAGAATGAGGCTGCCAATATCTTGATATTATTTTTGTTTTGTTGTGTTCAATAGTTCAGTTAAGGTTTGCTTGCACTTGAGACGAAAAACAAAAGGAGAGTGCATTAATAAGACAATAATAATACTTAATAACAGACTTGTGAAAAGTTGTAAATCCAGTTGTTTCCTCCCCTTTATTTTTATATATAATTTAATTGTTAGACAATTTGTGTATGTGAGATGTTTCAAGTTCGAGGGATATCTGAAGAAAGCAAATCCTGGTGGTTAACACAATACTAATGTTTTCTATTTTTTATAGAATAAATCAACATTGCTGTTCATTAAATCTGAAATACAGGAATTGTCCAACCTACGAGTATCCGGTACAAACTTAGATTATGCCCAGTCTAAAACGTCAATCACTTTATTACAGAATCAGGTTCATACTATTCACTTTTATATTTCCTTGTAGGTTGTTTTGGTTAAGCTAACCTTTCCAGTTATATATTGGCTTGTTTTTAACAAATCTGAAGACAGTAAGTAGTTGTCTCACAATTACTAACCTATTTCTGTGAAGTCTGACATGTTTCAATTAATTCTGAAACACAAAATTATTTTTTTGGAGCACATACAGAAATAAAAATGTATCAAATTGTACCAAAATCGGTACATACTGTTGGGAATTATGAAAATATTGTTTTAAAAATAAGTCATACTTGTCAAATCGAATTATAATGAACTGTAGAAAAAAAACTTATTCAGTACTTATAAATTTTAAAAATCCTTAATCTGCAGATACAATTCAAAATTGCTATTTATTCATTTTGATACTATCCAACTTAATACATATGTGAAGGTATCAGTCGAGGCACAATATTTCTGTGCCAACTAAGTGTCTCAATGCTACACTGTAATAATAATAAAGTTTTTTTTACTGTCACTGTCACGAGGTTAAATCTGTTTCTGACTTTAAGCAACAGTTTCACAACATTACAAAGGTGGATACTATTTCAGTTTGTTATATTTCATAACATGTAAACAGTACATGGTTAATCAACAGCCAGTTATGATTCAAATGCCGTATTCAATTTACACCGTTTGTTGAAATACACGTCCCACGACATTCAATGTTTTGCGTTTTATCACTGGTGTTGTCATCTTTCAAAGTTACAAGAATTAAGAAAACCCAGTAGTTGAGGAAATATAGCCTATTGAAATGGTGTCCACATTTTTCGGTACCCCTTTATTATAAATTAAAACAATTTGTATTTTTGCTTACCATGCACACAAAACACTTGGAGTGCCAATGGTTTCCCAGAGCCACCAGTGCACCATCCATTATTGGTTTCTGACAGGCAAAACACTTGTCTCCAAACATTTCCAAGTAGTCCTTTTCACAGTAAGGGTGGCCGTCCTTCTCCATGAATTTCGACCCACTCAGAACCTTGCCACATTTGTGACAAGTGAAGTGTTCCTTGTGCCAAAATTTGCCCAGGGCTTCAATGAACGTCTGCAGAACCATTAAAGATTATATTTGTGAATGGTGATTGTCACAAAAATCAGTCTTGGAAAATATTGTTTGAGTGCTCTGTTGTCTTAGTAGGAGTGTGAGTAGTTGTGTTATAATAGTAGGGAGAGAATTTAGATCCAGTGAGGCAGGCGATGGTTTCAGTACAAGGCCTTGTCTGTACATTATATGGTGCTATTTTCTCAGGGCCTAGTCCTGAGTGATACATGCATCTATCACTTTGTCTAATTCTCTCCCTCACTCTTACTTTGTCAGACTGATTCTCAAAATCATGGCAATGTATGAATCAAATCCACCATTTGTCAGATATTGAATAACCCAAAATGGAAACTTCAGGGTCGAAGAAGACAATGCAGAACCCAAAATTGATAGCAGTTGCCAACTCATTTCAAAACTATAAAATACTGAAGATGTCTCTGCATGAGAGATTACCTCTTTCACGGGCTCGTTACACACGGTACACCTTTCCAGGAAGAGTCTTGCGTAGTCATTTTCACAGAAAGGCACTCCTTCGTGTGTGTTGAATTTGCCTCCTAAAATGGGCTTTTTACATTCGCCACAGGTGAAGTGTTCGGGATGCCAGCGTTTCCCCAAAGCAACCGTAATCTGCAAAGATGTTGGTGTAATCAAAGTTTCATTTATGTACTTTTCTGTTAACTTCCATCTGAATCTGTTGAAAGTATTTTCAGTCGTTTCTGTGGAGACCTTTCTTTATGAGTTGAAGGAATGTGTTACATAGGAGGTGAAGAAGAATGAATAGAGAGAAGTCTGGAATGTTTCCAAACTAATATGCTACAGTCTTCATCTGCAGATCCTAGTCTGGACCTTAGATGCCCAAGAAACAACAATTTGAACTAAGACGTAAATTTTTTCTACTTAAGTTGCCATTCTTTTGCGTCCTTCATGTGCTTACCTCAGTTATCCTTATGAAGGCTCTAGGAATTTAATCACCTCGGGGTTTTCCTGTACCATAAATATCAAAACAAAGATCAAATTACTTACATGTACTAAATCAAAATATAATTTCAGCATGTCTTGATACAAATGTTTTGAGCCAGCGTTACAGAAACCATTCAATGAAATATACTTTTTCATGGATTCACAATTTTTTAAGAAATTGATTCTAAAGTTTCTGTATTACTCCAATTTTACATCTTTTCATAATTTAATGTTTAACCTTTTTTGTTAAACTTTATGTCCAATATTGAGATTTTGTATTTTATGTGTCTCCATCTCGAATATTTTCCATTTAAATCAAGAACAGACAAGATGCTTTCACTCAAAGCTCAGCTCTAAAGGGATTCAGGCAGAAAAATCTGGGCTGGACTAGGATCGAACTCAAGTCACCCGGAGATCCTAATCCATATTTTCAAATTTGAAATGAGTACATTCGTAATGTTTAACTGGTGTCGGTTTACAAAAGGCCACACCTTGAGTCATCAATTAAAGAATCTGATAAAATAAGGAATGTTGTGTACCTGGTGAAGAGGAATCGGCTGAGTGACACAGTAACCAGCCGCAATGATAAGAAAATAGTAATATAGTTGCTAGAATTGGGTATAAAAAAGAAAGAGTAGGTAATCTGTTACCTGAGGAAAAGGAAGACTGCATAGGAAGTAAAACTTGATGGTTACAGATTGATGTCAAAACAGGAAACACCGGAACAAATAATTAACTAAATGGAACGTTTGCCTCGTGCCACATTACACACACACAAAATTGCTAACTTGAATTTAATGGATATTTGTTGAGCTGAATGACTGCAAATGCAGAATCAAATCAAATGACTAGGTTTGACAAAGGGACATGGCTGAGGCAGTAATTGTTTAAAAGTGAGATTATGAGGACGTAGGTCTCTTTGTTGAGACATCATTGAGTGATCTGTCATGAGAAGACTTTGGCTGAATAAAAGTTGTGAAGAACAACTACGTACACAAATTTGAAACTGTAGGTTTTGTTAAGCTTTTAATGTAGTGCCTTACTTTTCCAATGATTTCCTGATGGCAGAAGGCACATTTGTCACCCATCGTTATTACAAAGATTCCAGGGTTAACTTCAATTCAGAGTTCCGAGTTGTGGAAGCACTGGAACACAAAGACACGGGCAACAGATTAAGCACTTCCTCGAGTTTAAAACCAGTCTGACCACATTCCTGCTATCTGTTTTCCTGTTGCCTTTCTTATCTGAAGCACATCCTTTCTTCCCACTACTCACACTAAAGCCCAGTGACTCATGGTTGCTAACACACATTCACCAAAATGCAATTAATATTTGATGCACATCATAATGAAACTGTACCTTGATAATTAAAGCAAAAATGTTCCTCTTTCAGTTTAGTTTCTTCTTATAGGAAGAAATGTGGATTTTTTAAAACTTGGTTTGTTCACCTGATGTATTTTTTATCTAATCAATAAAATGTTGTGTGTGTTTTTTTGGATTACAGAAACATTTTCTTTCTTGATTAATGTGATTCTTTAGGTTCTATTTCTATGAATGATGTCAATTGTATTAATTTGAAGTTGAGTTTCTCTCAGTGAATAATGCACACCAGTCAGCTCCCACTCCTGCGTCACAATACCCTCTTGGGAAAGCCATGAAAATTAATTTTTGGGTTTGTCTCAAAGCTTGCCTGATTGGTATTTCTTTTTTTAGCAGGTTTGGGTGATTGATTGTCTTGTATTTAGACAGCAACTGCCACCATGCAAATGTCTAGTGAGTGAACCACTCCTTTTCAGTGAATGAACATTGTTCATATAAACTGTAATATTAACAGTGGAGCAATTTCATTGTTCCTTGAGAGCTTAAATAGTTCCACTGGAACCCTACAGATGGCTTCCAATCAACAGTTTGTCATTGCATCTTTCATCACAATTCTAGAGAAGTTTATTGTACTATTTTTTTTATATATAATCTGTGTTAGTAACGTGTCATATACTGGAAGTCTGCTGTGGTTTTGTTGTTCATTCACCGAGTATTTTGTATAATGTTTTCTTTTAATAAATTTATTGTACCAAAACTTCCAAGTGATTCACAAACATCACGCCTAACTGAGAACCGGAATGTAAAAATGTATAAAGAACCCTATTACAGTTTGGCCTTACCAAGAAAAACTGAAATGCATTTGAAATTTGTAGATCTGAGGTGCATGATGACACTTGTAGAGGATTTGTTTTGGATTTTCCATTGAGTATGTGTGGTGATGAGGGAAGTTAAGATAGGGTAAGATGAAGTAAGAGTTTGAACAATGCCAAATGAGGCACCCAAGGAGAAACTTAAGCATTTGAAATATCTGAGATTATTAGGTAGTAATCAGCAAGAACTGAGCAAAATGAATAGTGAAGAATGAGAAAGGTTAAGTAGCTTGACAAGTTCATTTTGGATTTGAAACTAAATAATAGCCAGGAAGGTGATGATGTGAAAGCTATGCACAGTCGTCACAACGTGAATCCTAATGTAGGACAAGTTCTAGACTTAAGATAAAGCTGTTTCCAGTTAATTTCTCAAACATTATAAAAGACCCGTAGCACTTAAACACAGAAAGTTGGCGACGGCCTCCGTGAACTGAGTAGTTCCATGTCTTATAGTTGATGCGGACTATACAACGTTCAACTGACACTCTTTATGTCCCAAAGACAAACGGAGAGATATTTAGTGATTGAAATGTTGAAGTTCCTTCCTCTTGCATACCATTTTCCACCTTCACATTATATTTTCTTACTTTACTCCTGTTTTTTGTCTCAAAGCGACATGACGGAACAAACAAATATTTTTTTTGGGCTAATCACAGTTCGGGCAACCCTGTTCTCATTCCACTCTTGAGGATGTTCTATAAAAATAAATTTTTAATCTAGTCGAAAAAAGCCTGATCCGTGTTACTTTAGTTGGCCTCTCTTCTTAAACCATAAAAATTTTAGACATTGAAAACAACAAATTGACATCTGTGTTGGTTTGATTGAAACAAGGCAAAAGATCTCATTCATCATTTTAAGATTAACCCAAAATCTTTAGTAGTTTTATTCAGTACAAAACCAGAAAATAATTTAGAAGTAACTCAGCGTTTCGTCCTCATTGTAGGAATTCATCAGGTGCAGATGCCTCGGAAATTCAATCACAATTTTACCGATATTTATAGAATATAAATATAGAATAAATGTATAAGGAACCCTATTACAAATTTGGCCTTACCAAGAAAAACTGAAATGCATTTGAAATTTGTAGATCCGAGGTGCATGATGACACTTGTAGAGGATTTTCCATTGAATCAATTTTGGCAATGTATGGAAAGTATTTACTCCATTGCGCACCTGATGAAGTCCTAGATTGAAGACGAAACGTCGTTTTAATTTTTGTGTGTTAATAAAATTATTTCTGGCCGTGTTGACGACACATTTATAAAGTTATTTATGTTCACTCGCAGAATATTGGGAACTTACCACGTCGCAATTTCTGTTACGAATGACAATAAATATCGACTTTGCTACCCTCTCACTTTCTTGCCCGCTTTTTCCCTTAGTTACAGTTGATTTTTCGAGAATTCCATGGCGCCCAGCGAAGGTCGAGCTCTTTTAACCTTCAATTCCATGGCAACCGTTTCTCTCCGTAAGACGACAATCACGGGCTTCGGCTTATTCTCCCCATGCGAGTCGACGATGCGGAATCTTCTATTGGACGAGAACGCGCGTGGGCAATTCCGTTCCTCCGTCACCGGGAACAAACACTGTGAGGTGAGGGTAAGAAAACCCGAAAACGGCCGGTATTCGCGTCGAACAAACACTTCTCAATTAGATGAAAAACTGAATGAAGGAAAAAGAGTGGTGGATAAATTTGATAATAATTTTAACTAATAGGCTGGAATTTTTAATATTTCTTTAGTGGTTCTATTAGATACTCGAGAGCAAAGAATACATTTGTTATTAACAATTACACAACATAATTCACAATATAGATTTATACAATTATATTTACATTTATGAAATTCTGTTTACAATATATATTTAAATTATTATGAATTGGAATTTTTTTCTTTGTTGTTTCTCTATTAGGGTTTCAAAATATAGTTAATTATATATGTATGTATCTAAGAATTATACACTTTATCCTTCATGGACATATTTATTTGTCCTTTTTTGTACAATGAATCCATGACTGGTAAACTTAGTCTTGAAGGATTGGTTCTAGGCCATGTATTATGCCCGTGAATCACTGGAGGCTATTGAAATATAATCAAGTATTTCCACGATGAGATGATAACTCCTCTGATATTTCTGATGTGTTTTTGAGCCAATATTTGCATAATTCTAGAACACTACCTTGAGGAACACCATGCGCATAACAAATAAATGTGGGACTAATTTAATCTCCTTTGTAATAACAAATGACTTGCTGGGACAACAGTAGTTCCCGTGCTGCCTGTGCCGGTGACACTCGTAACGTCGTCATGTGATTATTGTTTGGAGGATGACGTCACATCTAATGGAGAAGTTCCAAGTTAATATCTTCATAAAATCTTATTCCTAACATTTTTATATAAATTTGTAGAGTGATTTTATTGTATTGTTCCCTTCACCTCTTGGAATGATCTAATTTATTAATGTAAACAAAACTGTACTGTGTACAATAAGTAAAAGCACACCAGAGTTTGCTTTTTCCTTTACCATGGAAACCTGACTAAGGAAACCTTTCAGGCTACAAATGTGTACAGAAACTGTATGCTGTGAAATAACATTCTATGATTAATAATAATAAAACGTCTGCTAATGGCAGTTAATTACATATTATTATACCATTTGATTAATAGACCGTATTTGGCGAAATGAACCACACAAAGTGTTGATACCTTTGGACCTAGTTGGACATTTTCAACCTCTAAAAAACTGGATAATAATTATGAAACATATGTCTTTATGAAATTTTAGCTTAAGGTTTCTCATTTTAAAACCATCTAACACATGGGAAAGCTTCTAGCATTAAAATCGTCATCACTATCTGAGACTTGTGTTGCTCAGTTCCCTGAATATATCCTATTGTTAAAAACGGACTTAAAAAAGTTTGTTGTATCTTTTTTTCTGATGAGACATTGTATACTATGTGAACAGGGTTGGACAAACTTACATTTCCTCAGCTCGTAGCGATGCCTCGGCCTGGGAGTAATTTCCTGGACTGCAAGTAAATTTATTTAATATTAATGCCCCCTTTACAGCTGCTTCTGTGATGGGTTGTAATAAATAGATGACCTCACCCTCTGGTGTGTTCTTGAAGGTGACGTGCTTTGAATCCTGCTTCTGCTTGCCCGGGGCTGAAATACAAAGTTGATAGGTTCAAATATTAGATTACTGTGACGGCAACACAAGATTGGCTCGACATAGTCACGCCCCTAATATATGATATTAGACTGGACCTTTCTAAACATTATTATATATGCAGAGAGATTTGTTTCATCACAAAGCAGAGATTAAAAAATTAAAGGACAAAAATTAATGTTTTAATTACCAGAGGTAACATAAAATCAAAAAAAATTATGTTCAAAGTAGATTACCTAGCTTTTCTTATATATAGTGAAAAGTGCTGTGAAAGTGAAGGAAAATAAAATGGGAAAAAATAAATGGCTAAAGACAAGTTTTGCACCGTCTGTGACGTCATACCCAGTCCCCAACAAAATTTTAAATTTACATTAAGAATAAATCCCATCATTTTTTGTATCTATTAATACAAATATTTATAGCACAACATTGGAATTTCGTCTTCATTTCAGCCACACATTTAAAAATAAATTCGAAGCAAACGATACCTAATGAAATCTTTGCCAAATATCAGTTGAGTATTGTTGTTGTGTAAAAAAAAGTAACAAATGCATTTGCAATGAAACTACTACCACCCATCCTCAAGTAGGATATACTATGGCAATGTCTACTCCCGTATTATATATATATTTTCTGTTAATAAATTATTTCTGTCTAATTTGGCTGTGTTTGTACATTTCATTTGAGAATTGTAATTGTTTCTTGCTGTTATTATCCAGCTTCACAGAGTTCACTGCCTGTGCTGTGACGTCAGCGGTGGTTCTGCCAAGCTCAGTCTTCAGCTTACAAGAATGAAGTTTGGAAAATAAGGTTTTTTTTTTATTTACTTTGCAAAAAAAAATTATTCAAAAATTGTAAACTGAACTTGTGCTACTGGTAGAAATTTTCAGTTAGTTACAAAACTACATGTGTATTATAGATGTTGAAATATGTCTTACGGGTGGCAAAAGTTGAAGAGGTGTTGGTCGCTGATGTTGGCTTGTGGTCTGGAAAAGAAAAAGCATCGTCATAATAGGAAAAAAAATAGAACTAATCCTACAGAAAAGCCAGTAATCGTACATGAAAGGGCTTCAACTAGGTGCACGTTAAATACATTCACTGTAAGTACACGGCACAGTTAATAAGTTTTTTTCTCAGGGCGATTCCTGAGGAAAGTGTTCAATATCGTGTAGAGATTTGCACCAAAGTAGGTTTACTTTGAAAAGGAGTGAAGACAGTCATAGTTTCTCTTTTACTGTTTTCCTTTCCTCAACTTACAGATAGGAGTAGAGGAACAGTAATTATTCCCAGAAGGGACTTGGGAGGCTCCTACGTGGTCGCAAATGCACTCAGTAGACTGCACTGGTTGTTTGGTCTTTGTGCCATACTAATAAATATGATTTTTATTAATCACATTTCATTAACGTGTGCATATAATATTTTACAAATATATGGGAAGTCGATTTGCAGCGCGCTTTTACGTACTACTGAGAACGACAACAGTTTGCCGCTAGAGCGCAGTAGTTCATGGAGAGGTTCGTTCCGCACAGCTGATCGTGATGACGTCACATCCAGACCACCAAAATACTAGTGAAATTTAATGTCATGTTTTTCCTGAGAAAAGCGACAAATAATTCAAAGGAGTTTACATTTTTGGTGGGAAAATGCTGTGGTTGGCAGCGCTGACGTCAAAAACATTTGTTGTGGCGGCTCGTTCCGTTCTAATTTTAGATTGAGCGTATAATCACAACGGAACGACTTACCAGACAGTGGTGAAGAACCTTCTTGTTGCACTCCTCCGCCCTGGGCTTGCATGTTGAAGAACGCGACAAGACAGTCGTCCTGTCACAATAAGCACATGTTATTTGTTTTAATCAAGCGTCTGTAGATTCGATTTCATTTATTCCTTGCTTGGTTGTTAACCATCACGAGAGCGTCTTCAGCTCTGCCCTACTTGTTCAAAAGCACTCGATCATCAAAAATCCAAGTGCTGCCAACTACACCTTTTATACACCTACAGTCGTCGTCCTAAATAAATGAGTAAAGCAGGGAAATATGAAACCATAAACATGTCCACGAAAAACCCCACCATTCTGTGAAAAATAACAAAATATGATTTGAATTTATCTCAGCTGTTTGACGAAAAGAAATTTACCTTTTCCAGGGCCAAAATGAGAGAAAACAATGGCATTCAAAGTTTCCATTGTTGGAACTGAATTTTTTAACACAAGAATTACAATTTCAAATAATTTTCATCATAATGAAATGACACTGAATTTGTGCATGTTTCAACATATAAGAGGTCGAATACAAGAACTATATCCTGCGTGTTATAATAAATTTTTACTTTCGTTTTTTTAAAGTATAAGTGATTCACACTTCTAAATATGTTTATTGTGGAATATTTGTCTTATGTACTAACTTTACATATTATTTTCAGGATTATCTGTACCTAATTGTCTGTGGTACTGAGAAAAAGTCAGTTCAGTTAAAAGCAGTTCCCTGAAAGGATTTTACTTTTACTAACACTGCAACAGTAAGTTTTAAAGTTGCTAGTTGAAGTAATTCTTGGGAGTCTCACAATTGTTTTCTTTTGAAAATTATTAAACATTCTACTTATTAATTCAAAATATTAGTTGTTGTATTTATAAATTATCAGAAGAAAGTTCTGAAGATGATAATTAAAATTTGATTTTGCAGTATAATTGCATGTGAGACAAAAATTGCCTTCTAAATTCTGATATGAGAATGCATTTGTTGCTTTCCATCTTTTTAATAACATATTATTTTACAAAATCTATAAAATTTTCACTTTTTCAGGTATGTGACAAACATTTAAAACCAGACAATATTGAATGGGACACTTGTGCTTTTGACGATGAGGCTGGCTGCATTCTTTCTGCGCAGTTGACGAAGCCAAGTGCCGTCCACAGTATCTGTCGAAAGACACGGCTTTGAGAGCGAGGAGAAACTCCGTCTCGAGCATGTTTCGAAGGCTTCGATGAGCTAGTATTGAGCTCTGAAGCTCACAAATGTTCTCCCTTTTCGACTAAGGTAGTAAACGTGATATACTAACCGGCAATGTAATGGTTAATTATGCTGTGTGTGTGGATGCAGTTCTAAAATTAACTGTGTCTTTAAGATGGGAATGTGTCAATAATGCTTTAAAAATATCTTGCAAAGTAGAAAATATTACTAAAGTCCTAAATAAAATTGATGTTAGTGAAAGCAGAGTCTGAAACTGCGCAACTCACCTTTTCAGTTCTCGAGGGCTTCTCATGCGCTCCTATATGTACATACAGCAAAACGCTGAAAACGCGCGGTCGCGCAGAACAGTCTCCTCCGTCACCAATGCAAAAAATTGGTCCTGTTATATTTCTATACATTCCTTAACACTTGACAAAGTTGAAAAATTGACCTCGGTAGGAAGTAGCCAAAGAAAACTCATTTAATTGATGTATTGAATATATTTTTTAATTTCTTTGAAAGCTGAACTTGCCGATTGAGGTATGTTAAAAGTTTGACGTGTTCTGATATTTCTTGCTCACGTGTTTTATTACTGCCCAACTTTTCAATGAAGACTTAACCAGAAAACAACTATAAAGATACATCCCTTCATTTTGTCCAAAATCTCTGCTCGTTTAAACAGAAAAAGTAATAAATATATAAATTGTAACGGACAATATTTATTTGAATATGCTTACGATATTCTTGACATGAACATCACAGATGAGACCCGCTGAAGAAGAATGGATTAATATCTGTTTTATGTAAAAAACACTGAAACAATGTTCAAATTATGTTCATGTTAGCTTTGACTTGAGATTCCGTATGCAAATATATTAAATGACCACCCAAATCTCTTTCCTGTTGATCTATTTTGTTGAAATTAATGGTCAAATGGAACATTTAGGATTTCTTCAACTTTGATAAGAGTTGTAGTGGTAGTGAATTTTTCATAGTTTAATTGAAACCTAAAACAAGGTTAATGAATAATTATTTTCCACTTTGGTAAAGGTAAGGAATGATTCCCTTTGTATCAGAAAGCTCTAAGACCCTTGTGAAATAATAGCGTTCCACTTCTCAATGTAAGTTTGTAAATATGAATGTTTGTTCCTCAAGAACATTTCTTTACTTTGTAGTACTGGTATTTTGATTCCAGTAACCAAAGTGGTCCAATATCAACTAATTGGCATCACATAATCTTAAACTATCTTTTGGACCCTGCATCAACGATTTAGTAAATAAAGCTATTTTTTGTGCGTTTCGCAACAAATTATTCAAAAAATATTATAAACACGTTTCACAAAAAAGCAGACCACTTTTTGCTTTTATTTATACTAGATCTCTCTAACCTTGAAACAGATTGATATCCATTATTTCCAAATTTAACATCAATTATTTAATTTTATAGAATGCCACAAAGATCCGAGCAACATTTCAACAATATAATGATGTTTATAAAATTAATTGCCAAATTTGTACTTTGTGTTATATCAGTCAGGCTGACAACTAGAATAACGGAACATAAAGATCTCCAAATTACAAACATTTTTTTTACAATTAATATATAATATGTTCAATTTTTAAAATTTCTATATTAGATAATAAAACAAGTGTAAAAGCAACTTTAATTCTATAAACGTCAAACAGGACGTGCTTGGCCTCTGCAGCATCTGCGAATCTTTGTTTATAACAATATTAATCTGTTTCTAAATAAATGTTAAAAACATCAGCTTAAATTTGATTATTCAAATATAAGAAACACAACGTTTCACTGCGGGCAGCCGAGTTCTCGTAGCTTTCACCCGGTAATTGGAGGTTCCAGGTTCGAATCTTGTTCTGCTCTAGATTTTTCCATCCTGATGCTTTAATTCAAGTAAAAAATATTAAATTAATCATGCACAACATTACGGATTGATAAAGGAAAAATTTTAATATTAACCACCAACATATGACAATATTTTCAAGTGAACATATAATAAAATGAAGCAGTGTCCTGGGATGTGCATCTGCATCTACACACTGTACTATTAACTAATAAAATATAATACTGCAACCTTATAATTGTAGATAGGCATATAAAATGAGGCAATTATGTTAAGTTAATGTCATTTCAAAGAACTAGATGTTGAACTTGAGTGTCCTCGAGTGGTGGCAAGGCACGGCCTACACAAGTGCGGCGCCTACGTACAGCTCCATCCAAATGGAGGTCTTTCTGACATCGAAACTTAAATTGTTTGATGTAAACAGGGTTTTCTTCTTGTCAAGTTCGTCCTTGGCCTCGCTTATTCTGCTCACCGTTTTCTTTTCTGTCATCATTTGCAATTTCAATAATAGTAAGAAAGATAAAAGTTTTAATTTAACGTCTGTTTTGAATTAATAAAACAATTGATGACCTTATAAATACACTTTTTATTTATATTATTATGATGTTTTGATACTTTTTTTTTTGTACGTTCTTCAGGTATTTTCCCATTTATTGTATAATTGTACAAAGTAAACAACGGCATGCTCAAGTACAGAAAACGAAACAACTTACCAAATTGACAGCCTGTCATTCAGTCTTGCTACAATCTTGTCAGCGTTAAGTGACTTTGCTGACACCATTGGCCATTTTAATAATAATTTCCTGAAAGTACACATTTATTGTGTTAATAATAAAAAATATGCAAAGAAATCCACAAAGTTTTATTCAAGCCTCAAATCATGGTTAAATTTTAAAGGGATCCAAACATATCCCTTAATTAAAATTTAACTATGATTTGAGGCTTGAATAAAACTTTGTGGATTTCTGTGAATTGTATGCAAACAAACACCTACTACATTGTTAGTCCGTCCTTTCATTAGATCCTGAATGGGACATGAAGGAGTGAGAGTACATTGTAGGCGAGGAAAACTGTGGCTTAAGGATGGAGGAATGTCGCACTAGGATTGGCTTAGTGGTCTGAGCTGCCGCCCGGTGTAGCGGAAGGTCCTGGGTTCGATTCCTGATCCGGTCGACATTTTTCCATCCACATTCCTCAATTTAAAAAAAATATTTCGAAAACATAAAAATGTTTGTCACAAATAACGGCAGGAGTACATGAAAAGGACTTAAATCAATTCTCTTTATTTGGTATTGAAACCACAATCCAGGTAACGGTTGCAAAAAGAATGTTACTCCAATAAAGCTTTGAAAATTTATTTGCTATTTAATCTCAAATGTGAAAATGTGTACACATAAAAAAAGGTTTCCTTGTATTATAAATATGTACAGGCTCATTGTTAAAAATGTGTATCATCTGGACGTGTGAGACTGATTCTCGGGCGAAAGCTGCACCAGTATGCTTCGAAGGTGGTGCGGCATGTTGGAGTCTCCTCCGCTGGCTTTCCGCAGAGAATGGCTATAAAGGCGACGGTAAAATTCCGACTGCTGGCTTTCGGTTCTGGAAAAACAAAATCAAAGCTGAGCACTATAGCAGTACACAGTAGGGAGAATTAATGTGCACGACAAGGAGCATCTACTAAAAAATATAAACTAAATAAAACTGAATGTAGGTTTTTCCAAACTATAAAGTAAAGATGGATCTTTGCCAACAAAAATACTGTTTTCTTCAGAAATTGCAGTTGTGACAAATTCAGTACGAGTTTGAAATGAACTCACTCCTTCTTTGATCGTGTGTGGTACAATTTTGTTATGCAAAGCAGGATGTACTGAAGACGTTGTTCCAAAAGTAATAGTAACTTCTGTTCTTCACCTTCTTCATCTTCATCCACTTTCAATTCTACAGTTTTGTTGGTGTTACTTTCCGTTTCATTTTCTCTGTTTGCCTCATCACAAATTTTCACTTTTCCGGTCTTCTTGTTTTCTTGCTTCTTCTTTTTGCTCTTACTGTTCATGTCCACAACAGTATCGACTGTCCGGTTTCGATCTTCGATCAGCTTGATGACTGGGAGACAGCCGAGGAGAATTTCCAGAGCAAAATGGTAACTTTTCATTTTACCTGCGAAATTGGGCATCCCTGTGAAGAAATATAACTCACTTACATTGATGTATTTTAAAACAGGAAATAAAAATAACAGAACAGATCTTTTTAAATGCTTCCTGTCATTTCAGATTAATAGTAGACAAATTTATAATACAGCACCCAAAGAGTAACTAACCTGCTGCTTGATATTCACAAAAATTTATTCTCTCAAGTTGCAAACCGAGGAAATCGCAGGTGTTCTCCAAAAGCAGCAAAAGATTGCTTGCCTTTTCATAATGAATGCGAGACAGCTGCAGTACATTTCTTCGTTTGGGATCATCCACAGCCAGTGACCTGCTTAACAAAAGCAAGATGAACATTGTACAAAATTAAATGATAGGAAAGAGGCAGAGATCATACAATATATAAAGTACAAAACATCGAACTGACCCGATTTATAAGCCTTTACTTAGTGTTGGAGGTACAAACTTCCACAAAAATCCCTTGGGTCTCCTCCAGCAATGAAACCAAACTTCTCTCTTTTTGCTATTATTGTAAATTGAAATAATGTGACTGTCGAGTAGTTTCAACATCACACAGAATAAAGACAGTGACTTATCTGAGAGTGAATAATTGTGTGATTAAACTCAACCGCTGTGTGTTACCTGTAGGACCTGTTGTACAGAGTAGCCAGTCGGTGGTGTATGGCTGCCGCACGATATTGGTACGCTGGCTGCCTCGGCCCTGGCGTATCCAAATCACAGTACTTTAGTGACTTCAAAAGCAGATCTGCTACTTCTCTTTCCATTTCATCCTAAAAGAATAAAACTCTTTATGACAACAGAAACAGTTTTCCTATTTCCGAACACAATAAATCAGTATCACACTATATAAAAGAGTTTAAGATGGTTCAATTACTGGCTGTAGGAGATCTAGAAAAATGAAGCCTAGAGATTTTGATTTGATAATTTAATAGGAACTTTTGGCAAGGGTAAGACCAAGTCAATGATACTTACAATACTGATTCAAGCACTTAGTAATACAATTAATGCCTTCTACTTCTATTACCAGAAAAGAATATAATTACATTCCATGTAGAATATTGTGCATGTTGACAAACATATATAAAAGTGCTTACTTTGGTGTCTGCAGGATTGTCTTGCAACAGGGAAGCCATGGTAAACAGCGTGGTGGACATTTCCCACATAACGGTGTTCCACACTGTCGGGTTGCTTTTGTTTGTACCGAGAGCCTGAATCGCCTTCTGGTAGCTTGCCATCGCCTGAATAGAGCATACATATAAATTTTTATTATGTGCAGCTGACTTAAATCTCTAACACAATTCAATATGAAAAATTACACCGGGAACTTAGTAGAAACGTAGCATGACTTAAGAAAATTATTACTTTCTTTCTATTATTGTAACTTTCAATCTGGTCAACATCTTCAGGGTAAGGTCCACCAGGGAGAACAAAAACATTTTGGAAATAAGAAAATCATGCCTTTTCATAAAAATTTCGTTCCAAGCTGATGAAGGAAGTGCGTTCTGAAGGGACTTTGAGGTGTGCACAAGTCCGCATCAAGCGTCCGGTATTAGACAGCAGGAGAGCGAGGTTTGCCGAGTCGTGGACACTTTCGAAAGCTTTCACCCCTTCCTCGAGGTACCTCTGAGACAAGGTTAACAGGTGCTCCACTTCCTGACACAATCCTTTCTCTTGAAATAGTGCTAAACAATTAAAAACAATGGTCTGTGAAATACAATTATTATCGTACATGAAACAAATTATATAAGTCTGATATTGTCAACATATTAAAGCATCACTATGTGCAAGAAAATATTTCCAGAATGTTTGGCAGAAATAACTTCACAAAATCATGAAATTTCATTCAGCATTCCTTTGCACAGTACTCTCTCTCTCTCTCTCTCTCTCTCTCTCTCTCTCTCAATTTCAAGTGAAATATCTTGTATCTTAACATTGCTAATCAACACAAAAAAAACCCTTCTACATGAAGTTTACAATTAAAACATGGAATGTTTGAAAGTGTAAAGGAATGATATACATTTCAATATGTTTTGGGTAACTGTAATTCACTTAGATGGAGAAATGAAGAATCCTGAGCACCATAATGCACCCATGTAAGACTACAATCAGGAGATCTCACATATTCAAGAAAGATTTAGTTACATGATCAAAAAATATTTTTCATTTATTAAATATTTGCAATTAATAAAAATTAAATGAATGCTATTTACCTGAAGCTTGGTTCATATAAAGAACGCCAAGCTCATTGTCAGTATTTCCAAGCCTTCTCAACAAATTATTTTTCTCCTGGTTGTGTGACTTTAAGTTGAGAGCTCGCTGATAACAACGATAGGATGCGATCAACATCTGTGTCATACTCGCAATCTCCCTCGGTATTGGTTCCAGATCTTGTTAATAAAAAGGGAGTTTCAAATAAAAACAAATATACACTAAGAGGAATTATAAAGTAAAAAAACTAAATTCCCCAGTCTTTAGATTAACCATATATACAATATTTTAAATGTATAATTCAAGTAGTATTCAGTCATGTTCTATTATTGGCAACTAAGGCATTCAGATTAACAATCTATGACTAGAGGCCAATTTACTAATAACACAAGCATTCCATTAAGATTATTAAATCATTCATGTTCTTAAGATTTTGAAATTGTAATCACTGTTACATATAAATATAATCCACACGCAAAATTTCAGATCTTCACATGGAAACTGTTAGCTGAGTAAATTGTGATTAGACAGAGGGTAATGGCAATGACACTTTGCAGTACGTTACTTTTGGAATGATTGCTTATATATTTATGATAGAAATTATTAGCCATAGAAAATTACACAAATTAATTTAATGACTTTGACCGAGTAATAACTGCTACAAAAGTTATACTAAACAAGCATGTTCTCAATATGCATAAGGAAATCACATACCGTACTTGAGCAGCTTGTCAGATTTTAAAATCTCTCGGTCTATATCCGACACTCGTGCAAAATCGTCTCTATGTTGGTCCACTCTCGCCCAGTCTTGGACGACCATGAAGCATATATCGCCTGCCCGTCCCAGTAAGTAACTTTCCAGAGACTGTGAATTGGATGCTTCCAAAGACCGCATCTCCAACATACGCTGACAACACAAGACATGTGAGATGTTACGGAGAGTGCTGCCGTAATTCTTTGCCACAAACTCCATCTCTGCCCGAGTTGCGTACACCAGGCGTGCTTTCTCATACAACAAGATCTTCAGGTGAGATTTCCAGAATCTGTTATCTCCAGGTGCAGGCATTTGCCAAGTTGGCATTGCTTCAGCTTTCACACTGTCAACAACAAATTTGTTGGATAAATTAGGCTTATGTACACAAAATTTGTTAATCTTATGCTGGTCCATACCTGCACAACAAAGACTTTGGTGAAAGATCCTTCTCCTGAGAGCGGTTGTCCTTTTGTTTTGACATAGATTTTGTTGAGGAACTTTTGGTTTGAAGAGAATCCTTGCGTCTATTACCAGATGTAGTAGGTGTAACAGAGTCGACTGACACATCTTTATTTATAGGTTCATAAGGCATTGGAATAGCTTCAAATGGTCGAGCCATGTTTGGATTGTCTTCATTTTTCTCCTGTTTTTGAATTATGTAATAAATAAATAAAAATTAATTGAAATTACATTTAATTTTTAATTAAATTAATTGTAATTTTTCTTCGACAATCAACATTAAATATTGATTTCAGTTATCTCAATTTACAAACAGAAAAGACCACCTTGAACTTCAGCTGTAGTATTTTATGTTACAGAGAACTGGACACCAAAGTGACACTTTATGATTGGCAATTAACTTGTTTGCAGCACTGATGCCCATATAATATTTAATTGGGCTTATTTTCTACTAAAGACTTGAATGCTCAATACTACATGCAAAATGTGGTTATGAATTTTGCCAATTAAAATTATATACAAGAGGAAATCAATATAGTAATATGTTTTAAGTTCTCCAATATTCTACACCACTATGAGAGAATTTTGAAGGGATAAATGAGACTTACCATGAAGTTTGTAGACTGTTCTTCCTCACGAGTCTCAAAGTCAAAGAACGGTAGGCAGGCAAGCCCAGCAGTTATGTGTTGCAGGGCGTACTTGCATCTGTCAGCCACACCACCCGGCAAAGGCTGCTGAGGTGGGCTGAACTTACGATTTCCCTCACCCGATGCCAGGCAAAGCGACTTCACCGCCACGCTGCTGCTTTTGCTCCCACGTTCCTCATCTTCGTCTTCCTCCTCCTCTGGTTCACACTCTCCCTCGTCTGCTATCCGTTCACTGAGGCCCGGTGCGACTGGATCTGTGTCAGCCGGGATGTACAGGTCCGACAGCATGTAGTGTGCTGACGTAACGATCTTAAAAAACCATCAGATTAACTATTAATAATAACAAACGTGGTGATGGCTAAATAATGTGAAGCCAAGTTTTCAAAGAGGACACACTTACTCAATGCAACTGTCTTAATGGGACATATTTCTCAGTTAAGAATCTTACAACATTCAAAGATGTTAATTTGACTATAAATAGCCTTTTTTAAAATAGTCTCACAATATCTGACAGTTAAATCATCTTGACAACAGTTTGAAATAATATTAATAGTAAACCTAAACTTAAATAAAAATCATAAAGCAGGTAGAAGTTTTCTAATTAAGATCACCACAGCAGGCATAAAAATATTCTAGCTGCTAAATTTAACTGCAAATATACTTTGTGGCATTTGATAGATTCACAAAATTAAATGTGAACTTTTTTTAATTCACTTACTTGTGGATACTTTTCTTTTGGAAGCAGCATTATGCAGTTTTTGAGTAACATTCTGATGGTTCCCTGTTGGCGCTGTCCGTCTGATGAGTGCTTCATGTTTCTTGCCACTCTGAAATTGTCCTTGGGAATTATCATGAATGTAGCCTATTTTAGATGGAAGCTTTCAAGATTTAAAAATCAGCATTATACAAAAAATAAATATAAAGTTCACCACTGTGATGAGAGATTAACATATCATTGGAAAAGTAAGAAACATAATGCAATTAATCTATTGCATACAGATTAAAGTAGATATGTCTGAAGAAGGACAATGTGTGTGTGTGTGTAGTTGGGCAAAGAATAATTATGGAATGATGTGGGGGATACATGTATTAACCATTTAATTATTCTATGTTTCATAGCACACAAATTTCTGTTCAGTACAATTTTTTTTTTTAAAAAAAAGAAGACATTGAAAAAATAAGTGGTAATGACTTATTAGAGTGGGTAGCTATTAAATTTCTAGAAATTTTATAGTCCACTGCAGATATATGTTTTTTATCCCTTACATTTCGATACTTGCCTGTATAACAACATTGCCACTGGTATCGTGAACGGATTTTGCCCTTTCTCATCCGTTACTTCTGTACAGAGAGACGTTAGGTCGTACAGCTTTACAACTTCTGCGTCTTTCCCTAAATGGAGCAATGTTGAGAAATAACAGTTAAGAAAATCCTCCTGACATTCCAATAATTTAAGATAATGTTGCTTCTGATTGTATATTCACAAACAAATAAAGTGGGCAACTTGCTTTTCCCTTATTATATTAACAAACAATATATATATTTAGTAATTTACTTCAAATGAATATTATAACAAATCTCAATAACAAAATAAATAAATATCAGCAAATTTTAAGTCAGAAAAAAAATGTACTACTTAAATTATTTTTTCTGACTTAAAATTGGCTGATGTTTGTTCATTTATTTATTAGTTTTGTCAATAGTCAGAATATATATATTTATAAACCTAAATAACAGTCACAAACATATTGACAATACCTATTTCATTGGTGGTATATTTACCTTTAAATAACCAGTACGTGTGACCAGCTTTCGTAGCATTGGCTTTCAAAAATGACAATATATTTTGTGCCACATCTCGTATCACTTTTGGTGAAAACTTGGAGTT
Source organism: Zhengitettix transpicula (assembly GCA_037074705.1). Taxonomy (NCBI): domain Eukaryota; kingdom Metazoa; phylum Arthropoda; class Insecta; order Orthoptera; family Tetrigidae; genus Zhengitettix; species Zhengitettix transpicula. The sequence goes on along the minus strand of CM073596.1, from coordinate 75,726,304 downwards.
TTCCAGATGTGGCAAGTCTTCAGTTTTGATCAATTCATATTTCTGCACTATGCCTTCCAAGTGGTAACACATGACTAACTCTGGAACGTTGCACATCAGGTTGTCCAACCAATAATCTATTCCCGTTAAGACGCTGATGGGTTTGGAGGCGTCTCTAGAATAAAGTTAATACAATCAGTCCCACCAATAAGCAGAAACTGTTCTCAGTTTTCCAGGGGGGCAGGAGAGAAAAAACCTTTTGACCACAACATTGATAACACTTTTCATTATGTTGATGGAAACTACAAGAACAATGTTCTGATTGAAATTATTATTTAAAGGCATTAAAACTTATCTCATAATTTTGTGAAAATATATGAAATTTATAATATTACCAATAAATAAACAAACGGTCTTGAGTCAGAAAATTGTTTAATAACAAAAAAGTCAATATATCAATATTTTGTCCTTGTTTCAGGACTTCTTCAGGTTTCGTAATTTCATATATAAACCATACAAAAAATTTAAGTGCAAGGTTTTGCTGCCTTGCCTTTTGCAACCGAAAAACAGCTTTAAATGTAAAACCTGATACCAACAGTTTAAACAAAATTTATGATACTTTCAAAATTACAATTTTGCCACATAATTGCAACAATTAATGACAAAATGTCCAACTGCTCAAAAATTCTTTGCAATTGCAATATTTCGCACGAGACAGTTTCAGTTTAATGTCTGTAAATTTGGTATTTTTACTACCTGAGCCTCAAAGTTATGCAAGGATGAGTCGCCCCTCCAAATATGGGCAGGTCAGTTCCTATAAGCATCTGGATGTCTTCAAACGTCCACACTACGTTACGAGCAAATTTGTGGTTAGAAAGAGGATCGGGCAGTTCTTCTTCTATCTGAGGTTCTGGCAGAGGAGGCCATACCTTAAGAGAAATACAATCAGAATAAATTATTGTACAGAATTTGAAGGGATTTGGATGTTTTCATGCAAATAAAAATTAAAGTTGCTGCATAAATAAAAAAAATATGCTTATCCACAGAAAAATTTAATATGAAATAACTGACTGAAACATTTACAATTAAATTGTCTTAGATAGCTACACAAGAACAAGAACAGCTCATTTCTAAGCTTTAGCCAATAAAATGTATTTTTGGACCAATTTTGTTATATGAAGTCTATTAAAACGAAACCCTCAATGAGACAAAACATCATCAATTGTCAGGCAACCATTTATTTTACAAAACAGGAGCTTTCAGTTCATTATAGCCAAACTCATCTAAAATAAAACAAAAAACATAAATTTTCACTCTTGGTTCTATTCAAGCTCAGGTCTGCTCTGTTACCCTTACAAGCAAACAATGAATGTAACCACTACTGAAGAAAAAAGACTCATGATACAGATATCAATGTACATTTCTACTTGTTTTCGTCTTGGTCTCTAACCTAGAACAACACTTGCTAAACTCCGCCCCCATACCCACACGTACACACTAAAGTTGAAAATAATTAGCTTTTCATTAAGTCTCTAAAACAAGGGAAAATTTTCACAAATAACTAAAAAAAATATAATTTTAGTTTTCCTCAAAGTAGTGAATTGCAATGATTATCCTACTTTGGGTCCAGAAATAAGGCACTAATCAAACTGGTGTTCTGTTGCCTGCAACAGAGGAAATTGTGATGGTCAGAAGAAAAATTCCAATGCTTCAAAAAATAAACAAAAGTTTTAGAATAAGAGTTCTGCCAACTCTGATGTCAATTCTCTACAAGGGACTGAAATTTCTGTTGAAGTGTTCCACAGCTCCAATTCTTAACATTTGTGCCTGATGGTGGACAAACTTTCTTGTTTTTCAAACTGGAAAGTATTTTCCTTCCTTCTTTCATTCACTATTCCTCTCTATAGAAATGGAAACATTCTTTTCAAACTATCTAGTAATCTTGGTTAACAAATTTCAAAATTAACACATTCATACTATTCAGTAATAAATTAATGATGAAAAATAATAAGTAAAATGAAGACATGTTGTCCTCACTAAGGAACCTCAGCTACAGGTAGTGACTCCGACGTCTCCAGCTCCTGTTGTCGCTGGGTGTCTGCGTGCTCGGTGGTGACGAGGCTGTGGTACAGGAACTTTGACACGAGGCTTTTCTGCTGCAGAGCGCACCTGCTCTTGTCTTTATGTGCAACTATTTTCTCCTGTGCCAAAGGAAAAAAAGCAACAGATTAAAGAAAAAGCATATCCGTGACTATCAATTCTCTGTAACATAAGCAGAGTTATAAAAGTTGTAGTTGAGATTTAGTGGAATATGAAAACCAAAAATTTCAACTTTTACTCTTTGCTCTTGCACATGTGTTCAATCTTATTTTCCTAATACAACATTTCCACCTTCTGTAGTGAACTTTTCAAAGCCTTTGGGGGAAGACACAAATTGAAGGCTAGAGAAACATAAAAAAATAATGTTTCATGATGTTTTGATCATCTTCACCTGAAGACCGATGATTGTTATAATGGAAATAAGACTACACATATGTGTATTTTTTTGAAAAAATAATAAAAACAATATAGTCAACAGTTAGTTACTAATCACAAAAGTGGAACATTGGTTTATATCCAATTCTAAGGTTAACACAATACAATAAATATATCAACATAAGTGCAAATACCTGTCATGACATTTCAAATTATTTTGACTCAATATGGACAACACCGTTAATTATTGTAATCAGAACATACCTTCTCTCCTAATGTCTGTAGCACATGTTCATAAAAAAACTTCTTGAGCCACTGCCACTCTGATTCAGAAGTACGAAGCAGGTGTTTGTGGATATCAAACTCATCAATCAGCAAAGTGTTCTCTACTCTGTGGACCATCATGCTGACCTAAAAATAAAGTGGTCAGTTTTATTAAAAGTAATAATAATGGATGGCAGATTAATTATTTCTTGAATTTAACATAGTATTAAATATGAGAAAGCAGAAGTTTGACCTGCACAATCAAGCGGGCGAGAGTAAGCTCAGGCCATGACATTTTGATGGCAGTCACTGCCTTCATGATCCAGTGAAGTGATAGCGTGGACACTGACCACAATCAAAATGTTGTGGCCTCAGCATACTCTTGTCCTATTTCAAGAAACCTCCCCCCCCCCCTTACACACACACACACACACAAGTATTGAAATTGATGTCATAAACTATCAAATTTTTATGATTTTTGACAAGTACAACAGAGTATAGAAGAGTACTTACAGGTCCCTTGCTGTATGGTATCTTCAACAAATTTTTGATGTTTTCGGCATCTGAAACAACGTCTACTTCTCCCACACAGTCAGGAAACATGTGTGCCATACAGAAACTGAAAATAAATAAGTTGCATATGCTCTAAAAAATCTTTAGGAAGTGAATAACAACAAAAATAGGCGGAAACAATGTTATACAAGAGGTTGTCCACAAATTATTATAAATTTTCAGGTCACAAAGTTGTGAGACTGTAAGCACATGAGAAAAAACAAATTATTTCATTATCGCAATCAGATTTATTATATAGGAAATGTCCGACAAGCTGTGGTGTGGTGGTAACTCACAGGTCCTGACATGGGCATGAATATTTGACTCTTGGGAGTGGTGAGCACATGCACTACTTGAGCCAAAATACACTACAAAAAATTGCTACATTACAATCAGCTGTGGCACCTCCATGATGTACAGGATTGACGACATGTCTGAAAATCTCATTAAGCACACAAGAAACAACACTGGAAATGAAACAAAGATATGCTGAGATTGAGGCTAACTGCAGTAAATAAATGCCGAGGGCCACAGTTCATACATTTTTGGCTCTTCCTCCAGTATAATTATTTGAAATCTCCTGATATTCTGACAAATAAGAAGTGTAATGACCTCCTAAACTCTATTGCTCAACACATTCGCAAACTGTATCTTTCCAGTTCTCAGAAACTAACAAATAATCACAAAAATAGCATGTTTCAGGTAGAAAATGGTACATCCATTTCTAAAAAGCAGTTGTCATAGATCTAGGACCAAAGACACTACATTCATCTAGGAATCCATCAATTACAAACCTCGAAAAACCTGACGAATGTAAAGGAACATTTTGCAGCCCGTACGACTCAGCCGAGCTGCTCAACCAATTTGACGGAGGGAGATTCAAATTCGTGTTGCATTGCAGACGTGCGAAATTTGCCGGCACCTGAATTTTTGTGTATTTCACCACAGCCGTGGACTTGACAGGTTTTCTGGGAGATTCAGGAGATGGACACTTCTCCCATTTTTCTTCCTCCTCTTCTGTACTTTTCTCCATATTTACCTGAAAGATAAAATTTCACAGGTCACTGTGGAAACTCCTTAAATACTACATAATTAATCAATCACTTCAAAGTATCATAGTGAACAAAATGACTTTTATTACTGTTGTCAATTGTTTGTCAAGTAATTTACTCAAAATTCCATTTCAATGATTTGCCTGTAAATCTTGATTTACACACGAAAGGATAAGCCAATACTATAAACAAACTCACAGGCACGTGTGTGTATAACAACAAGTTCCATAAGGAAACAACATCACAAACTTTGCCTTTTAAGTTTAGTTATAGTTGTTGGCTTAACTTGGTGTAATAACATGATTGACAGAAAGTCTTTTAACTCTCAAAATTACAACATTTGATTGTAGTGAAAGACAATAAGGTTAAAAAATTATAAAATTCTCAAACCACTCAAAAAAAAAATTGAATGAAACATTAAATTTGTTACCAATAATATAGTGGCTAGACTCGTCTCTGAAATGATTCACATAAAGCCAATTACAAAGAGTGACACTGATATCTATTTCACTGTTTTGCATACGTGACTTTTTTGTAAGGAACGTAGACTTTCTCGGTGTATAGAACAAATAAAGTCTTACCGAGCTTCTAACCGAGTAGACAGTTGTATCTGTGATGTTTTGATAAGACTTTATTAATTTTTTGTAAGGTTCAAACATATCTGGACAAGTCATTATGTAAGTCTTAAGTAATTTAAAAGTGCTACAGACAGTACAGAAAAACATTTTGTTTGTATGTGGCCATTATAACATTAAATTAATTTAGACAAGTATTTTGGAATCAAATAGTTTTTTTTACAATTAGAATACAAACACAGTTCCTGTCTGGAGTTTATTCAGAAATATTTTACACTGCAAGAGGAAAGTATCTTTATTAACCATACGAATATTTAGTTTAGACAAAACAAATAAACTCCAAATTTATATATCACATGTATATTATCAGACCACAGTTTCTTTCTGGAGTTTATTCGGGAATATTATACGCAATGCAGGAGGAAAATAAATATCTTTATTAACCGCAGTCATATTTGGTGTCTACAAACTCAAACTTTAGATGAGTACAACAACTTGTAAATACCTGCGGATCTGTGTCACGTATTAACGAAGACAAATCAGAATTGTCCACTCCACTCCACTAATCTGTCGATTGTTGTTGCATTTCAATCCGTAGACTTCACGTACGATTTGTCTCAGTCAACGTCAACATAACCAAAAAAAAATCTATTTTCTCCTTCCCGTTCGGGATTACGTTCGAATAAGTCGATGAGTCGAGACAAGGACAAGAGTCGAAGATTGAGTTTCATATGCGTTAAATAACAAAACACCATCCCGAACTTTATTTGGTCGCGGCATCGTTTTAAAATAATCACCTAGAGCGAGAGCGGCGCTGCTCCTGCACCCGGATCGGGTTTCCTCGAGACCAACTGTCAACACAATTATTTTTGAATCGTCGCAATTGAGACTCGTCTCGAAATTTCTGGCCCCGCAAAGGAATTTTTAGAGCGCACGGGGCCGAGTCGTGACGTCACCGACACAACCCGCGTACTTTCTGTGCGTCCAGATTACGGGTGCAACCCGGCGGGGCGGGTAAAATTAAACACAGCGTTGCGTCGACGCCGTACAAGTTCTCGCTCTCGTCCACAGGTGTCGCGTCGGCGGCGAAACTCTAACACCAAGAGTATTGTTGTGGGGTTGTTATCCATTGTCAAAATTCGAAACCAACACGTCAAGTGTAGAGAGCGGCGACGATCAACATTGAACGACCAGTTTCTTCAATGTCCTATAATTAACTATAATCTTTGTATCTAACGAGCAAATGGAATCTAGAACCTGGTTCAGAGAGTGAGAAACGGGGAATGGAACACATAAAGTTAAGAGGTTCTAAAAAGACAAACATCCTCAGGAGAAATTGTTCACACGATGGAAGGAAGAAGGAGACTGACTACTAGAAGCAGCCAAGCACAGCATTTATTGAAAATATAAATGTCACATATTTCTTCATAAAAATAAAGAATTAATAACATACATTTCTTACCTTTGATTAGGGACGTCTTCAGATGTAAAGAAGCAATGTGTTGCAAATTTGAATAAAAGGATCTAAGTGAAAAATTTAGACATCATCTTTCAAAAACATTCTGGATACTATGGTGCTTGATACAAGACACTTCCCCCATTACTCTCTATATGGAGGTTCTTGTCATTCCTTATTAAATGCTATTTTTACAACAGGCGACAATAACAATTACGATGCCCTGATTACATCGATAGCTATTTTTCCAATATTATCACAACAACTTTGGTTCTGCCCCTATTTCTTATTATTCTTTCACCAACAGTATTGACACGGTCACCTGCTCGACTCGACACACGACTGTATCTTTATTTAGGCACCACAGCCTCGTCCTTTCCCGTGCTCTGTATGTACACGCCAGCAAGTGTTCTTATTACAAATATCGACACCGGTTTTTTCTTTCTCCCACAACAATTTCAAATGACCGTGGCATAAATGACAAAAAATTATTTTTTCTTTTTCTGTAATCGTCTGTTCACTGAAATAATAAACCCCCCTTCAGCTGAGGTCAGAGAAATTGCAGATTACAACAACAAATAATTTATTGGATGAAATGAACATTTCCATTCCTTGTACAGTGTAGCAAAATCAATAAAAACAACAACTTATATGATTGTGTATACATCTTCTATACTCACAAGTATATTCCAAACTTAATTACAGTTTGAATTCCATAATTTAATCCCACATACATTTATTACAAACGAAAGAATAGCAGGCTTGATTCACTTGTGTATACTAATTTAACAAGAAAAATAGCTACATTTATAATTTACAGTTGCAATATTCCACTTGCACACAGCTTGTCCAGTGTGATATTCCTGCCAGCTTGTAACAATAGAGATCCTTAAATTACTCACTTAAGTTTGTAGTAGAAATTAAATAGTGGAAAATTTTTTAACATTAATTTTCTGCAGCCTTTAACTGAGTTTACAAAATGAATATCAAACCCCCGAACCCTGCAATCAGGTTTCTTTTCCTTTTGTAACTGCACGTGCACTGATTTCGATCAAATTTGAACTCTAGAAGTAAACAATGGTTCTGGTAAATTTTTAAAAGTCACTGTTACCTTCTTACATTATATATCAGCCACTAAGAATGAAGTGATTAGCAAAATAATTTATATGGACTGGAAAGAGAGAATGAATTCCCTAGACTTGAGGGCCGGTGTCACGTTACATCTGACAGGTTAGGTGGGGTTGATAAAAGAATTGTGAAGTTAAACGGGAGACTAGAATGTGGGTGAATGTTTGAAGTATGAGTTTCCAAAGTGATACTTTGAGTTATTAAAATTTGGAGAGGAACTGAGTTAGCTGGAGGGCAATATTAGGAAAACGTGACAGAATATTGGGGGTGTATAAGGTGAGACCCTTGTAGAGTATCGACATTATCTTCGATTTTGTAAGAAAGGCCGAGTACACTGCTGGCAATGGGTTTGAGTGGCTGAATGTTTGGCGTTGACATGAAGACATTAATGAGACAGGGTTTGCACTAAATGGGACTGTTTGACAAAACCAGATTTGTGTTACAACTGCTTTACCAAGTTGATGAACTTTTGTAGGTGGCCTTTAGAAGAACTGCACCAATTTTTGGTGCACACTGGAGGATGTTTTTTGGTGGCGCAGAAATTCAATGTGAAATTGTAAAATGATTTTTCAATGTATAGGGAAGAACTTTGACCTCTTTTACATTGTGACACCAGTCTTCAATTTCAGTTAGGCAATATATTCTCTCTTCTGATTCATGTCAATGTAAATTATCTCGCCACTAAAAGAGTGAGGACTTTCGTGGTGTAAACGATAAAGAAAACTTTCTCAGGTTACCATCCAGGTTGGAAATGGTCTGCTCAGCCACTGTGGTCAGATGAAGTGTGGCGCCAGAGAGGAGGAGCTGTATCTAAATTTTTCTAGAATTAAATGCAGCTCCTCGGCTCTGACACTGCGCCACATATGACCACGATGTCAGAGTAACGCGATTGAAGCATTGTGTAACATGACAAAAGTTTTATTTATTTTTCACAATGTCATATCATCCTCAGTTAAGTACTCTATCTTTCCCACATCATATTATCCTTATCCTTATTACAGTTATAAAACAAGGTCTTCGCAAAGAAAAAAGCTATAGATATTAGTCAACACTGAAATCTGTCCACTGGCTACTTTCGGTACATCATAATAATTAGAAGAGGAAGTTTCAACACAATCATACACTGACATATTGGCGCAAGATGTGTGACTTACAGTTCGCATTGCTTTTCTTACAATAAATTCGGGGGCCAGAACTGACACACAATTTAAGCCTATAAAATACATAAAAACAAGAGTATTTTTTTAAAAAAACTCTATAAATGTGTAAAGTTACAGTAGCAAATAAAATCACACACAAAAAAACCATATACAGTAAAACAAATAGAGAGAGAAAGAGGCTTGTTACTATTTCTTTCGTCTTGATACAACTACATAAACATTACACTTAATTTGGACTTTACAGAGCACAATGCATTATTTACCATATTCCCAGACTTGCTTCACAGCAAATAATTTGTAGATTTACAGCAATGCAATAAAAATGAAGAATTATAGCTATAAAACATGTTTGAATACTTTAACCTGAGATTCAATTATATATAATTACACAATACGCTCTCCCGCAATAATGCAATTTTATTTTGCAGTCAATTGGGACATTAACATTTTGCAATGTAATTTGTCAAAGTAAAAAAAATCATAATTTGATAAAGCAAAATGAAATCTTGCTCAGATTTTCATATGTACACAGCAACTCCTTAAAAATACTTGTCTGTATTCACTTAAAGATATTTTTTTTTTCTATTTTGACAAAATACATTAGTTTTTGGTTTCCATCTCAGAGTAAAATAGTTTTCTTTTTATTATAATTATTAGAAAACACAATTCCATATTGCAACATCATTCAGATGAAAACTTTTACAGTAACTATGATACTTGAAACAAGTAATAATATTTGGTCCAGCCAATTAACAATTATCTACCCACATTTTACAATATAATTATGTAATAAGAGATAGTCACATTCAACTGTAACAAGATTTTTCATATATTCAAACCTTATTATATTCCAACATGTCAATAATTTCATTACGTAACAACCATTTTTCGACCACAGGAACAACAGACTCAAAATTCCAGAAACAGTACAACCAACTGGCCCACAATTTGTATGAAAATATTTGACAGCAACATTTATACACGAATAAAAGTAGACACCCTCGGAGGGGGTTCGTCGTCACGAAGTTGCTTCTATTTACAGCACCGGTCCGAAAATGAGAAAAACAAAGTAAGGCTGGAAATCGATGGGCACCGAGAAAGGGAGCGCAGGGATGAAAAGTTATGTCATGCCTCTTTTTCCCCCTTGGTACATGAAGATTTAAAGTATGTATGTGATCACAAAATATCAAATTACTTAGTTAAGTGTACATACACACTACCGTGTCATAGATTGTCAGTATGTTAGGTGTCCGATGAATCGTTTAGTTTCACAGTCTTCAGACGGTCTACATTATGAGAACACAGAAAGTGGAAAAATAAGTACACCAGGTGAGAAAGCAAAAGATTGTTCACGTCGGTCAGTAGCCCACCGCTGTCGGCACACCTAGGCACCGAGATTCTACAACTGATATATATATATATTGTATGAAATATGAATTGATATTGGGAAACATCAATAAAAAGGGGAAGGGGGGTAATCTATACCTAATGGCAGATAATCAATATTATAAGGGGTATTAAAACAGTTTCTTCCTCCAGTTTTTCACACATCAATGTCAAAATTTGATTCATTATACTTCAACTACTTTTTTACTCGTACATCAGTTCTGAAGAGGGCGCAGTCACTTCAGTCATCACAAACACACACTTTGATAAAACATCTGTTCAACAATACAATACAAAAAGAATTGTTTTGAATTGACACGTAGATATGTGCCACACTATTTAGCGGCTAAGTTTCATAAAGGTTATTTAAAACATATCTATACTTACTCCAACATTTGAGGAAAATAAAATAAATCTAAAGTTCGAAGGCTTTCCAGGTGAATAGAATTGATAAAAGCTTTTTGGGTTTCTGTCAGAGTCTTTCCTATAGACTGATGTTTTGACATACAGCAGTGTCTTCCTTGCACCTGGAAGAAGCTTGTCTACTGTTGAAACATTACTGTCTACAGAAAGAACCCCGACAAGTTTTTCAAGAGCGAAACTGTCAGTGAGAAGAAAAAAATCACATACTTTCAAAATTAACAAAATTTGTATTTAATGAATAAGAAAGTTAGCCAAAAAAGGGATAATATAAAAACAATTGTGTTGTATTTATATTACCCCCTTTTTTGTCTGTATTGGCCAACTTTCTTATTCATTATTTTCAATCAGAGGTAAATTTTTTCATTCTAAAAATTTGTATTTCCAAGCTTTACAATAATATTCTAGATACTTGGAATCCAACTTATAGCACATTCATAGAGTGTTTCTCACATGTCCAAAGTATTTGTTTTAAAATTTGTGTGAATGGTTGCACAGATAGTGTCCGAGATGTATTTGGTAACATTCTCAGTGTTTGTAGACTATGCTTGTAAAGCATTTCAGGTACTAAAGTTGTATCACAAGTTGAATTTCATTAGTATGCATTGAAATTACAGGTTAAATTATTGTGCGCAATTAATACCAATTACGTCAACACAGTGGAAGCGAATTTTAACGCAGTCCACGAGATTCTGGGCTTCTTAACAACTACAAAAGGTGTTTGGCCCAAGGTCTAAAGAGAAACTGATACGTGATCCCGCTATCTGAATTATCGCAGTTAGTGTAAATTGTCAGACGTGATCCGAGGTAAATTTGGCATTTCGAGAAGTTTCGTCGAGATGTGACAGACACGCAAATCTGGAAGACACTTTCTGTACTGATGAGAATGTACAATATTGAACACAATGAGTATTTACAGCCCCAAATAATAAAAATACTTGAGCCAATACTGTAATTAGAGAGATACAGACGTAACACGTTCCCAAGCATTGAAACGTCTAGAATTAACAGAAAATGATAAAATTGTGTACACAACAGCAAATATCCAACTTTCACAATCTGGAGGAGAAACTTGGGATGACACACTGCTTCGGGAAGTCAAGAGTGTCAAATTCTTTAGAGTAACTGAAGTATATGTAAAGTCCTCGTTGTTGAGCCACGGGGATATTTATTTTTCTGAAAGTTTGAAAAATATTACTGGCAATTGAACCCAACATTTTTCCTGTGCCTTACATGAATAAAGTGCAAAATAAGTAGGTGAATGAATTGATTCCAACATCATAAGTAATAAAATGTAAATAGTAAACCAGCATCCAGCTCAGGTTGGCTTTCAGAGAAATACGGTTCCTCAACGCCCAACAGGAACCGAGACTGGTCACAGCTCGAAACAAGTTTCCCATTACAATAACACACAATGTCTTCGAGAGAATGACATCTAAATTGCACAAAACTTCTCAGCGAGACAAAAAATAAATATATAAGCTAGTATAATCATTGTTTACACCCTTAAATAATTTGTACTTTAATACAATTAATACATTCATTAAATGCAGTGCAACAAAAAAGATAGTTTCTGGGAAGCAAATTTTGACTTTGTACGTCAGCGGACATACCCAATTCTGTTATTGAAAACATACAATCTCACGAGTGTGAGGTAAAAAAATTAATAAGACAAATGTATTTAAAGAAAGGGTCTAAAATTTACCAAACTATTGTAATATCGAGCATGTTCCACACATAAATATACATATATTATCAAAAAGTATGTGAATATCTATTTAGAGAAAGGAACTATAAATATTCATTTGGTAACAGGAGATCAAAACTTCAGACATCGTGCATTAAACTTTCTCAAATCATCTACAGTCTGTTTCCTTCAAAAACACCGGTCACACCGACCGGCACAGGGAAATGTGCACGAAAATAGAAATACACAGCTCCACCCGCATCAGAACTTAAATACATTTACACAGTCGCACCCTCGGACACTTCCGAAAGCGGGACAGTCTGTTCGACAGAAGAAAAAAAAATTCATTCTCATCCGAACCACAAAACGACATGCACGGAGACACCCGAGGAGATTTAGTTACTTTTCCTCCGGTCAAACATTTTGAAAAGTGCAGAAAACTATCATAAAAAATGTAGGGCATTCAGAAAGTGGTGCATGCAGCGGGTATAATAAAGGAAGGAATAAAGTGGAAAAATAAATTAACAAGCACTAGTAACAATAAATATATATTTTCCTCATATTTAAAAATAAGAAAAAATTACCATTTCAAAACAAAACAGTGAAATCACAGTTACTTAAAATACACTGGGAAAGCTAAACCACACACTATAAAATGAGCAACAATAAATACAACAATCAACAAATGTAAAAAATAAAAAACCTAGTCTCGAACTACGTCTATTTACAAAACGGCTACGAACACGAGAAGGTCGGCAGCGACGTCCATTGAGCAAGGTACGCCTCGGGCTTACCTGAAGATTCACCATTTAATACCTCGGTACTAAAACAAGCAGAACCTGTCTCACACTAACTCCAGAATCTTTATAATCCCTTGGCTGTTGGCGGCCACGACCACGTTGGACTGCTGCCTCCAGCACACGGCAGACACAAATTCGTTGACCTCGTCTTCCTTCCTGTCCTTGTCGAGGACGCTTTTGACGGCGTCGAACTTGAAGCTGAAGAGCTGCTTGGTCAAGCCCTTGTAGTAGACGTAGAGGGCGTTGTTCTCGGAGCCGCAGGCCACGTAGTCGCCGTCCGTGGCCAGGCCCACGAAGTTCTTTTCGTTGATGTGGCCCACGAAGGAGCGCAGGCAGTGCGGGTTGTTGATGTTCCACATCTTGAGCTGGCTGTCGGTGGACGCCGACACGATGTCTTCCTTGTTGAGGAACTTGACGTAGGACACGGCCTTGCGGTGGCCCTTGAAGACGGCGAGGGCCTCCTTCATGTTGCGCAGGTCGTAGTAGTGCACGCAGTGGTCGGCAGAGCCGAAGGCCAGGTGGCAGGAGCTGCGGGGGTTGAACTTGACGCAGCACACGTTGGCCTTGGCCTCGAGGGACGCCACCGACCGGTCGATGTTGAGCGACCACAGCTTGACGCGGGCGTCGTCCGAGCCCGACGCGATGAGGCGCGTGTCCACGTCGTTGAAGTCGACGCTCCAGCAGCGCTTCTCGTGCTCCTGGAAGGTCTTGACGCGCTGGCCCGAGGTCGCGTCCCACACGGTCACCGTGCCCTCGTAGTCGCTGCTGGCCAGCGTGCCCTTGTGGTACGAGTTCCAGCTCACGCACGAGATCTTGGAGCTGGAGATCATCTCCACGCAAGGGTAGTGAATGTCCACCGTGTCTCTGATCACCGCTCCGTAGTCGAACACTTTGATCCGCTTCGTCACGCCGGCGATCGCAAAAAATTCGTTATCTTTGTCGAATTCGATACTCGAGACGATCGTGGAGTTGTTGAAGATGTCGCTCGAGTAGTTGAGGGTGGCCAAGGGTCGCAGGGCATTGTACCGGGAAAATTTGACCAAATTCTCTCTGAAGATGTTGAGGCCGAGGCTCTCGGACCCCGCGGGTATCGCCGTCTTGTCCACGCTGCCTCCGAACATGAGTTCTTTGGCGCGGGAGGTGAAGTAGCACTGCACGAAGTCGTCGAAGTGCGCGTGCATCCTCTTGCGCCGCACGGCCAGCGTGGTCGCGGAGCTGTCGAAGGACTTCTGGCCGCCGTTGAAGCCGTCCACGACGCTCATCTCGCCCACGCTGTCCTCCTTGCGCAGCTTCTCCGCTATCTCGGACGACAGCTCCTTCCGCAGGGACAAGCCGCTGCCCGAGGCGGAGGGCTCCTTCTCCAGCTTGGGGCACTTGACGGTGACGTCTTTGAGGATGGTCTCCACCTCGCCGATGTCCCTCTTGATCAGGGCGACCTCCTTGGTCAGCTGCCCGAGCTGGTCTTCCTTCTGCTGCAGGAGGTGCGTGAGGAACTCGTAGAGCAGCCTGTTCTGCGCGGCGCACGACTCCGCCTCCAGCAAGTGCTTCCTCTGCGTGAGGACCTCCAGGATGACGTTGACGTCGGGCAAGGTCAGGTTCTGAGACTCGGTGGCCACGAAGTCGCGCAGACCGTCCGCGGGGCCTTGCAAGCTGTCTCCCGAGGCTTCCCTGGAGAGCCCGAGGTCCATCGCCTTGGACTTGTACTTGGAGACCAGCTCGTTGAGCAGGAAGTTGGGGAAGACGTGCTCGCGACTGCTCAGCGAGAAGCCGCACTTGGGACAGCGGCCGCAGCTCTCCAGAGACTTGGAGATGCAGCGGTAGCAGAAGGTGTGGCCGCAACGCGTGATGTGCGCCTCCTCGATCAGCTCGAAGCAGATGGGGCACAGGTAGTCGTTATTCTTGTCTTCGAAGGAGCCGCCGATGCCGTTGAGGACGACGGGGTGCTGTCTCTTGGAAGGCCTCGCCCGCTGCGGCGTCGACGACGTGGACGCGCTCCCTCCGCTCCTTCCAGAAGCAGCCATCGCTCTACTCGGACGCGTTAATACCGCACCTGCAACACGCAGTTTTCATTTCTTACAATTAAAAATTCGGAGTTTAACCTTCCAAGGAAGCGCGTGAGCACACTGCAACGTTTCTTCAGGTACACACACAAAAAAAGCCTAGCTTTAGAGTTTTGTCAACTGAACTGTGCCATTGTGCTTGCTGCTTTTGCTTCTATTTGGCCATTTTTCTGGTTACTAATTTTCAAACATCACTAATTTCATCCTTCTAGTCGCAAAAAAATAATTACCTTAGTATTCGCCAGTAGAGAAATCGTTCTCTATCAACGTAAAGTAACAACATCTCCGTAATTGTAAGATTTGGCAGTTGTTCGTGTAAATGTGAATAACAGCTGTTTAATCTACACATTCACATGCACACATATAGGTAATAAATTATTGAAAAATAAGCCTATTGTGTGTTGGCAATTATGAAGATAATTTCTGGGCCAGAAACTGAGGAGGCAATAACTCTCCCTCTCCCTCCCCTACTGTCTGTATCAATAACGTTGACAATGCCGCGCGGTCCTCGGCGCAGGTGACGTCATACCCTCAAATTTTCAATTGGCTATTTCTCCCCAAGCATTAGTTTCCGTAAAATAGAGAGTTATTTCACCATTGAAGAGGGAGATTTTAATACCAGACATTTACTTACCTTCGATATACGCAAAAAAATTGCAAAACTAAATAAAAAACTGGCAACGTCTTACAGTAAGAAAAATATCTCACTGGGAGGGAAAAATATATATTTTGGTAAAATTGATAAAAGACAAAGGCAAATTGCCGAAATCTGTGAAAACAAACTCAAAAGTGATAATTGAATTTGGAGAAAATTATCGAGAGGTTTTCTTTTCATATCCATTGGAGACCGATAAACAGGTTAAAATCATAAATGGTATTCTTTTACCAGCAGGTGTAAACGTACTCTCTTCAATTCGAGAATAAAAAATAAAATAAACTTTTCATAAACCAGTAACAAATATTTGCCATTTTAAAAATGGAAATTTGTGACAAATTTTTGGGCGACCTAAATTAATCTAAGCGAAATGTGAGTAGTTATAACTGTAAAGATTTGCATAAAAGTACAGAGCGAAAATACTCGAAACGACCAGGAGCAAAGCTGGATGACATTAAACTGTGCTGATGCAGATATCCCACAAGCAATTTATGAACAAAGGCATCATACTCACATGGTCAACGGCTCTAACATTTCCCCATTCACAGATTCGTTTAATGGTCTAGCAGAAGAGGTAAATATGAGAAAAATAGCATCGTCGGCGAACTCTCCGAGAACCAGACATTTCTACGGATAAATAATTATATGTAAAGTGGACATTCACAGAGAAATAGACATGCTCGAGTAAATCTGACGACGAAACACTGACCTCAACGACGCACGTACACTTCGGTCGTCGCACGTACGTCATTCTCACGTCTGCACTCACTTTGGATATTCTATTGAAATAGGCTGCCATATTTTCGTCAAAGAACGTCAACGGCTCTCCTCGAAGACGGTACTCAAACAGTTTCGCTGCGCAAACATCATCTCTGAAGATAATCCAAACATATTAATTATCATTTAAATATATTAAATTATAAGAAAAACGCTCTGTATAAAAATTGAAATGTTTTAAACTACAAGAAAAAAATGCAGTGAAGATACTGTTATAAAAATTCAAAAGTATTTTACTTTTTAAAAAATTTGTGCACAACGATCCAAAAAAATTGTAATGCTTGATATAAATTGACAAAGCAAGTCTCTATTATCATACAATAGAGATTATTAAAGTTATTCAAAAGTGTTGTTGCCTTTTTAGTGACTTTGAGGTAAATTAATTTTCAATTTTCTGTACTAGTATTTTTCCCCAGAAAGGAGTTGATGGGCTTTCAGTTGGAATCGGAACCAGAAACAGCATTATGGACGTTTACAAATCCAACATTACTTCAAAGCCTTTGGAGAAAGCAGCGTTCACGTATCTTTGGTCTGGACGGTAGCCAAAACATCTTTGCTTTTTTTGGTTATGTGAATTTATTGACATTAAAAGTTGTGTTTATCGTTTAAATATTGCTCTCATGAAGGAATAATTCACCTTTAATGATTATTTTCACGTGATTTCGGTATATAGACAGTTATTGGTCGCAAGGTAATACTTTTGGATTTTTATGTAACTCACTGTTTTGTGGCCTTGCTGAAAATGAGTTGCGCACGTTAAACCTACTTTAGTAGAGTTCACCGGCGCTTTCTGCGACAAAGTGTAAAATTAATCTCTAGCGCTTAAGGTAATGAAGCTAGAAGAATTGGATATTGCAGTTGAAACTGAAAGTGCTGCGATCGAATTTGCAATTCAAAGAAATTTGCTGCCCCAGAAACGGACGGTGTGTCCCATTTGCTGCGTTGGGCATGTCGGATGGTATAAAAGGTCAAATGAAGGTCTGAAAGTGCCCTTCACGTTACGTTGTTCGCGAAAAAGATGTCGTAAAAAGTGGTCGGTCACTAAGGATACGTGGTTCTTTGGATCTCATTTGACTGTTCGGCAAAATTTTATGTTAATTTATTTCTGGATAAGGGGCGACAATATAAGTGAAGCGGCAGAAAATCTCAAATTGAGCAAGACCACTGTTATGGACTATTATCAGTTTTGCAGGGAAGTATGTTTTGTTATCGTCAGTAACCGTACAAAACCCATAGGTGGACCCGATCACATTTTGGTGATCAACGAATTTCAGATTGACAGAGTAGTGTCTGCACAGAAAAGGAGAGTCTGTTTCCTGGAAGGTTTTGACAAAACTACCAACGACTGTTTCCTGATAGAAATTCAGAAAACCGACGTCGAAACTATAGTTCCCTTGCTGAGGAAGTTTGTTCGAGTTGGCTCCACTGTCATAACCTCCTCTTGGGAATCCTTTTCCAAGTTAGACAATGAATGTCTGTTGAACGCCTTGTGGGATCACCCCATTCAGTTTGTACAGATAGATAATTTTGAAGTGAAATCTAGTAAAGTAAAGTGTATGTGGCGTTCAGCCAAACGCTTCGTTGAGACTGAAAGTCAGGAGATTAAGAGCAAAGATTTACTCTTATTTCAGTATTTATATTTTCATCCAATTGAGTACTTGAGCGCAGGGGACAAGTTTGACAGATTTTTGCAGGATATAGCTAAAGTTTATCCAGGTCCATTCAAGCATCCTATGACAGCTGTCATTTATTAGAGGTAAGATTTCTTGATTATGAAGAGTGAAAAGTTATAATCCCTTAATTACATTGTTTATTGAGTTTTTATTTTTGTGAATAATATTTGCTCCCATATGGTTGTGTTGGCTAATTATGTCATGTCATGTCAGTTTATATGGAGCCAAACTCGTTGGTTTTGTATATTTCTTTAGTATGCGTTGATATGATTTGTTCAAAATATAAAAATGCTTATATATGTGTAAAATTTACATAATAATGTAGCCAATAAACAGACAAAATTGGCATTTGTGCATACTTTGATGTCTTCTTTAGATGTTACTATTAGTGGAAATCTTTTGAACTTAACGCAGCATGACGACGAAGCAACTTAGTTTGCACGAATGTATAGTGTTTATTTTGTCACATAATTTTGTCTGTTTTTTTTGCTATTTCATTATCAATTAGTAAATATGTAATTAGTTGTGTTGTTTGTAATATTATTAGATGATTTATTTATAATAGGTTGATTAAAACAATTTATTACACCTTAAGCTTACATTGAGGACTTAATTATGGTTCAGAAAAGTGAACCAGTATTTTGAACATCGGATATTCTTACCATGATCGGTATTGAGAAACAGTTTCAAGATTAAGAATTCTACAGGCTTGGCACACCTTCCTTGTAAAGACGGTGGTCTTGGCTTAGTATTTTTGATTGTTCTGAGTTGAAGATTAAATATTTTTCAGCAATATCCAAGTTGGAACTAGGGTTTATAACCTTACTGAGGTTCCTGTTCCATTTCCTCGTGTATTGTTTGAAATTTGTTCAATTATTGGGTGTTAATTTCTAAAATTCAGTGTCTTCTGTTTTGTCCCCATAGCTTTTATTTGCTTATTAAGGGTACTTGCAATTTTCATATAATGCAGCCTTGATTAATTTTGTATTAATGCCAAGGTGATTATGGGAAAGCTTTGATTCTGCAGTTTATTAAGGTTCATAAATGACAATTTTGTGTGTTTGACAAGGTCTCACTTTTCAATTTATTTGTAGATGCAATAATTTTATTTTAACATTGTGACTTTATTGTTCTATAACCTTTGTTGGTTTGTGTAATTATTTGCTACCGTTAAATTGATTATGTTACTCATTTCATTTTAATAACGATTATTATAATTCATAATTTGAAAAATCAATTTATTGATTCATTTGAGAAGAGAAATTTGGAGAATTTTTAAAATTAACATTAGCCTCTTACACATTAATGTGCTTTGATTTTATCTGAATCTATTATTTTTTACCATTTCTGTAAAGAATCTTGCATGTTTTAGGGTATAATCCTTGACAATGGCTACAACACAGAATGTGCCAGTTTCTGAAATTATCCGAAACAAAATATCTGCAGAAGATGACGATGAACCAAAGAAGAAGTCTAGAGAAGATTGGAGGAAGGCAAAGGAATTGGAAGAAGCGAGAAAGGTGATGACGACTTGTTAAATTTTCTGAAATATTCCTTGATTACAAAGAAAGCTCAAGTGCTTTTATTCTTGGATTTGTTAACACAATTCCCATTTTGGTAAAATACTTTACCAAGTTAAATTTGTGTTCAGTATATGCTGACCTGAACTTTCCATTTGTTTCAGGTCCACTGTAAAATAATTTGAAGGTAATTTACTTGGAATATTTTTATGATCAGTGTGTATATAATTTGTGTGTGTTGTAGGCGGGAACAGCTCCAGCTGCTGTAGATGAAGAAGGGAAAGATATCAATCCACACATTCCACAATACATATCATCGGCACCATGGTATTTCGGTTCGAAGGGACCTACGTTAAAACATCAGCGACCTCAACCTGAAAAGGAAAGAAATTTTGCCCGTCTTGACGAATGGTATAAGAGAGGAGTTAGTGTAAGTTCAAATCCTTTGCATTTTATTCTTGTCTGGAAAATGTTGATGGGTTATATTAATTCTTTTGTATGTGACAGGCTAATGTTGCAATCAAATATAGGAAAGGGGCTTGTGAAAATTGTGGGGCGATGACTCACCAAAAGAAAGATTGCATGGAAAGACCTCGAAAAGTTGGTGCCAAATTCACAGGTAATGCTTGAATTTAATTTTTCATCTAGTTCTGTAATTTGAAATTAATCTTCTTTCTAAATTATCAGATGGTAAAATATTCACCAAAATTTATTTTATATATACAGTGTTAGACTTGTGAGATTTAATTTAAATTCATAAAGTGTAATTTTTAAATGTGTATATTCAGAAGTGGACATGTTGTTTGATGTTATAACAAAATATTAATTCCTCTTTAGTTACTTCACCTATTCAAAAAAGAATTGTGTTTTAAATAATAGAATATTATCGGCAATTGTTTAGGAGCCAGCATTGCCCCAGATGAATTTATCCAGCCAGAACTGTCTATGGATTATGATGGGAAGAGAGACAGGTGGGCGGGATATGACGCTGCCGAACACCGTGCGATTATTGAAGAATACCAGAAGATAGAGGATGCCAAGAGGCAGCTCAGAGCTGAAAAGTTAAACTCCAATGTTGATGGAGATGTTGAGGTAATATATTGTACATTATTTAATTGTGTGTCACTTTCCACGACTGTTTTGCCTTAGAATAACTTATCTAGTGACATTGATCAGAATATTTTATTATTACGAAAACACCCTTTGTGTATACTACATACATTAAAATTTTATGCATTGTATTGGATCTTTCTGTTCAATGAAATGAGAAATAGTAATTTGGAAATGTCTTTTTTAGTATAATTTATGGAGAAAAATCGTACTTTTTTTAAAAAAAATTACTTGTTATAATGGGAATAATAAAGATCCACTATTTTAGATCCAAAAATTTAATTTAATTTATGAATCCTAACATTATAACATATCATTCATTCATACTTAAAAAGTCACATATTATTTGAAATTAAAAAATAAAATATTTAATGTATTTGACATTCTATTCATTCACCAATATAAATTTTAAGTCTTTAGAGTAATTCCCAGATTCACAATTGTGTAGATTTGGTTATCGTATTCCAGAAGGTGCAATATCAATGTAATTATTTAAATTATCAAGAATACAACCAAATTGCTTATCCCCACTTTTAAGATTACCTTAGATATAAAGTTTGACTAGTTAATGGACAATTTACCACATTCTTCTAGTGGAAGCAGGTGTCTGAATAATTTCAGGGATAGTTTTATCAATGCTTGCTGCTAAAAATTTCAGATTTATTCTTAAAATTAAAACTCTCCGAGGTTTGTGTGTTTCTTTAAAGAGTAAAGTATGCATAAAGATTCAAGACTTTCCTGTTGTAGTTCCTAAAAAACGTTCGTCAGTAAAATTCGGTATCCAAATTAATTTATATTCTGTTGTAATCAAATTTGAGAGAGTTCAAGTGGAATAATCGTATTTGTATTGTTTTGTCAGAAGTTATTCCAACTCTTTACCTTGATGATAAAAATGTGTCATTGCTTTTAATCTTGATTCTCGTGTGTAGCCTGATGATCTGGAGAAAGAAGATGAGGACAAATATGTGGACGAGGTCGACATGCCGGGGACGAAGGTGGATTCCAAACAGAGGATCACTGTACGTAATTTACGTATACGTGAAGACACTGCGAAATATTTAAGGAACTTGGACCCAAATTCGGCGTATTATGACCCCAAGACCCGTTCCATGAGGGACAACCCACACTCCATGGTGGGAACTGGCGAGCAAGAGTATGTCTTAAAAGAAGTTTTCACATCCCAAAGCTTATTTACTATTTTATTGTCATTATATATTTATAATAAGGGCAGTATTGTTCATTAACAATATTTACAATCATTGTGAGTAATGATTGGTTAAGTAACAGTTTAGTATTGGTGATAACGAAAATAACTGACTGTTCTTTTCTGCTAATGGTGACAGCAAACTTGACATAGACTTTGTATTTTATTCACCATTGAAAAATTCTAAAGTAATTTTTAATAGCTCACGTTGTGCTATAACCCATATTTTAAGTATTAATGTTACAACTTGTAAAATCGGTTATGTTTGTGTGTTATGACCTAACTAGGATAAATGTTTACCTTCCCAAAACTGAATTTGAATTAGTTTAGTGGTTTCAATGTGCTGTCTTAGAAATGAATATTAGGTTTCATCCATTTAAGTCATTTGGATAACTAATTTAGTTTGTTATGAGTTTTCAGCAAACTCTACAAACACTTATGTTTTTAAAATAGTCTAGTGTGATTCCTATGGAAAAAATACATGCAAATCAGGCATCATTATAAGCAGTTATTTTACACAGAATATCTACTTTGTAAATCTCTTTTCGAATAGTCTTGGCAATTGTGGATCGTTTCAAACTCAAATGTGTTTCATGCCTAATATTTGGAAATTCAAATTTTACAGTTAAACTTATTTGTAAAGTTATCTTTTCTTGATTTTTAGTGTCGATTATGCCGGAGAAAATTTTGTTCGGTTTACCGGTGACACTCAGAAACACTCTGTGGCTCAACTGTTTGCTTGGGAAGCGTACGAGAAGGGCGTCGACGTCCACCTGTTGGCTGAACCGACGAAACTGGAAATGTTGCAGAAGGAGTATGAGAAAAAGAAGGATCAGTTCAAAAGCCAGGCACAGGGCAGTGTTTTGGAACGTTACGGTGGAGGGGAACACTTGGAGGCCCCTCCAAAGTCATTGCTCCTCGCGCAAACAGAGGATTACATAGAGTATTCTCGTTATGGGAAAGTTATCAAGGTGAGACTTGCAGACAGACTTCATAACTTGAAAATTTTAATTTTTACTCTACATAATATTTACTCACTGTGATTTTTCTGCCTTAAAAACTTAAAATTATTACTTCTCTTTTGAATATTGTTTGAATTGCTGAAGGTTTTAGATGGTGCATACATTTTAATTATTCCTAAAAAAATATTCTAGGGACAAGAGAAGCAAATTATTCGTTCACGTTACGAAGAGGACGTCCACCCAGGAAATCACTCTTCAGTTTGGGGCTCCTATTGGCTGAATGGCATGTGGGGGTTCAAGTGCTGCCATTCTTTTGTAAAGGTTTGTCAATTAATAACAATATCAATTTTACGATATTCTTGACTCTGAAGGTTCATCAAAGCAACACATGAATGATTGCAGCATATTTGATTATGACAGTTAACACAACTTCTTCGTCTTTTTGTTTATGCACCAAGAAATTCCATTTAATACAAAATTGAACAAAATCTTGTCGGGTCAATATTTTTCTAAAATAAAAAGTGACATATAGCCAATGTTGTCATTGATGCACAGGTCATTTTGAGCTTATAGCAGTATTTTTTTTAAGTAAAAGACCCTGAATAAATATATTTTAATGGTTTCATATGATCAATTTTCTCTTAGCTGTCAGTAAATCTGTCATCATCAGATTCAAAAATATGGAAGACAAAATTAGAATCTGTTCCAAATTACAGAATTCGTACTGCACAGGAGAGGCCGGGAAAGCTGCGTTTTCGTCAGAGTCATCGTCTGTCCCTGCAAAGGCTGAGCCCTCTCCGGTTCCTGCCCCACAGAGCTCAGGCGTCTCCGAAAGTGATTCCTCTCAGGTGAGTGTCAAAATTATCATTTTCAAGTGAATGTGACATTTAATTGAATCAGGCTAGTAGAATTTACCGGGTACCAAATGTTTATAAAGAATGTGGAGTGTCATTGACAGACATTTTTAATTTTAGAGTGAAGAAGAAGAAGAAAGGGCAAAGGATAGAAAGAAGAAGAAAAGTGAAAAGAAAAAGAAATATAAAGAGAAGAAGAGGCACAAGCGAAAGGAAAGTGGAGAGGACAAGCTTAAAAAGGTTAATATCATAGCATTACTTTTATATTCATTTTCAAAACTAGGCTTTACATAACAAATTTCTGTAACTTTTACTGTAATTTACAGGCTTTGGAACAGGAGGTCCAAAACCAGAAGGAAGCTGCAATTCTGCTGTCCTTGGATGAGCGTAAGAGGCCGTACAACAGCATGTACAGCGTTAAGAAGCCCACAGACGAGGAGATGGAGGCTTATTACATGAAGAAGAAGAGAGATGAGGACCCCATGGCTCAGTTCATGGGCTGAGTGGTGTTCTAATGCCGTTGATGTGGAAATAGGACTTTCCTGTCCCAAATATTACTTCTCAATAAAATTTATTGGTAGACTTAAAAGAGAATTAGAAACGAAAAATATTTATTTCAGCGAAGAGAGACAGAGTATGTCATATTACTGTAAGTTGTTTTAGTTTTAATTAAAAGTTGAATGGCCATTTAGGCAGAATAAGTGAGATAGTTTTTAATGACCCTTCACATCTCCCACAAATCCTCCACGGCTCAGTTGAAGGCTAAACCCGTTCTCTCAGAATTTAATGGGAGCAGAAGTACTCACAAAAGGCTCAGTCAACATGACGTAATAAATCTTATTTTTGGTTGATGTTCTATTTGATTTTTAGTTACACAGTAGTGCTTGAGAAGATGGTAAATTTGGATTTATTAATGAATTTCTGGTCTTTCTCGGTTTAGGATACGTCTTGACACTCCATTGTTAATGCTGTTAGCGTCAAGTTCACACCTAGTTGTGGTGTGCATAATTTTAATACAAGAATCAATTGCGGAACTTGCACAAACAGGGCAGAGAATTGTCAATTTCACATTAAGCAGTCCCCATTGAACAGAAAGCAATAACTTGCTAAAATTACAGGATATTCCACAATGGAATAGGTAATTCTGCATAAATAAAAATAAAACATCTCCTTTGTGGATTGGTGTTTATTTTATTATAAAAAATTATTATAGAACACAAAATTTGTTAGTAATTAAAATATGGCATCAACAGTCCATGAAAATAGTATATACTTATTGTTATGTATAAATAGCACCAAACTTCCTTCCTTGTTTGTCACTGTAGCAAATCCACGGTCTTCTTTGGGTCAAGTCCTTCCTTAGTGTTGGGAACCTCTGGCACTGAAACAAATGTGCAACCGCAGCATAATTACGAGTTTTTCTAAAAGTAAGTAACTATTTTTTTTGTGGATGTAAACAAAGTGTTTTTTTTTTAAAAAAGAATTATTTTATGTTTATTGTTTTCTTGTCTTGTATTCCTTTTCAAAACTATTAAATAATGAAAAGCAGAATAATAGAAAAAGTGTTTATTTAAATTTAGTTTTATTGACATAAATGTTACTGACATTGTCAATTAACAATCATTATTAGGAAATGTAAAACTTTCAAGTAACTTTGTTAAATTACATTAAAATATTACCTGTTAGTGTTACAAAAATATGTTATAGGTCAAGTCAGATGCACAGTAGAAGAAGGGATAAGGTGGAGTAGAGTATTGTTGTCAGTGGGAATCTTCTCCTTGTAGAGTAGATGGACCTACCTTTCTTGAACAAATTAATTGGATTTTTAGGAAACAGATATAAGTACTGAAGAAAGGTGTCTGTACTCATCTCTTAACTTACGAGGATGAGTATTTTGACGTACTCCATATCCTGAACTGAACACAATAGATTTCCATGCGTCAATGTTTTCAGTACAGTTTTCACAATACCAAGTTGCCGTAACAAAGGTTAATTTTAAACTGAGTTCCAGCCTACCTCCACTGCCACAAGACCTATTAATAGGGATGGAATTACTTCTTTTGAATTTTTTCTGCTTATATTTACAAGATAATATTTGAACACGCAAATAACCTTTCAACTAGCAATCTTACTATATTTTCTACCTAGACAACACTAACTTGTAATGTGTGATATAAACATTGTTTGAAAAAATATTTTCAATTTTCATCTTACAATTACTATTAACGTCCACAAAGAATGAAATAACATTTCTGTTTAGTAAATTGTTAGCAATATTATGCAAAACGTAACAATGAAAATGCAAACATTTCAGACAAATTTCAACCACATTAACTTTTTGTTGATAACAGGTTATTAATCACTATTACACTTGTTGTAAAGGGGATCTTTCATTGATGCAGTACGTTGCACTGGAACACTGAATGCTACAGCAATGCCAGCTAATGAAAACATCATATCGGTCTATGGTACTACAATTGTGTTATATTTGAGATTATAAATCTTAGAAGCAATTAAACGTTACATCCTATACCCAGCCGAGTTAACAGCTTCAACACATGGTGTGCAAATCAGTTGACTATGTCATTCACGTACAGACATTCACTAGTTTCTTGCAATTGAAAAGGAATAATGAGGGCAGATGAAAATCGGTGGTGGAATTGAGACTCACAGCTGACGTTGAGTCTGAGGGCGTTGAGGCGTGCCTGTAGGTCTTCGTCTTCACTCGAGTCCAGATTACGAGATCCTGGAGGTGGTGGTATTGGTGGAGGGGTGGCGTCACCAGCTTCTTCCAGGAGTTCTGCCAGCTCTGCCTCCAGCTCCTTGTCCTCAACAGAGTTGTCCTTCACCGGGTGTGACAACGCCTCCTGGATGTCGTCATGTTCAGCCAGTACCTGTGTGACAGAAGATCAATTACAAAACAGATTAGATAATTCCTCTGTTGAAATGGTTTGACACATGCTGTATCATGGTGGTAATAAAAATTAGGTTGAATCAAGAAAACTTTTTGGTTGTTTTATCTTTAACATGATTGATATTTCATGTTTGTCTTTCTTAATAATCTTCTTCTTGTATAATTTTATGGACAAGAAATTAACAGCCAGTGATATACAATATATCCTCCCCATGGACTGTCACCTTAACGTGGCGGGGAGGTTTGCGGGCTACGATGACCCAGAGAGCTATGCTGGTGGGAGTGTTACTCCTGGTATGGTCATCCAAGCCAGACAGGTCAAAGCGTAGGAGACAGATAGAGAACAATCCACAGGTCCTCCAGGTTTGGGATTGATCATGGGGCTAACAATCCCATATCGGAAAAACTATTGTTATGAAACTCGAAGATAATAGCCGGATTGATAATACTGAGGAATGAACCATGCAAGGAAAAGGTGAATGTGAACGATGTGGAGGACGACTTACGAAAGATGGGTGTTAGAAGATGGAGGAAGCGAGCAGAGGACCGGCAAGATTGGGCTACGATCATTAGAGAGGCCAAGGTCCTACATGGACTGTAACGCTGAATAGTAGTAGTAGTAGTAGATATACAATATATATAACAAATAAGGAAACTGTGATGAGGCCAAATTAAATAACACATTTAGATAGGAAAGAGAGACTGCAATACTGACTTACAT
Source organism: Zhengitettix transpicula (assembly GCA_037074705.1). Taxonomy (NCBI): domain Eukaryota; kingdom Metazoa; phylum Arthropoda; class Insecta; order Orthoptera; family Tetrigidae; genus Zhengitettix; species Zhengitettix transpicula. The sequence continues at coordinate 75,698,920 of CM073596.1, read as the reverse complement.
GAAATCAATAGTTGGTCTAAGGTGAAAGTTCCAAATTGAGCCCCATTCATCAGGAAGGAAGATCTTAACTGCATGCTGACCGGGCACTAATTGATAATAATTGAATTCCTGACTAAGGCCTCATAAATTTGGAACTTTCACCTAAGCCAGACTGGTTTCACTGTCTCTCTTTCCTATGTAAATGTGTTATATATATATATACACACGCAAAAAGTATAAATTGTACAGTGGTGGCACTTAACTGCTCAGCATATTAACTATATTCAATTAAAAAATAAGTATATATCAATTGTAGTACAACGTGACTAGTACTCACATCGCCCAGGTCCATGACTGTATTTTCCACGTTGTCCAACGTCATATTCTTCCCCTTCAAAATCGTCTCGAGTGTCACGGCCCCTATCTTGTAAGCGGCAATTATCTGTGAAAACAGTAAAAGATAATCGCAATCGACAGAATCTGAGACACGGTGGTCTTCGGCACACAAGTCCCGGGACAATTTTCTTTATTACTTCCCAAGTTTAGTTCATTCTGTTCAATTTATGGATGGACAATTTAATTCTTTTTAAAAATCAAAGTTGTAAATCTAGCATTTTTTAAGAATAAAAATGTAATTTAATAATTATACGGTACGAAACGATTTATCAGTTAACAACGCTCGAAGCCGTAGAGTTTATCTGAGACCTGTAGCTTACTTCACTTTCAGAGTGAGCTTCTTCGATGTGTGACAGCATCACCTGAACGGTGGACAGCTGCTCCGACCTCTTCTCCACGAGTTTTGTGAAGGTGTGCTTCTTCTTCAGACAATTTTTGGCCTGGAACCAACGAGGTAAAGACATGGGTGATATTTTGAAATTTTAGGGGGAATTTCCCAAAATAACATTTATTTATTTGTAAGGTCTTAGTTTGGAAGTCACGAAGTTGTTTCGTGAGTAATCTTTCCACTCGTACAAGACTAAGAGACGATCAACAATCTTCCCTTGTTACAGACGATGAAAAAAATGTCTGACATTCATAATAATATGTCGCAATGAGTCATAAAATTATATTTCTTAACAAAAATTATTTAAATATATGTTTTAATTTTTATTTTATTAAATCATTTAATTTTTGGTAATAAACCATTTTCTGAGTCAAGTTTGGATATTTATTTATTTACATAAAAACAATTCGAGGAGAATTCCATCACGTGTGACCAGTGATTTGCATACAATATAAATAATTTTCTATACCAATGACCATCAACCACCAGCCCAATAGTGATACGACGAAATATGAACGCAGAGTGGTCGCCATTGCTTTTCCCTTTCGTAGTGCGAAGAAGAACCTGGAAAGTTGCACAAGCGTTGCCCTCTGTCCGTGCGTCAGCAGCTGGCGCTACCACCGAGAAGGTGAGGCGGCAGCACTGTCGCGTCCATCCAGCGACGAGGCTCAGTCGGACGTCGCGGCCGCTCCACTTCAGCTCCTCAGGTACGCGCGCGCTCGCTCAGGCGACGTTGCCACAACTCTCAATGCAAGATTGAAAACCCCTTTCCTCACGTACATTCTTTCTCGTCCGTAAATATTGGGTTCCTGGAGAGAAAGTAGAAAGTCTTGTCCGTTCTTTCTCTATTTTTTTAAATGCGGCACAGGCGGAGAAAACCGAGCGGAATATTCCGCGCGTCACTGACGAGTGCCACAGGAATATGTAAATATATGTATACAGTTGGTCGATGAGATTTCAATTGTCGCGGAAAAATTGTGTAGGTACCAACTCGCGGGCATTATTCTTTTTAATAAATCAGGGGGAAAGGAAATGACGTATCGCCGCAGTCCGTGACGCGGAGGGACAAGTTGGCGACAGTCGCATGACGTATCGCCGCAGTCCGTGACGCGGAGGGACAAGTTGGCGACAGTCGCATGACGTCACGGAGACGCGCCGTGCCGGTCTCAATAGCGACAATAACGCCCGGCACAAAGACTGGAGGACGCCAACTTGTGAAAGGAAGAAAATCTTTGCTTTGCGTTGTGTAGTGTCTGTCTGAAGCGACAGCAACGTCATCGGGGGCGCCCGTTGACGGACGTAAAGTTGCAAAAAATCACGTTCAAGTCGAGAAGGAGAACGCTGACCGAGTTTTGCACTGGCCTCGGCTTAGTTATCTGTGGACGGTGACGTCACGGCGAGGAAATGATATGACACAAATGGGTAAAGCACTGACGAGTCGTGTGTTCGCAGCCAACAGGTAGTTTTTCACCTTTCCGTGTCTGTTTGCGACCTTGGCTGTTCAAACACGCGCCGTCACTCCCGTCCGTCGTTCACACTGACACAGTGTTGACGCAGAAAAGAAATTATTTTGGGAGTCACGAGGCCATTAAAAATTGCCTTAGTAACACGTGCGCAGTAGCCCGGATGACGTCACTGCGCATGCAGCTTGACACGGTGTGAGGCTGACGACGGCACGGTACTAAAGTTTTTTTAAAATATATGTACAGAAATATATATTCTGACTGTTGAGAAAACTAATAAATAAATAAACATCAGCCAATTTTAAGTCAGAAAAAAGAATATGTTACTGTGAAAATGTCTGAGACGGAAGCTATGGAGGAGTGGTTCACAGGGATGGTGGAAGAGCTGCCTTGTTGGGAAACTTCAAAGATTAATAATTATCCGTCATATGTTCATATTAAAATTAGAAATATATCATCAATCAATTTTTATAAATTAAATTGAAAGGGTGAAAATTGATTGATATCCCATTATTTCCTCCCCTGCCCGTTGTGATAATACGTATATGTTTATTGTATTAATTGATTTGTCTGTTAATAATTTATAACTGGTTTTTGTATTTATTGTGACACTTGCTAGGAAATGGTACGGCGCGGAAAGATCCCGAGGGATAATTCGGAATTTCCTACGCGGAAGGAAAGGCGTGAGAACGTTGTGGACGTAAACGACAAGGACGTCCATTAATGTCAACGCGTCAGAGCTATGAGACGACACAAAGGCAGTAGTAAAATGAAGGGAGCGACATCTTTTAATGAGAAAGACAAACTACGGGGGGGGGGGGGGGAATACTCCACGAAAACGAAGGCGGCAAAAGCAAAGCAACTCCTGGCGGCATTAACAAACAATGCGTCCTTTAATCCAGGGAAAAAACATATTAATTAGTTCCCAACATTGAATTACGGTTTGGACGTGAAAATGTCCTGTGAACTATACACGGGGACATCTTCCATTCTCCAGGATTCATTATTAATGTCTTGTGCTTGATGTGAACATAATGTACGATTGCAGAGACTCTGTCATTAGTCTCAAATACGGGAGAGAGTCAGTCCATTGCGAAAGTACGCGAACAGATTTTGTGCGCGAAAGAAACGCGTTTCGCAAGTGTCGCTGTCGCAATAGACGCGTGGGCGATGGCGAAACCGTCTTCCAGAGTTCAGGGTCGGCGCCGCGACTTTCGTCAAGCTAACGTCTGGTTCAAGGGTACAATATCGTATTCGGTCAAAGGAAAGGAAAAGTATCTGATCAGTGTCACGCACCAGATTATGAAGAGATAAACAGTTGCAGATAAGATAAAAACGTGTTTGGCATAAATAGCACACTATCATCTAAGTGTACAAACATCCTTGTGAGGGATGAGTTACCAGTATGGTACGTTTTATTTTGATTACCTTACAGGTGTAGATTTAGATACCATGTTACACGAGGCGGAAATTGCGAACGCGACCTTATGGTAACGTGGACGGAACGACGACAGGATTTATTTTGAACCGATGTTTTGTGCGTGAGAAACTTAATTTCCCAATGACGATCTAAAATATTTCCAGAAACACGTAGAATGGAGACACCACACGCCTTATTGTTCAAACTATATAAAATGCCATTCGTTACTGGAGGTAATAATGCTGCTGGTTCGTAAACACTGTGTGGCCCGTGACTGTGTCTTTAACGAGTGCCTACCGTGGCGCATTAATGAACAAGTTTTGTGGAGAAAGCAGCATAGATGAATGTTACAATTTTGTCATGTTCACAAATGCAAATACAGTGGTCAATTTTATTTTATCAGCTGAGGTACGGTGTGACAAGATATTGAAATATCATATATTAAGGTAATGAGCCAGACTGAGGACTGAATGAGACAGTGAGGAAATTAAATGCAATTGTAGAAAGAAAATACAAGTAGGAAATAGTTCCATTTCAAATGGTAAGAATACTGTTTGCTTCAGGGAAAGAGGGGAGGAAGATTCAGATATAGAGCATGGCCCAGACACTGGAAAACACTTTGCTCTGCAGGAACTTTGTTCGTGAGGAAAAAATCAAGTAAAAAGTTTACTTCTCAGCTCAAAGTGCAGTTTAATATAAAATTGAACACTATAACTTGTTCATAAATTTTTAGCTACTTATTTTAATTTTATTCCCACTACCAAATTGCCAGCATAACAAGCATGTGTGACTGTGTTGAATGAGATTGAGAAATCCATAAATACATGAAGCATAATACTTGCGAGTGCATTACATACCAGGCTCCTGTTCCCCTTCCTGACGTGTTCCCTGGCGTCGGTCACGGCGGCATTTACCCGAGCCTCCAACTTTGTCAAGCTCTCCGACAGATTCTTCTCGTTCCATTTCAGGGAATAAACTCCGTAATCCACCTCTGATATCGTGACGTTTTCGCCAGGCTTTTTAGCAAACTTCACCAGCATCGTGCCGTCACACTTAAAGTGAGTAACGGCAGCCAATCCCTGGCCCTGTAACCAGTAGAGAGCAAGTTGTATGTTTTCAACTGAACTGGTCTTACAAATATCTTGAATTTCTCTGACATCCAGCAGTATGTCTCTCTTGTTCCCTTGAACTGCTGCCTGAATTTTATTGGCATGTTCCTGCAACAAATGAGAAGATAACGTACAGATAAAATTGTTTATATAAATTAGTCTTCTTGAATGACAGAATAAGACACTTATTCTGTATTCACACACAAAATTTAAATTTATAATGTCAATTAGCAAGGTAGTTCAAATTATCAAAATATTTACATGTTCATTACTACCTAGCCTGACGACGCCAACTGTTGATTGAAGGTAAGTCAGCGCTTTCTCTCTCTCTCTCTCTCCTGACCAGATGAGCTAATTATCATCCTTAATTGCTTATAATTGTGTCAATATCTCAGTTTTAATTCAGCACCCACCATAACACAGAGAGATATTTATACCAATAATAAGTATAAATATGTGTATTGAGTGTATTAAATTTAATATTGTTTCAGAAAAATCAATTTATCACATAATAACCCAATCCATTCATAGTATTTTCTTTAATTATTACGCATTATTTGTTACAAAATCTTCTATTAATTCATGTAAATATGACGTTACATCTTGTTTCCTCAATCACAACTGTAATTTCTGGGGTGTGGACATATATAATTTTAATTACCATCAGCCAAGAGACTTGAGCATGTGTTTACCTTAACAGTAGTAACGTGTACGTAAACTCGATCACATTTTGTCGGAGCTGAAACGGAGTCTCTTAATTTCTGGAGTGTCCAGTGCACAGGCTTTGCAAGCAAACTCACAGTCCACGAAGTCCAACCTTGCTGTTGAGGCGTATCGGTGAATTCTGAATACAATATTAGCTCCTTGTCTCTGAAAGCAAATGAATGTGTTGAAGTTTTAGGCCACAATTTGTGATGGGTGGCATTTTTATTTCTGTGGAAACTGCAACCACTTTACCAAGTCGGACAATATATTCATGAAATTGCAGGGATTTTTTAATTTGATATTAAACAATAATTTAATTCAACATGGTATTAGCTTTGTAAAATTGCAATTTCTATGGTTCTTTATGTGAAGGTGAGATTATATTTCTTTATTATTCATTTTTATGAAAGGATTTTCATATATCTTTTAACGTTTCACATTATATGTGAAAATATTGTGTTTTTTAGCTGATTATAGTTTTCCTTTTAATACTAACAATTCTTAGAAGCCCAACAATGAGACTTACCTGACCATTTCCTCGACCACAAGTTCCAGACAAGCTGGGGATCTGTTGTCTTTCCGCACCGAACGTTCAATGTCGGTCATCGAAACGACGTGCTGCTGGTTGTGCAGACACCAGTCTCGTATGACTGCCTTCCAGAAGCCGACTTTGTCTCTCCTGTCCAGCGGGTTCTGCTTCAGGGAGCGAACTGGGGACAACAATGCGTTCATACGCACTTCGTCATTCCAGCACTCGGGCAACTTCTCTCTGGGGATGAAAGAATCCTTGTCCATGGTGTGTGTGCGCTAGCAAATACTCGCAAACTTGCGCCGAAAACGCTCCTCGCACATCACTGCGGATGTTTACGCGCAACAGCTGTTTTATACGACATGAAAAATCTGTGATATCGATCGAAACTTTGATGTATCGATGTGGGAAACTGCTATGGAAGGAAAGTTAAGACGCCAATTACGAACTCAAGTGGAATGTCATCTTGACCTTGGCTGCGAGTTTTCTTCTTCTGTTGAAGGAAAGAAATTAATTGCCGACTGTTTAATTTGAGAATGAACTTGTGTCGAAACTCGAAAGCTGCGGTCGACCATCGAATGACTAAGCATTGCGCCGACTCTGGCAGACGATTTGTTGTTTCTTTAGCGCTCGATATTTCGCTTTCGTGTTTATGATTTAACAAGTTTTCGCCAAACTCGTACCTCTGCGCCGTCCACAATGAAAGACCCTACAGCGAAAGGTAAATTCCTACGGTTGACTAATTTTCATATTTAGTGCGTCTTGTAATTTCCTTTCAGGTCAGTGGGAAATTACCATTTTATTGAATTTATTTGTAGTTTACAGTCGTACCTAAATATTAGACGTGTTACTGATGCGTATTTCGTAATTTGATGACATTCAAAGGTCACGTTGCATAAAGTTCAGATATTCATAGGTTAAGTCAGATGACCTCTAAACTTTATTTTAAACGTAAAGCAAATTAGTGCCTACCCTCCCGTTGTTGGAATGAATTATGTGGAGAATTCTATCTTGATAACTGGTTTACTGTCTTGTTGGTGAACTCTTCCTATCCCTTGATTAAAATAATGTTTCTGTCACACTTTGTAAAAGAAGTGTAACTGACAACAGAACCCGTAGTAGTTTTCTGCTGAATTGTTGCAGTGCAGAGTAAAGTTATCAACACAGAGAAAGATAATCATTTTCAACTGTGAATACTGTAAATCATAAACAGTCCAAAGATTGGCATATAGGAGTGCAAAGTGTTTCATAGAATTTTAGGTAAGCAACTTTCAGAACAAGATAGGTTTGTGATGAAGTTTCAGGATATGGAAATAACAAGTACCTTTTGTTGTATGTTTATGAGAAGGAATTTGCAGCACATTCATTATGGAAACATTGTTTTAGTGTTTGTACTCAATCTTTGTTGGACAAAGTAAATACTTCATGTCACATTTGTCTCCTTATTTCATTCTTTGTCGTCACTCTTGTGGTTTTAAACTAACCTCATGTCACATTTATCCCAATAATAATGTTCTCTTATACTTGTGTTTGCATGGTGTGTCGATTCATGTGCATGTAAATGTTTCAGACCCAACTCCTGTCCAGCCAGATATAAAGTTGGCTTTGGTGCATTTTACGACTGTAACCACACACAATTTTGATGGGACCACACAGTTTTAAGAATTGCTTGCAAAGCCACGTCATGGCTAGCACAAGCAAAGATAAGACCCTCAACGGCTTACCCGATGAGATATCGGTAAACGGAGACGTGGGGGACATGCCGTGTAAGTGTTTAGCTTTAAACTGGTGTGTGTAAAGAGTTTTTGCATTATTTCGGCAGGACTTCTACTCTAAAGTGTGGTGTTATTGATTTTCTAAATTGAGTAAGTTCAAAAACTGATACAGTTAATTTTATTCAAGAAACAGTATTTTTGATCATGAATGTTTTTCACTGAGCAGTAAAGAACATTATAACTTTATTTCTCATGTCACAAAAATTATGTATCGTGGCTACATCTGTGTGCCAGTCTCAGTGCTGTTTCCTGATTAATTTCGTAAAGTTTATGTTATACCCAATTGTGTTAAATTATTATTTGCCTCTTCTGGGTACTGTTAAGAATCGTTGTAACGTGTCTTTTATTTTCTTTCTTAAACTCCACTAACATTTTACCCCTCAGTTTGTTTTTGTGACTTTTTAATTCTGAGTACTGTTAGTATTAACAATTGAAATCCTACAGGTTGTTCAAACCTCTTAACTGAAATTTAATAGTCAACTTGTTATGTTGAATTATTAATCTTATATATGGAATGTGTTTTCAATTTTAGATTGCATTACTGAAATTCATTTTAATTTGACATAAAAATTCAGATATCGTCTTGTTTTTGTTTGTTGTGTCACTCTCATCAGTTCCTAATTACTGCCAAATTACAATGGATCTCATTGTGTTTGTGAGCACATTCAACACAGTTTCATTTCTGCATCCTGTAATGTTGGCTGATGTAAAATTTTCCTGCACAGCTTCCGTATTCCTTTTTGAAGGAGTTTTAATTGTTGAGGCTGCTTGTAAACTTGCTTTAAAATACTTGTATTTTATCCTCTACATTAAAAATTCATATGTACATTGGCACATTGTAAAGAAATACATCATGTTACATCTTAGCTTTCAAATTTGACAAAGGCTCAGTATGGGAACTTTTGACACTTTTGGGTTTCCATCCAGATTAAAGCATTTATTAAAACCTGCCTTTTCATTTCATCATCAGGTGTCGTCATAATGTTGTCATTTAATGTTTTCCATTATCTGGTTGCTTGTTCACATGTGCAGCCATGCCTTGGTTCGGGATGGACATTGGTGGGACTTTGTCCAAGCTGGTTTATTTTGAACCAAAAGACATCACCCCCGATGAGGCTGACGCTGAAGTCGAGACTCTGAAAAACATTCGGAGGTACCTGACGAAGAATTCTGCGTACGGGAGGACGGGCCACCGTGACATCCATCTGCAGGTAATCAGATTATAGAGTTTGAAATCGGGAGGAGTATTTTCCCATCAAAAATTTCGTATATTGTGTATTTTAGGTTTCATTGTGGTTGATGGTTGATTTCAAATTGATCCCAAGCTTTTATATTTAGTTTGTGGAGTCTGCTCTACAGCATATTACAACATGCCAGACTATGAGCTATCAGACAGGTCTACAGCAATTGCAAATTATTTTACAGCCTCCTCATAATTAGACACTTTCGATGCTTAATTTCAGTATGAAGCCACAGACCAGCAGATGTCAGAAGTCCTGGATTTTGTCATTATTGAATATGGTGGATTTAATTCAGAAATTATATCTGGCTGTTTCACTGATATGGAGGATAATATTTTAAAATGCCAAAAGCTGAGACTGTACCTAGACTCCTTGAACTGGGGCAAGTAGATCTATGGTTTATGAACTCTCATTTGCTCCTTCCTTCCTGAAGGCAGAGAACAGATCCTTCGCTACATTCTCTTGTTAACATATCACATCATCAAGTTCTAACCCTGTGTGTGTTAATCTGCTACAACATTCTCTATATTCTTTTTATTCCACTGACACAATATTATTTATGAATTTGTACCGTGACAGCCAACCCTGGGCCACTGATGTTTTGTGACTACACTATGTAATAATAATGTGTCCATGAGCACTTTAATCTATATATGTGCAATTGGAATGGGTTGTTTCACATCTTATAGGTCGCTAATATAACCATATCCCTATCATAAATTATATAATTCATATCAAGTGTACTGATGCATACTTTTGCACCACAGATGGATAACATCATCATAAGGAAGAGGAAAGGGTCGTTGCACTTTATTAGATTTCCAACAAGTGAGATGGGCAATTTCCTGGCTCTGGCAAAATCAAAAGGGATGGCTAATTTGGTCACGACAGTTTGTGCCACCGGTGGCGGAGCGTACAAATTCGAGGAAAACTTCCAGAGGGTACGTATATCTGTCTGTCTTCAGTTTATTTAGTCTATCTGACATTTTGTGAGAATTGTTAAGTTCATTGTGGCAATTAAAATCGATGTGAAAAGTAAGAGCAACTCAAGGTTAACTTTATTATTTGAAACATAATTTAAACAATATTATTCTAAATTAAATAATAAAAATGCAACCTTTTAGAAAGAAACAATTTTAATATTCAAATTTTAAACATGCTGTTGCATCCCTGATTAAAACCTCTTCAGGTGTATAGACATCACAATTATAATTTTTTTTGTCAACTCTTTTATAATAGTAAAATCTATACACCTGAAGAGGTTTCAATCGGGGATAAACCATCATGTTTAAAATTTGAATATTAAAATTGTTTCTTAGTAAAAGGCTGAATTTTTATTATTTAATTAAATTATGAAGTCAGATAGTTATAGTTGTTAATGTTGTTATAATAAATGGCTCGGATATTTTTTTTCTCTTTAACAAAAGTTAGAATAGTGAAGCCACAGTTAATTTACTAGCATTTGTATATAATATTAATATTATTTAATAAAGGGTAAAGTAGCATATTTTTCAGACACACATTAGGCATTAATATCTCCATTGAAATATTGAACAATGCATTAAACATGAACAAACGAAATGTATCGATTCTAAGTGTTACTGGTATGCCACAGTGCAGAATTAATTCAGTTTATTAATTTCAGGAAGTTAACATGAAGCTGGCCAAGTTTGATGAGCTGGATTCTCTCATCAGAGGGATGCTCTACATAGAAGCCAACAACCCTAGTGAGTGCTATTACTGGGCAAACCCTACTGAAGATGAGAAATGTGAAAAGCAGCTGTTTGATTTCAGCAACCCATATCCATTTATGGTGAGCATATTTGAAATTTTTATCTTGCAATGATTTTGGTTTTTCTTCACAAAGCTCTTGCAATAAATGTCAAAATAACTGCTGTGTATTTATTTTTATTTCAGTTGGTGAATGTGGGATCCGGAGTGAGTGTGCTGGCTGTGTATGGACCAAATAACTATAAGAGAGTTTCAGGGACAAGGTATTTTCTTTTTGGTAATTATATTAAGAAAAAGTTGTGATGTTTTTGCCTCACAGAATACAGAAGTTCTATTAAGGAGGTTACTTGTCATTTAACCATTAAATATCTTTCCTCAGCTTGGGAGGTGGTACATTTTTAGGGTTGTGCTGCCTCTTGACAGGCTGCAACTCTTTTGAAGAGGCGATAGAGCTGGCGACGGGGGGAGACAACACTCACGTCGACAAACTTGTTAGAGACATCTACGGGGGCGACTATGGACGGTTCGGGCTTCCGGGAGATCTTGTCGCCAGCAGGTATTCTGTCAAATCCAAGTTGTGGGTGAATTGAAATTTGGTTGTGTCTGATTAGCAAACTTTGTTTTACTTTTTTGTTGTTGAGAATTGCTCCTTGTAAATTTTTAAGTTATCTCATATAACGTTTTAGTCCCTCAGATGTATCTGATTTAATTTTCTATGGTGAAATGGCCTAATATTTTTCAGTTTCGGGCACATGAACTCAAAGGAAAGACGTGCCAGTGTCTCTAGGGAAGATTTGGCGAGAGCCACTCTCGTGACGATCACGAATAACATTGGTTCAATTGCCCGTATGTGTGCGCTTAATGAAAAAATTGAGAGGGTAAATCAAAGCTCTTAATCTTTATAGCTTTAATGTGGCAATTTAGATTCTACAGAGAACAGTTTATGTTTTCAATGCTTTAATTTATTACAGTTTAGTGTTAGTAATTAATTTGATTTTACTTTGTTTTCACAGGTGGTATTTGTCGGAAACTTTCTTAGGGTCAACCCCATATCTATGAAACTGCTTGCCCATGCTATGGACTACTGGTCAAATGGCACCCTCAAAGCACTTTTCCTAGAACATGAAGTAAGTGTGTTATCAGAATGTGGTTGGATTCTTTTTAACACTGACTGTAGTTTGAAGTAATGCCCATGTGCATTTTGGTGGGCTTGTCACAATCTGCAATTCCTGACATGTATATATTGCAGTGAAAACTGGAAACACGACAAAGTTCAATTTTTTCTGAATTCATCTTCTGCCATCATTATCAATTTGTGGTACACAAAGGTTATCGGGAGCAGGAGGAGCTGACATAGGATAACACCTTCAACTCACTTGGTCTGTGTCCCGTAAATATTTAGATTTAGTTTTGCGATTATTTGGTAAATACCTATATTTAGGAGTTTGTTGTCTATGTTGGTGTTGAGATGATGCTATTGTGTAAGAGAGTGCAAGGAAGAAAATTCTGTTTGTCTTCAGAACAAAATCATGGTGGTACATAAGGCTGAACACTCCTACACACACAACCTTAAGAAATCCAGTCCGTTCACATCTGGCTGACTGCAGGAATATCTTTATTTGTGTGTCACCACAGTTTCATTCCAGAAGGAAAACAGAATTTTCTACTGTTTGAAAAATTGATTTTTTTCAATCTTCCATTTTTATATTTTTCTCTATTTTAGACAGTGGAATATGCAATGGCATATTTGCCAATTATTAAGAGACCAAACCAATGCTAACAATATTTGCTCGCTGACGTGCCTGTCTCTCTTTGCTGCAGGGCTACTTTGGTGCAGTGGGCTGCCTCCTAGAATTCAACAGCAAAGTCAGCTGAACTTCGTAGTTAAACTCGATAGCACAAGCATTCCTGTGATGTATCAGATTAATTTTTTTTCCCCTTGAGGATTCCGTAGACTTTAGAGATATTACATAACCTTAGATATACATATATTTATATAATCCATCTTTTTTTTATAAAGATATAAAAATGAGAATATTAAACTGGTTTTACCATTTGTCACGATATCGCCAAAAAGTTTGTTAAGACCAAAAGGTAGAGTGTGTATGCTCACTGCAGTTGATTGTTTTCTTTTAACCATTTAAATGTACAACATTGCTCTTTAGTTGATAATTTCACATTGGTGTCCACATATAATGGTATTGTTCAAATAACGTGTTACTGTTCCCCTGAGAAAATGTTTATTATTGTTATTCTGTGTAATATTTTACGCTGCTCTGTTGAACCATTTTCATTTTTGATTGTTTGCTTCCCCGTCTTTCGTACAATCTCTTTCTCCCTGTGTTCCTTTCGAGCAGGCTCAGGAAGAAAGCCAGAAGGTAGATTGATTTTGGTCTGGTCCCAGAGAATGTCACACCATTTGACAAGTTCATATATTTTACTAACTGGGTGAGAGTACACTTGGGCTACAACGTTTTGATGGAGTCTATCGCCGCTGTCATCATTTGAAATGCAACTCTCACCTGGTTATAAGCCTGAGAGTTACTTATGCAAATTCACTCTTTAATCTTTTTAACTTGTAAGGCATTAGAGTCCTTAGTTACCAACTTTGAACCATAATCTGGCTTAATAACTTGTTCCATAATCTGGCTTAATAACTTGTTCCATCTGACCTCATATAGTGCAGATACTAGAACAACTATATCTAAATTGTAAAAGTATTCTGGAAGCTCTGAACAATACTGAAATTATGATCATGTAATTAATTTATATCTACATTTAATAAATTTTAATAGCACAGAAACAACATGACAAATAATTTGCAAACAGAACATTAGTAATGCTGTTAATACATAAAAATGTATTGCTAAAATGTGTTTGAAACATTTATCCACACTGTTGAAAAACTTAATTTAAGTGGCAAAATTATGAGAGAAGCCATTACAGGCCATCACTAATTAGTGTAATGCTTGAAGAGAGTCACAGGAGTGGATAGATACAAGTTTTTTGTTTTTTGCAAATGTACAAATGAACAGATTACTATATTTGTGAAAGTAGTTTCCCTGTGCACAATGTTTCATTTATTTACTTGCCTTCTCTCACTTGAATTTGTTATGTAAGTTTTTTATTTCCTTATAATTATATTTGTATGTTGTTCTTTCTAGTATTCTAGTATTCTATTCTAGTCACCATAGCTTCACCATATATACTATTTATTACAAACTGTCATATTGCTACAATTTTATTTTATTAACCAGGGATTAGGATGTTTTAATATTTTATTTTTGTGTGTGTTAAAACTCTTCTCTTTCTTTTAAGGTGTAATGTACTGAATGCATGAAATTTATAAATATATGTTAAATTACATTTAAATGTGTACATATGTCTACAATATAAGTCTGTTTTAAATTTATAGGTGTTCTTGCACCAATAAATATAAGTTCAGTATTTGTAGACTGATTACCTAGTGAAAGCCTTCATGGAGGTCCTTAAATTACAGTATCGTTGGTGTCGGGTTTAAGAGGATCTTCGATGAAGTAATCAAACGTGCCACTAACAATAACCATGTTCAGATAAAGCCTTCCTATCAACAGGTAACAGATTTTCTTGCCAAGATCCTGTGTATTACATTTGGATCCATATTTGAGAATGGATGGTAAATTTTGTGACTGGAACAATATTCAGAGCATAGTTAAGTTCTAAAGTGGGAACTAAATCTTACTATACATCAATATGACACTTGTACACAACCAATGGTTCTCTTGAATGTAATAATGAACATGTTTTGATCTGAATTATATAAATTATAATTTAAAGGCACACATTACTAGTAAAAGAGAATATTCTTGTCACCAGTGTTTGTCACTATTGTTTCATATAATGTTTCATCGCTTTCTTCTTGTGAATGTAAACTGATTATTTGTTTTCATCAAAGCCATTCCATCTGTCAGTCTTCCAGACTGATGGCCATGTCTCTGTGGCGCTTGAGAGGAACATGGTTTATAACTGTGCTGTCCAGGCTTCCTCCATCTTGTATTAATTTTTACTTGTCCATATAAGTCAGACGACTCTTTAGGCACATTGAGAAATTTTGTAAGTTCTTTTGTGTCTATGTGTATAAGTGACAAAGAATGCTTTTACATTATCAAATTAATTATTACAGAAAGGAAGAAGAGAGAGAGTGGCTGAATTACCTTAAATTGAGGTTTGGTGTCACCGCATCTTGTGATAAGGAGCATGTCAAATTCCAATGTGCAGTACCATTTTGCCTTGAGTAAGGCGGCTTAGGCCCTTCAAAAAACTGACATGCTCCTTACTACCTAATTTAGTGACGCCAACTCTCAATTTAGGGTAAGTCTGTATTAATATATGTAGCCAAATGTTGATAGTGTTCTTGGGCTAGGCATTGTTTATTGATGTCACATGGGGTTTGAGTCAGTAAGTAGGCTTTCTTAACATTTGTTTCTCATTGAGAGTATATTATTTATCAGGGTTTATGCTTTAGAATTAAATGACACCTGTCAGTAGTCTGATCTCGAAATGAATCACCGTTTTACTTTTTTAATCAATCGCTGCATTTGATAAGGGAAACTACTCACTAGGGCGAGAGTTTCAGACTGCCTGTCCACACTCGTGAATGTATTATCTTTTGCGGAGATTTCAGTCTGCCTCCAAAACTCTCAGAGTTAACTGAGTCAGGAGGTTGTCCACGGTCATATTATTTACTGGAGAGGCCTTGAAAGTAATTCTGACTATTGAAACAACTTACAAATAAACAATAGCCAATTTATTTATGGAAAATTAAACTATGTTTTGTCAATAAATTTGTGATCTCTTCAGGTTGAAGTTTAAGAAAATTTATTTTAATTTTAAGTTTAACAAAATGTATTTCAGCCATGGCAGTCAAGGGAGAATGACCTAACTATCAAAATTTTGTTAAACTTCAACCTGAAGAGGTGGCAAAGTTAGTGACGAAACATAGTTTAATTTTCCATAAATAAATATATTTTTCTGACTTCAGATTGGCTGTTGTGAATTTACAAGTCCTTGAAAGTAATTTTGTTCATCAGTTGCCTTGTAAACAGACTTAATTTTGTATGTATCTAGTACAGGAATGTGTTTGTAGATATTTTAAAGCTGTTTGCAGCTTTCTTTAACTTTTGCACCCTCTTATACGTATTCTGCAGCTCCCTCAAAAGTAATTTTTGTCAAGTTGGACATTCGAGTCTATTTATGTTGATTGTGTTTAAAATGTTCTACTTTATGTAAATAATTTCACATAAAGGACAGGAGGTTTCATGTAGATGCCATCCTCATCTGTTTTTCTTTCACAATTTAAAAAATTGTATGTATAGTTCATTTCATCAAACCATTTAAGTTTCAAACCGTTAACACAGTAAACATCTGTCTATGAATAATGTTTTATTTGTAAATGTAAAGCAACATTTGTAGTAAAACTTATTTAGATAGTAGAGGGCAAAGACATATAGGGTGCTCTTAAAGTAAATACCTGTTTTTGTAATTTTTATAAGAAATAAAATTAATGCTTCTTACTGTGAATGTTAAGCATTGTTTATACTGTGCTAAAAGTACTAAATTTTAGTTTTGTATGTACATGATGTTCCAGAAATTTTATTTATGAAATAACTACACACTTTGATAGTGTAAGATTATCACTCACTTTTGGATCAGGATGCACCAAATTCCTTTTCAATACATCTGTGAATTATTCATTGAATAATATATTAAGTGTATTGTACTTCCTTTTGGGACACCCTGTATAGATTATTATTATTAAGTGAGTTGAATATTCTCCGTCAAGATGTTTGTTATAATTAAAATTTTATAGACAGAATACGAGAGGGTGCGACAGGGTCGGACAGCGTTCACACGTCTGTAATGCGTAACCGTAAGTCTTCCACAGTTATATTCATTGTTGTGTAGTTTCTTTTATACTGTAATTTTTTAAAGAAAAAATTATTAAGCTTGTAGAAAAGAAAAAGTAATATTTGTAAATTTGTTATTTCTTATTGTATAGTTTTTCTTCGTCTCTCTGTCTCTCTCTCTCTGTGTCTGTTGGAGTTGTAGATTTGAGGATAAGGTGCACAAAAGAATTGTTGTTATCTTTGAAATTAATATTTTCATGAGTTAATGTGGTGACCACAGGGACTGGATTAACTATGCAAAGTTGTCAAATGTTTTGTATCTTCACCAAAGGGGGACTTACAGAGGCAAAATTAAGATTTGCCTGCCACTTCCTGTTTGTGACATCACAAAGAGAAACTGATGAGAAAATCGTAATTATTAGGATTTTTACATGTCCAAATCATCAAAAGCAAAACATGTATAGTGAACCTTTCAACTTTGTTTGAGTTAGTTACTCATGTCAGGGCTCATGTTATTTTGGTTTTCACTTTTAATTATTTGTGCAAGTATAAGATATTTGTAAGTAATTTATTTGTGATTTTTTTTAATTTTGCCAAATCCAGAAAATATTTTTTAATTATTTCATTTTTGTATCTTGCCAACTGTATTAAAGCAGAAAAAGGAAAATAATTTGTTTTATTAAATAT
Source organism: Zhengitettix transpicula (assembly GCA_037074705.1). Lineage (NCBI taxonomy): Eukaryota > Metazoa > Arthropoda > Insecta > Orthoptera > Tetrigidae > Zhengitettix > Zhengitettix transpicula. The sequence continues at coordinate 75,681,612 of CM073596.1, read as the reverse complement.
AGTTATTGAATATCACGTACTTGTCTGTTATTTAAACCTTGCCCTATCTATTGTTTTTATCAGTGGCACGATAAAATGTTGTGGGACAGATAGATAGATTTATTCTCCATTAGCCCTCTCATGAGGAAATAGGATTTGTCACAAATGTACATTAGATAAATTACATATAAACAGAATTAATATTAATAGTAATAATTAATAAGTTACACACAAATTCATATCTGTTCACATTTATCCAGTCACCACCCACATTCATACACACTATCTTTAAGAAACACGCACATGACACTTACCTTCCTGACGGAGGGATGTCATCATGGATATTTACTAAAACAGAAAGCAGTGGCAGGAAAAATGGACACACTATTTACATATTTATAGCATATTCAGCAATTTTCTAGGCAAGGCAATTCAACGAATGTGAGAAAGATTCAAAAATTCATGTCCGGAGTAATAAGTTCCATTTACAAGAAAAGTTTACACTCCTTGGCAAATGATTAGTAGTTGTTGATGTTCTTTACACGTTCAGGAAGGCTGTTAAATAGTGCGATACCGGAATAATGAACGCTAGACTCGTAGAGGCTGAGGCTGTGCTTGTCAGACCTGAGAACTGAACGGTTTCTTGTGTCGTAGCCATGATTGTCCCCGTTACTTGCAAAAAGGTTCATGTTGCGTTTAACAAATTTTAGTATTTCTAATATGTGAGTGCTAGGTAGAGTCAGAATATGAAGTCTTTAGAACAGCGGTCTGCAGCTAAGCTATCTCTAGCATCTGAACCTGATATAATTCTAATGGCTCACTTTGCAGTGAATGAAAGTAGGCAAAATAGACTAGTGAAGCAGTTTTGGTATCAACGTGTTGCATCAATAGTCTCAATGAGTAACAAACAGAACTAAGTTTGCGCACAAGTCGATCAATGTGCAACTTCCATTTTAATTTTCTGTCGACCTGCAAGCCGAGGAAAGTCACATGATCTGAGAACTTATCCGTTACAATGTTGTTGGTTTCTGTTGTAAAACAAAGTGAAGACTTGAGCTACAAAAGACTTTATAAATAGAATAATGTAATAAACCACTAAGATTTTGGATATTATATATATGAATTTAAGTTGAAGCATTTTCAATTATTTGTCTCTAATCGACATACATGAAATATCGATTTGGAAGTTGTTGAGGAATATACAACATGACCAGTCAGTCAGAGCTAGGTCATTGAACATGTAAATCCTATTGTAAACAATAGGATTGTCATATTGAACCATGTCTGGAAATAAGTTGGCCTAAGTAAATGGTTTTAATTAAATTATCAGGTATGCAAAATATAATTAAATCTCAGTGACACAACATATTAATATAGGTATACACATAATTTAATCTAATTTTGTACTTTATATTTTTACAGATGAATATGGTTAAAGTAATCGAAAGCTCCTGACATACAATTTTAAATCCTGGCATTTTCATTTAAATAACATTAAAATAAATTTTATATGTGACTGATTAAATGGTTTTATTTAATATATAATTTATAGAAAAATGTCTGAATTACATATAAATAGTAAGTTATCAGACAAAATTAAGTGATAAAATAAATACCACACGACATTGGATTTGGAGTCACCTTTGGGTCATTCTCACATCTGTCAGGATTTTAGATCACCTGACAAAAGTGACAAGGATTGCAGAATTGGTTTGCGGTGTTTATTTTAACACTTCATTTTGTCTGTTAATTGGATACTTCTTTATCTAATTAAAAAACAACTGTTTCCTGTAAAATTTTGATCATCGGAACAGTCACTTGTAGAACTCACCGTGCAACCCTGTTGGCATGGTTAAAGTTAAAATGAGTTACTTGCCAATTTGGGTAAAGTTATAAAGGTTGTCTGTTGGAACTGAAGTGAGGCAACGTTATTATTTAGATTTTTCGGTATTCCATTGTTTGGGTAAGGTGAGAAAGAAAGAGGCAATGTACAAGAAACAAGTTGATACATTATCTGGAAGTTCAGAAAAGGGTGTAGAGATTTACTCCAACGTTTCGAACAGTAAGGAAAACTCTGTTTGTCTCAGGAAGAGAATAACACTCGGGCACACAACATAAGTCCATACACTCATTCACTCACTAAATTTGGCATGGTACTAGAGAAAATGACAGAAAAGTGAAAAAAAAAGGCAAAGGAAAGGAAAAAGGAAACGAGAAAAACAGTCATTTTCTTGCTCACCTGTCTACTCCCAGACAATGGAATACCCAAATAATCTAAATAATAACATAGTTTAAAATCATACACATAAATTATCATGATATAATATGACATACTTAATTCATAATTAAAAGTCTCCCCTTTAAAAGGTCAGCAAGTATAAAACCAACAACAGTAGTTAGTAAAGAAATCATAAAGGCTGTTGCAGCACTTTTGAGAGAGCGCTCTTGACATACAGTTCAGAATAAAATTAAGTAGCTTAGCTATTAAAAGTAAAATACGGCAATATCTATGTAAATGTTTTAATTAACAACTCCACTCTTTTGAATATTTGATGAAATTTTAATTTGTGTCTGGAAATACCAATGCCTGTTTTATTTGCTCTGCTTCTTAAGTTGTGTGTTTTAATATGGAAAATAAATTGTGCTTTCATTTATACAACTGCACCATCAGACTAGAGTCAAGATACTGTGTGGCAGTACCCGTAATCATCATCTCTCTCAGGTTCGCTTTCAACCTAGAAACTCCTCGTGCCGTGCATCAAAATCTAGATGTAGGTGTGTGAGGATTATAACACTATGAAGTACGTGTATCGGCCAACAGATGTATGTAAGTCAAGTCGGCAATAAATACTATATAGTTTGTGTTATGCACATGCAGTCTGACAGGATTCCTTGCGCTGTCTGTAATAAACTGGTTCATTTTCTATGTCTGTTTGTATCTTTTCAACCTAAAACACTGCCAAGAAATAGAAGCACAATTGCCTTTATAAATAGTGTATTATACTCTGATATAAGATAGTATCAAGAGTAAAGAGATTAAAATACACAAACATTATTTGACTGTCCTTTTTTAGGTACAAGAATTTAAGCAAATTTGAAATGTATTTAATTATTATTCTTGAGATCAAATTCTGGTGTCCAGAAGTTAAAAAACACAATAAAAATAAATATAATACTTGAAACTCTTTAAATTTTAAACAATATGGTTTCCAATATTAACCATTTTCCTCAGTTATTATAATTACTGTTATAGTCATTAGAATTTAAATAGAGGATTTAATGAAATTGTATCTAAATTTTTTTTATTAACATCAATTATTTATTTTCCCATATAAGGGAGTAGTTATTCAGTGAGCAGCCAATCAGGGCTCGTTAAGAACGTCTTGTTGACATCCACGTGCTTCACTTGTTTTGTCTGTTCTTTGCCCCCGGCAGCACATCTTCGGCGTTGTACTCACAGTCCAAGATGGCGCGCTGGTTTCAAATACGTTCCGAACGCGGATCAAGTCGTTTTATTCGTTGTCGCGTGTCAATGCTCGTTGCCAGTAACCGGCCTCATTAATTGGTGTTTTTAAGTTGTGTCAATGCCCGTTGGCAGTAACCGACCTAATTAATTGGTGTTTTTAAGTTGTGTCGCATCGCCGATGCCGCCTTTCCGGAGATCAATTCTGATGAGGTAAAATAAATTTTATTTGTGGTTTAAGAAACGTGTTTAGTAGTTTGCGGATTCCAGTTTGTTTAAAGTCAGTCTGTATTCCACGTCGAAAGTATTTGCCAATAGTTTATAACTAACTTTCTAGGCAAGATGGCGTCGCTAGGTCTACTTTAAAATAATTAACGTTTGTAGGTGATCGAGCACTTTCCTTACAGTACTTTAAACAATGGTAATACACCTTGAAATGAAAAAGTTAAACAATAAATTACAAGTGTTAAATAAATAATACAAATTTACAGATTTGAATTAATTTCGTTAAAATATTATTTATGCAGACTTAATGTTTTCATATATGTGTGTATGTTAATATTACAATATCAATTATAAATTAGGTTGGCATGGACTGTTTATTTATGGATATTACCTGAGGAAGTATTGTAATGATTTTTACTTTTGGTTAATAAACACACTATTTTTTACTGACGCTGAGGTGTGTGTGTGAAGCCATTGTTGCTGTAAGCTTGACAACACTCGTTACTAGTTTTTCTTTTAGAAAAATATTCCTGCAATTCAAATGAATAATAAACGTAGCCAATGCAGACCTTTCGTCAGGCGCTAAGCAGAGACACTTGGCGGTTGACATAACTCATGAGGTTGACGACAGCGGTTTCTTTGCTATTTGTGACGTCACGGATTTAACTTGCCGTGCTGATCGACAAAGGTCACCGGACCAGGTCTGTCAAAGTTATTCTCAGGGTTCAGTGATTGCACTAAAATAATAATTGTCCAATTAATGTGAATTACACACATGTCACATGTAATCGTCATCAGACGAATTGACTTTGGTCACGTTTGATATATTTTTGGTTCCTTTTCCCGTTTTTGTATTCACAAAATGACACCTTAAAAATTTAGTTTGCAAAAATACACCGAGGGCGTTGGCTTTGTCTTGAAGATGCTAGGAATTGAGGAGCGAAACGTTGCCAAAAACAGTTTGTTCATAGGCCGCGGAGCCAATGAGATGTTTTCTAATATTTTTCATATTTATAATTTATCTTTGGATTTTCCTTCACGTTTAAAAAGAAATACCTTTCACGGGCCCCTGACATTATTTTCAGTTTTTGTGGTAATTATTTTTCGGATTACATTAGTCCAAAATTAAGAATTTGTTAAAGAAGGACAACTTCAGGTTAATAAGTAATGAACACAACGTTGCTGCTTAGAAACGCCGTCAACATGACGAAAGCAACAAGGTTCGCAGAAACGTTGTGCGGTGTTTTTTTCATCTAATGTTGATAATTACGTCTGTCCTTAACGTAGGACGTCACCAGGTGCGGAAAATAATTTCCCTACATTTTCCGAGTTATTTTCTCCGTTGTGCACCTGAGGAAGTCCTACGTTGCGTTACTCTGTGGGTTATTAAGTTGTATTGTTTCATTCCGCTTACGTCATCAGTCACTTATTATTTGATTTCTTGTCATCCTGGAACATGAACGTTCATTGTGTATCTATACTCTCTGGACGTTCAACACAATTACACCTCGTGCAAAACATTATGAAGGGAATAAACACACGCGCACGTTTGTGGAATAATCATGCATGGCGCCTGAAACGTTGTGAATTGTATGTACGTTGTCTTGGGGTGGGTGGGCTCTCTTTATACATTTTCTAAAACTCTTTGCACTCTCACTTAAAGCTGAAACGTTTCACCAATTAATAAATCCAACTTCAGAAATTTGTTATAATTATTTGCGTGGAGTTGCGACGCTGACGTCACTGAAGGGGAAATTCCAAATTTCCGGCTGTTTGAAGCGTCGGCCAGATTGATTTAATCACGCAGAACCTTTGATCCTTTGTGATAACGATGACGGCAATTAATAACAACAATAAAAGGCTTTGTGCGAAAGTAATCGCATCACCGGCACTGACGCTCGTCTTTTTCAACCACCGCGGCAGCAAGTGTAATTGTTTATTTATCCCCCCCCCCCCCATCAGTTCCGCTCACTGACGTATTAATTTCCTTTGAGCGTGTATGTTAACTTTGTCCCCGCGTGTGGTGTCACTTTGAATCAGCGTGCCACAAGATGGTAAGGACGGTTTATTATAAGCTACGTACAAAAGTTGTTGTTCGTGTAAATGATTGATGCTTTTCCCGGATGGCGTGGGGATTCATCTTGCTCCACCCACCCACATTAAAATCAGTCACGTGGCGGCGGTGACGTCATCGCTATTTCATCACAAAAATCATTTTCTTGTATCGATTCACTTATTTTATAATTTACAAAAATTGTTTTTATGTTTTAATTAAATTAATGAATTGTTTTCCCCTTGAGTAATACTAATCTACTGGCTCCTAATCTGGGGGTTGTGACGTCACCCTCTCAAGTCATTCTGTGACGATGATGAAACTCCTCCATGAGCTGCAGTTCACCTCTCGAAAGGAAACGTTTGGTGCAATTATTATTTGCAAGCAAAATATTCATCCACAGACGTGCTTTCTTCTTCTCCTTCTTCTTCTTGTAATTTGCATATCGATTCCTGAACGACAGTGATCACAGGTGGATTTGTTTTGCCAGGAAGATATATTAACTAATTGAACGTCGGTTCACACACGACGTTTCGTCCACAATTCGGGTACTTGTTCAGGTAATGTGCAGATTGCTGCGACTGTTGGAGCGGAAGTAAAATTATTATAATTTAGCACACATTGCACGAAGAAATCCCGAAACGTCGTTTAATTCATTAATACATTTTCCTGGCACATTGGCTGACTTGTTTATTTATCTATCAAGCAATAATTAGCAGATGTGTGTTTACTTTACTTCGCAAAGTCGACGAAGGAGAAGACCAGCGTTGCTAATTATGGTTGAGACCAAAGAGGGAACCTGATGTTAATGTTGTTTTCTACTCACATTGTAGGGGTGCAACTTCCCGCGTTAGTTCTCCACCTGGAACCTAGATGGCGTTTACAACCTCAGAGCAATGAAAACATTGAGCACTGTGTTGCCATCACGTGTGACGTCACGTGTCCTCACACACACTGTGTGTGTGTGTTGGGCCTTCGGAATCAAAGGCTTGTTGCCCTCGAATTGCAATTGACAGGGTTGCTTGCGCTAAACAACGGCCAAGAAAACAAAGATATTAAAATTAAACTAACGAAACAACTACAACGCTTAAAGACACTGACAGCCGGCTTAATGCAGTGCATCAGTTTGGGATGGAAAAACCAACTACTTTGCTTTTAATGACTGAAGCGCTATGTATATATATATATACATCAAATGGCCGTCAATGGTGCTAAACTTCAACCTGAAGAGGTCGCAAAGTTACCGACGAAGCGTAGTTTAATTTTCCATAAATAAATATCTGTCTCTTATGACTTGAAATTGGCTGTATATATATATATATATATATATATATATATGACTTTAGAGCAGACGCCATTGCGATTGTTCGTCAACGCCGCTTGTCCTTGCGACAGACTCCTCACAAAAACCTATTTTCAGTATAAATGTCTCTGTGTCACGTTGAGCTCGTGCAAGTCCATCGCGTGTGCCTGCTAATTAGAGTGGCTGCCCAAGTCACGCCCATGGTTGTTTTGATAATGAATCCCAGGAGAGGGTTGATTAACAAATGAGAGTCAAAAGTAACTGTAATTTATTTTTGTGTTTGAATCATCCGCTTGAACCCGCCCCAGTAAAGACATTTCCTTACTTTGCGAGCGTACGAGTGAAAATCCTCTCCTTTGATCCGTTGTTCTGCAGCTGAGGAAATCCTCTCACTCTCGTGCTGCTGCCGGCGGAGGTCGTAATCGGATATCGCACTCAGGGGCGTCTTTAGACGGAACGGCGGCCACATCAAACCTTGCGGATTATATTTTATTTATTCATTTAAATATCTACTTTTAATAACAACTTTCATAAAAGTAAATTCCCCTCTCGGGGTAGATTTGCCAATATTGAGGAATTTCTGCCCCAGTTGGATGTCGTCCTATTCTCTCTGCTCTTATTTCTCTTCCCCTCACAAAACTGTCCCAATGTCTCGTTTCTTTTTCAAGACGCCCCAAGGCCTTGGCAAGTTTATTTAATTTTCTAACAGTGTTCGAGGCATTTAGAATCCGTGTGTGCGGACTCCATAGTGGGACCGTGTGACGTTTCCAACCCGGACTCCGTTTATCGGGGAATTTTTCACAAGGTGAGTTGCAGGAGAGGATGACCGATGGCCCTGTCCTCTCCTCCACCTCGCACGATCGATCACCGTCAATGCCTCTGATGGAGCACGACAATGACGTCATTGTCAGTCTCCTCCATAATGGCGGGCGTCGAATAAAGTCACACAAAAGGACACAACGTTTCCTTGTTCCTTTCTGCAGGTGCGAGAGCCTAGTCAAAATGATCCAGAAACGTTACAGCGTGGTATATTTACAACGTGTCCTTCCGAAATTTATGGGCATATATGAACGTTTATAATACATTAATTACACGACGAATTGATTTCGGTGCGGAAATGACGTATATTTACACGGCTGTTGAAGGTTTCGTTGAGTCGTTCGTACTATTTGTACCGTTTATGACGTGAACGTAATCAGGCGACTTTGATGCGTGGGCGCAGGGAAGAGCTGCAAGGATGCGTTACTTTCCACACGGAATAAAGGAAAACCTGCTGTTGTGTGGGGGAGTGAACACGTGTAATCAGCGGGCGGTGACACGCGGAATCATGTCGCGGTGAGCGCAAATTTAGGGCGACAACACCCCCATTAGCGACCCCCGTCCGCTGAAAGCCCCTTCAGCTTAACTCTGTCTCAACGTTTCGTCCCTCATTGGGACCTCTTCAGGTGTATACTTTATTATTCTAAAAATCTTTCTCTAAATCTGTCGCTTTGCCTTTGGTCCTTAGTTGTGCTTCCTTTGTCTCTCCTTTACTCTACCTTCTCCGACTTTCTTATCGTTGCTGACGTCACTTTCTCTGTATTATAAACCTCGTGCCTGTCTTCTATTTCGCCTCATCCTCCCACGCTTCACTTGACTATTTTTCCAGCCAGCACACATTCTCTCTGCTTTTCTCCTGGGACCGGATTTTCCTCTCGCCGGTTCCTTCCGGACAAGTGATCGCATTTTGATTTCCTAAAGTTGTGCCCTTTTTTGGCAGAACCACCCCCGCGCGTGTGCCGCATACGTTTCTCTCCGCCGTTTATTATCTTCCTTTCTCTCTCTGTCTGGCGAGGGTGGCTAATAGCGGAGCCACTAACTTGCGGGCTTTAGGAGGCGCCACACGTCCAGCATCCGAAAACTTCCCTCCGTTAAATGTGGCAACAGCGCCCAGATACACGGAACCAATCGTTCTCCTTCTGTCTCGGTACAAATAAAGCTGGACGCGCGCGGAATACCAGAGCGACACAACTGCACTCGGATGATGCGTGCATGTTTCATTGCACCTCGCTCTAGGAGAAAGCGAAGGGCAAACTTCAGACTGATGCGGAGTAATACAGAAACACACGAGAGACGAACCGCAGCGGCGAGGACTGTTACGTCACTTGATCCGTCTATGCTGAATAATTACCATGCATTGCCCAAATTATCCTAAACGGTGACGTCATGTGAACCCAAACATTGAGGACTTTACTTTTTAATCTGGATCTCATTTAGAACTGTTTATAATTATTAATAACATTTCCTTTTCTCACATCAATGCGTTTTAAAGGACAAGCTATAAAAACAATAATACGAAATAGTGGGTCAATTATTCATTTTCAATGTGTACAGGGAGATCCAAAAGTTGTGTTGCGTCTTCCTGTGTTAAGAGCAGCGTGTTCGCGAACTTAATTGTCACCGCTGACGTAGACAAGGTCACGTGGTGTTACACTGACTGCAACCTGTCACGTGAGGTGAGGGAGAAGATGTGTGGCGTTTCCTCCGTCGACCCCCGAGGATTATTCCTTCCCATACTCACTTTCGCGTAATGATATATCGTCGTCGTCGTCGTCGTCGTTTCTACACATCGGATTTAGTTTTATTTCTTTTCTTTTTTTACAAAAAAAAGTGTCTCCCAACCCCGTCCATTACTTTTTTTGCCACTCGGAATGACGAGTGTGTGCGAGGGAGGCGACTTCGTAAATCACGTAGGAACGCGCTGCCTCTAGTTGGTCGACCTGGCGCCAGATGTCAGTCCTTGTCGTGCGGGATCGATAAGCGCTGCTGCCTCGTCCAGGGCTCGCGCAGTCTTCCTCATACGGGCCTCCCTCAACAAATCAGCTTTCTATAATGTCAACAAGGTTGTGATAATTCAAAATCACTTATTCTTTTATAACCATATTTACTTGCAAACCAGAAATTTTCAATATTCTTCGAAATTTAATAATACAATCAGGAGGGAAATGACGACATAAATTACTTTATAATTAAAATCATAAATTTATTCTAAAATATTTTATAAAATTACATTAAAAGTTTAAAAAAATTCATATAAAATAATCGCAGGAAAATGTTACATGGGGCGGACGAAACGTGCAATTACGAAACTCCAAATCTTGCCTTTGTTACCCTACACATAAATGAGAAGGTCGAAGTGATGACATGACAACGTTTCAAGGAAACTTTGTTCCTTTCGTCAGGTGATTAAAACCACAGGAGCCGAGCGGCACTTCGGAGCGCCACTAAAATTAGATGGGACTTGGGGGAGGGGGCGGTTTCTTTAGAGTAGGAAATTTTTTTAAAAAAACACCTGAAATAAACTATGCAGTAAATTTATTTCTGTTTGGGACCACAGCATCTGGACCCGTCACTGATGGAAGTCGTGCAGAAGGCGCCGTTGCGATTGTTCGGCAACGCTGCTTCTCCCGGGACATTCAGTGTAAGATTGTGATTGAGGTCACAGTAAATAAACATTTAGGGTTACGTTGCTGTTGTCGATACCAACATTGCGGCTTCACAAAGACTCTCGCAACAGATATGGCAATACCTCTCTCTGTGTGTGCGCGCAGGAAGGGGGAGAAAACTCGGCGCCGCTACAATGGGCGATAATTTACCGGCCAGGTTCCCTCTGTACACACACACACACACACACACGTAGTTAGCCTCCCACGAACCCTTCAAATGAAAAAATTCGCCTGTTGTAGAAATAAAAGCGCTGTTTTCGTATTCATGGCGAAGCCCCGCGCCGTGGATCCTGTAAATAATTATCTTTCTCGTCAGCGCGCGTTCCTCGAATTTATTATTTTTATTTATTGAAACAACCCCGGAATCTACATAAACTCGCAACTAAAACATTGCACGAGTATTCAATACTCACGTCGTCTGAGTGAAAGCCTCAAGGAACATGAACGTGACACAACATTGCACATACATCAGACGACAGTACATATGACGCTTGTGTCCATTTGCATTGTGCTCATACTTTGTAGAATAGACTCAACGATGAGTATCTGTCTGTGATATTCCTACACATAGAAATTCTAATAAATATTAATTTATTTTACGTTAATTAAACTCCAAATTTCAGTAAATAGAAATGGTTTGATTTATTTATAAAGACAGCATTGCATAATCATTTTATGAATAATAAATCATGAGAAGGTCACCCTGGTTTCTTGCGCTTCTTCTGTTAACCGCACGAAAGCAACAAGGACTGCACTTGCAGGTCTCCCTCGTCGTGTCCCTATTTATTTATCTCTAATTAAAATAAAATACCACCTTAGTTTCCAGACAAACTTAATATGAGAAACAATTACACACAAAAACAGATTACGAATATCACAAATGATGTTACACACAGACTGGTGTCGAAACGTCTGGGAATTAACATCAAATTATTTTCTATACGTAAAAAAATGATCTGTCGCGTACTGTCCTTGGTTCGAACCCTGGGCAGTCCTGCAGTCACAACTGCCGGCAGGTAGAGGAATGGCAATTACGCGGCTTCTTGACGAGGCTTCCGGTTCGAAGCCCGGACGCACACAAAGTCAGAGAGAGACGCTCCAGCGAGCCGCGACGTCGAATTGCGGGGGCGGAGCTTCAAAGCCTCAACGCTAAATTTTAGGGAATCTCTTGTAATACTGTGGTGTCGCGTCTCTTCCTGTCGTCATCAGTGTCACAATTCACTTCACAGTGAAGAAACCATTCAAATAATAACTGAGAGCGGATGATCTTTGATATTTTAATATCTATTGAGTAAATAAAAATGGATGTCCTGCGTGAATGTTACATTTAAAAATTTAAAATCTTGGAGGAAACTTGGTGCACACGTTCCTTACCACGCGGGAACAAACACTTTGAGCCCTATAAAATCCCTCCCTGTGCTATTAAAGGCGTTGCAACTCCCCTTTAATGGCATAGAAAGGGATTTCAAAGCAGATTAAAGGATAAGTAAAGCTGTGTTTCATTGCCCACAGATGCCGTCGTCGTCACGTGGCTCCACCTGGCAGTTGACACAAGGTAAGTCGTGACGTCACTTCACTAACTCGAAATGTCTGTGCCTCATCCTCATGTAAAAAGTTTAACTTCAACTATTGGCAGGTCTTCGTTGCTTTAAATTAAACTACAACAACTTTCAACTATTGTTCAATTTTAGGCCTGTTTCTTTCTTTACCGAGAGGGATGCTTAATCATTTGATAAAGGTTCAAAATTAATGAGAAGCGTGTAATGACCTTTTATGGCGTAATATTTACTGGCAGTACGCAGAAAGTCGCTGTCCTCTGCCTTCAACAACGTCACCAATCCCGCGCGTGTGTAGGGAGAATAGAGAGAGAGAGAGAGAGAGAGAGTAATGGAGAGTCTGGAGCTATTTCAATCAGTGAGGGAGACGCCGTGGACCGCGGAGGAACTTGCTCAATATCGTCCGTGCTCGCCTTGCTTTAATTAACGAAATTCCTGAAAGCTAGGAATGGCGACGCCGACGCCTAGGAATCGTCCTGCCGTTCCCCTTCTCTTTCACATTCAAATTCTTTACCTTTGCTATTGATCTTCTTCATTCTATTATTCACCGTGCTTGACCAGGGTGTTTTATATATATTAATTAACCCCACGTCGGGAGCGTCACTGTTGTTCCCTACGGCCCCCAAGACCCTATTCCTTGCCATAGATAATGCTTCAACTTCGTCGAGGGTGACGCAGTGTTTCTTCCCAGATTGTAAGCACACATGCAGTATTATATATATATATATATATATATATATATATATATATATATTTATCTGTGATAATCTCGGCTCAGGTCAGGTTCATAGGTTTTAGTTTTAATCAAGGTCACTTACAATAAATAATAGTGCGGGCTAATTGTGTTCAGCGCCATCTTTGTCAGTTTCCTCTGCCGCGGAGTGTTTGATAAAGTTAATGTTGCGAGGCCTGTTCGCTGCTTCTTTTGTGTGTGAATATTCCTTACCGTTATCGGGTTTCCCGTTCCTCTGCTTCTCTTTTACAATACTAATTTCCCCCCGTACCTCCGTTATATTTTTTGTTCTCGCCGCAGCCTCCGTTTCCAACCTTATCCTCCCCGGGTCCTCTATTATTATTTTTTTTTTGCTCAGTCTTAAATGAAATCCAATATTTTCGTCGTTACAACCCCCGGGGGTTGGTTGACTCTGTTTGTTGGTGTATTATTCTCTCTCTCTCTGAGGTTCATTTTCGGTCTTTCTCCGTTCTTTTTGGCGCTGCGGCACTCCACGACGTTATTTAATATCGTGGTTACGAGGAAATACAAGTTGAGGTTTCCCCGGCGCCTGTAAATGCCTGCTGGTGTTTATTGTTCATCAGCGTAATTACTCTTGTACATTGGAGTTTCAGAGATGTCGGACAATTTTAAGCAGAAAAAAGAATTTATTAAATTAACAACGTTTCGTCGTCGCTTAATTTGCTACCTCATGAGATTCAAGTTTAAAACTACAAAACAGATACAATGATTAGAATAACATTTTTTAGAAACAATTTGGCACTTGACAAAAAATATAAATTGTGTTAGTGTCTTGCATAACCGTCTAGACAAGGGGCGATTGCCAGCCAGCCAGCCGTTAGCGGCTTCCCAGTCACGGAAAGCGCAGTTTCAGCTCCTAGTAATTTGAGCGATCTGCGCCAAGCTGCCCCTGTGCAGAGTAGTTTAATTGATAATTTAAGCCTTTGCACGTGATTACCGTCCCTGGCCGAGCTAACTACCACTCAACCTGTAAATTGAAGGTCGATACTGACGGTAATTAACGCCGCGGCGAGCATGGCGCCGTCTTTAGACGCCTGCGAGGAGAGTGACCAGTCTACGAGCCAAACAAAGATATTAATATTTTCTGTACAAAATTATTCAATCAGCTTCTCAGAGGTTTCTCTTCCCCCTATCAATCGTAAGTTACCACAACACACCTTCTTGTTACTCGGACGAAGCTTAAGAGATAACCTCTACCCTATGGAACATTAGATTAGCCGAAATTAATTTCTGTCATTTTATCTGTTATACAATTATTTAGAAAACTACAATTTTCTGTAATCTTTAAGTGTAAATCTTCTTTCTTTCTGGTTTCATGAAAGGAGTCAAAGATAGTAGCTTTAAGTTCTCCACTATCAATGTTGTTTATAAAATTAATTGTTTTTTTTATATCGGCCGAAACAAAACAATTTTAAATACAAAAATTAAGGAACGTAAATCTGATTTTAAAGCAAACTGTACGAAAGGCTTTATATTAAATATCAACCCTACTTCACTTAATATTAAGAAAGACCCACGTTCTTTGATATCAGTTCTAGGTTCAACTTGAGGTTTTCGAGGTTGGAAAGAACGCGTCGAAACGTCCGGCACTTTTAAATTTGAATTGTCTTGGTTTATGTCTATCTATTTCATGTTTGTCTTTTAGTTACCACAGCGACGTCGTAGAATTTTGTGCTGTTCGCCCGCATGTTGATGACAGTCGGGATCCGCGACTAGGACTGGAGCTGTTTGTGTCACGTGCAGGGGGCTGGGAAACATAAACGTCGGAAGCACGACACCAGGACCCCCTTCACGAGCGCGATTTATCGCCGTCATTTTAATAACATTTGCGCGGATTTAGTGCCGTAATTCTTCACATCCCCCGACCCTTGTCGTTCTGCTACGGGAATAAAAGAAATGGAGGGTTACGGCCGGTCTCTTCAGAAAGGTCACTTTATAGCCGACCATCCCCTTGTAATAAAACTGATATTGGTAATATGGTTATCAGCCGCTTAAACTGCGACGCGGAGAATGAATTTATCGCACTCGAAACTCCCGTTTATTCCCGGTTTTATTCGCTGCAGACTTTGATATTCCCTCCGCCGTCCTTTTCACGTCCCCTCGGGAATTATTCTTGCCATATTCTCCCGTATGGGGTGGAAAGTACAGCAACACTCACACGACAACTTCGGACCGAGCGCCAAAATCATTTTTAAAACATTTATTACCCTCTTAACTACCCTGCGTGTCCATCCTGTTCCATAGCCGGATCTTGGATTGCAGTTGGCAGCGCCAGACTGTGTAGACTCGCTCCCCCCCCCCTCACACGGGGGATTATTAATTACCATTGCTGTTGGCATTGCACTCGCGTTGTAACAACTCATAGTGGGCGTTCAATACGTACTTGTAGTTATCATTATCATAAAATAAAAGAACTAGCTACTGTTAAAGGAAAATATGAAATAATTTGTTTGTAAATTTATGTCACGCAACTGCGGGATTCTTATCGATAGTAGTTGATGACGTCATTCCTGTAAACGGATGTGAGAAATGGAAAGGGTTTTGTTCTGTAACGTAGTTTTGAATACGTTGATGCGTTTCTCGACGACCGCGACTTTGGATGTTTTCATCTATCTGTCTCTTTATTTGATTTTAAATTCTGCGTTATCTTGAATTACACAGGGCAAAAGTTTGGACAACGACGCCAAGTAAAAAGGGGTTCCCCTAATATTTTACGTGTGAGTTTAAGACCCTCGTCACTACGGATGCTGTGAAGCTCTCCCTAGAAGGAGCTGAGTCGCTCGTCCCTAATTAGAGGGAGCCGCCGTGACGTGCCCAAGAGGAATCCATTGACAATTCCTCAGCAGCCTGGCTCGAGGTCCAGGGACCATTACAGTTGCATTGCGTTTCTCTGCTCATTTGCGTCCATTACAAAATAAAGCGTCGAGGCCGTCCACTGTGATTCCTGATTACTTCATTACGTGAAAAATTTAATAGCCGTTGGTCAGTAAATCAGAATTATTTTCCCCGGCACACAATTCTCCCATTAGCATCGAGTCTCTCTCATAAATAGTAATTGCGAGGCACCCGTTATTTTTAAAACGCGAAGGGGAGGGGGGTGAGTTATCATGCGCGACGGAAACGTCCCTTAATTACGGTTAAAGGCTGCCGATGACGTCGCAGCGATCAGAGAGATGAGAAATGCAAGACCTTGTTGCTGTCTAATATTTCACACTACACTTATATTGGCGGAGGTTCTAAAAAATAACCCGAATGCCACAACTGTGAAACAATACAGTAAGAACATG